>CATIXQ010000011.1:14971739-15022805 GCA_949711755.1 Leptidea juvernica
GAACATTAAAGTGCTTCAAGCCGCCGTCGATGAACTAGGCAACTGGTTCAGAAAATGGTGGATTGAAGTGAACCCCGCCAAGAGTGCAGCGGTACTCTTCGGTAACGCGAATAGCATCCGCGCTAAAAAACAACCGACCGACGTTATTAAACTGTATGAAACACCCATACCGTGGGTGAAGGATTACAAATACTTAGGAGTCACGTTCAACAGCAATATGAACTTCAAGAAACATATTGATACGGTATGCAATAGAGCCCGATTTGTCCTCAGTCGCCTTTATCCACTTGTGTGTGGGCGAAGCAAACTTCCGCTCAAACACAAAGTGACGCTGTACAAAACCATCGTACGGCCCATACTGTCATACGCAAGCGTCGTTTTCGCGCACACCCGACCGAGCTACTTACGTCGTTTGCAAGTAGTTCAAAATAAATTCACGCGCATGGCAACCGGAGCCCCGTGGTTCATCCGAAACGTTGACCTTCACCGCGACCTAGAGCTTCCGACGATAGCTCAACACTTTAAAGAGATCTCGCGACGCTTCTTTGACAAGGCGCCTAACCATCCCAACATCTTGGTTAGGAAGGCATGCGGGTACACCCCCCTTCACCATAGTCTCAACCCAATAAGACGTCCCAGACACGTAACGGTAGACCCGGATGACGACATCACCATCGCGAACGCGACACCCACACAAACACCGACACAGACACGCACACACCGCCTTCGCAGGCGTAGGCGCGGTCAACCACCGCAAACCACTGGCACTCGTCACTCTGACGATGGCCAGCGGCCCGCACCCTAGATACACCACACATTGTTTTGATACCCGACGAGACGTTAGTCCTCGTCCTGTAATCGCTTCACTACACTTACTCACACACGGACTGACTGACGGACTGACATACACCACTTACACAATCACAAACATTTACACTACGTACATACATACAAACACACATACATTCAATCATAAACACATACATACACACTTACATACATTACACAAAACATCACCACACTCGCCGGCGAGTGTGTTCTTATTACCTTTTCATCTTTCATCTTCCTTTCATCTTCACTTTCATTCTCTCTCCTTCCCACAAGCACAAAGCCGGTCTGAGGTTCGAGTCTCCTTAGGAGACGCCCCGCGACTGTTGTTGCGTAGTCTTTGCGGCCTCCACGGCCCACGTCCTACTTCGCTGTGAAAGCCAGAGCTGCTAACAGCACAGAGGAGGTTTTAGTCGGTATGGGGTGTCCGCTTACGCGGACACTCGAGTCCGACATATTACGCCCCGTTCCGGGGCGTAAATACGTAACAGTATTTCGTCCTCTCAAAAAAAAAACATATCTTCCATATATCTTCCACATATTCCTCACAGTCAAGCAGTTGTTTTATTTAATCGCCAAACGCTCAGTCTCTAAAAGGTTATTATCTATTTCTTTTTCTAAGCACCAAGATGCAAATGACTTTGTTGAAAACAAAAATTTTGACAGCGAAAAATATAAGGCTTTTATTCCATCATTTTCTGTGAGTAGAATATGAATATTCAGAGGAGTACAAGCTGAGTGATCCGAAGACGAAATAAAAGATAATGTTTCTGTACCTATTGGCTACAGCCCAATTATAAAAATTAGGAGAATAAAACGGAAGATGATGATGATTGATGGAACAAACCATCTCGTACTTGTATCAAATGTACTGAGTCTGTAGTATTTACTTTTGATGGACAGTTTTTGCCTAAACAAGTTTATATGTGCTACACTTCTCTTACTGTAGACTTGTATATATATCCTACTATACAATGCTTTTTTTATATGAGAGGGGGCAAACGGGCAAGAGGCTCACGGGATGGGGAGAGGTGAGGCAACCGTCCATGGACATCCGCAACAACAGGTGTGTCAAGAAATGCGTTGCCGGCCTTTAAGGTGGGAGTATGCTTTTTTCTTGAAGGCCCTCAGTTGTATCTGTTCGGGAAGACCGCCGCCAATAGTTGATTCCACAAAGTGGCTGTGCGAGGCAAGAAATTTATAACAAAACGCGCGGTTGTGGAATGCCAGACGTCTACGTGATCCGGATGGTACTTTACACGTAATGTCCGGTAGTGGAATTCAGCCGCTGGAATCAACCCGAACAGCTCCTCTGAGCACTCCCCGTAATAAATGCGGTAGGAGATGCAGACAGAACCCACATCTCTACGCAATGCTAAAGAATCAAGCCGATCGTAGATGACTTGATCGTCGATGATTCGAGCCGCTCTTCGCGGTGAAATAGAAGAAGCTGGTACTGGGGAGCACCCGCCAAGAGGTGAGAACAGTACTCCATGTGAGGCCGAATTTATATGCCGCTATGTCCAAAATCACCACCAACGCCTCTCCCTTCGACTCAACCGCTTGCGCCCATTTATGGGTGAGGTATGCAAGAAGATCACCAGCTGAGCGACCCGGACGGAAACCGTACTGGTAGTCGCTGATCAGCTGGTGCTCCTCTAGGAATCTCGAGAGCTGGCGGTTGATGATCGACTCCATTACTTTGGAGAAAATGGAGATAATGGCAATGTGGCGGTAGTTGGACGGATCCGAGCGTACACCCTTCTTAGGGATCGGGTGCACTAAAGCCGCCTTCCATAATTTTGGGACTACGCCTGATGAGTAGGAGAGGCGGAAAAGAGGGGTAAGGACCGGCACCAGTTCCGGAGCACATGTCCGCAGCACTATCAGGCCCACTCGATTTGTGAATGTCCAAGGTGAGAAGCGCCTTAAGCACGGCGCCATGCCGGATATTTACCTCCGGCATGTATGACTCGCACCGCGGAATATGCGGTGGTGGTGCACTTTGGTTATCTAGAGTCGAGTTGGACGCGAAGAGGGAGCCCAGGAGATCAGCTTTCTCTTTCGCGTCATGGGCCAGCGAGTCATCATACCTGTGCAGTGGCGGAATGGCTGGCGGGCAGAAGTTTTTATTATATTTAATTATTATGCATTTTTATACATTAAATTATATTACTTGTCAATTATTATCTTTAACATAATATTTAGAAATCACTTCAAATATCATATATTATATACTATTAGTAGTTATATTTATTATTGTATATATCCCTTGTCACTTATGATTTTTAACATAATATCCAGGAATCTAGGAAATAATTATTTTATGTTTATTTATAATAATGGGTAGTAAAGGTAAAAGTAAATGAAAAATTGGTTTTTTAAATCCTGGATCTATCGGAAATAAGCATGATGAATTTATAGTGGCAATGGATCGTCATGCAGTAGACTTGATGGATCTAAATGAAACCTGGCTTCGTGATGGGGAAGACGGCCGGGCCCCCCTCGTTCCAGGCTATCGGCTTAAACATATACCACGCCCGTCGAATATACGACAGCGTGGTGGTAGTGTTGGGTTTTATATAAGGCGGGGCTTAGCGGGTCAATTACTTGCACATCCAATAAATCCCCAGGTTGAGCAAATGTGGGTCAAGTTAATCTCAAGGGGAAATGCTATAGTTAGTTGTAAGCACTGCTTATCGTCCGCCGTGGATGGAGGTAGATTCTTTCCTCGATTCTATGGCGGAATCAATAGGGTCATTTGCATGGTGTGAATTTATAGTATTAGTAGGCGATTTCAACATCAACTTTTTTAATTCTACTCATATTAATTCAAAAAAGTTGTGTCAATTCTTGCAAGTTATGAACATGAGACAATATGTTTCAGAGCCAACACACTTTATTAACGACAGCAAAACCCTTATTGACATAATGTGTTCCAATGCTCCTCTAAACCAAGTGTGTGTTGAACATATTGGTGATCTAAGTAATCATGCATTTTTAACATGTACGTTAAATATTCTTAAAGAGAAATTTACCCCTCACTGGATAAGTTATCGACCAATTAGAGAAATAAACTTAAATGATTTCAATAAAAGTCTTGAAGGAACTGATCTGGATTTTATATATAATTATGATAACATAAACGATATGGTAACTGCTCTGACATTCTTTATTGTATCTTTATTCGACGTTTATACTCCTAACAAGAAAGTTCTTATCAAAGATAAAAATTACCCATGGATTACGTATAATATTAAATTAATGATGAGGAGGCGTGACGAGGCTCTAATCAAAGCACGTCGTGATAAACAGCACGGGGGGGGGGGGGGCGAGAAAGAATAATGAAGATTTAAAAAAATATGTAAAAAATGCATTATTTTGTGAAAAAAATGTATACTTTAAAGAATATATTAATTCGAATATTAGCAAGCCACGTGTTCTATGGCGGCATATAAAGGAGCAGGTACGTATTAACCCACAGAAAAACTTAGTTGTTCCAGTACATTTAAGTGACCCGATAGTATAAATATGCATTTTCTCAATGTTCCCGGAAATAATGATGTTCAGCAAGCAAATTTGGACTCCTATCAGAAGAACCGATTTTGTTCTGCTGTTTTTAACCTAAAAACTGTAAATGAAGAAACAGTAACTCGAACTATTCGTAGTCTCAATAAATCCCAGGCTTTTGGAGTTGACGGTATTTCACTATATATGGTTGAACTTACACTATCAAAAATAGTTCCCATACTTACTCATATTATAAACACTTCAATATGCACGGGAACTTTTCCGGAACTTTGGCAACAGGCAATAGTACGACCAATACAGAAAAATAACACCGTATTAATCTATAAAGACCTTCGCCCGGTTAGTATTCTTCCATGTTTATCCAAGGTGTTGGAGAAAATAGTATATAACCAACTTATTGAATACTTGGAAGTAAATAATATTCTGCCAGAATTTCAATCGGGATTTCGCAAAAATAGAGGCATAAATACGGCCTTGACTGATGTTGTTGACAATGTTTTGATGTCTCAGGACTTAGGAAAAGCTACGATTTTAGTTTTACTTGACTATTCACGGGCTTTTGATACTTTGAATGTCCAACTTCTGTTAGCCAAACTCGCATACTATGGATTCAGTGACACGGTCGTGCAGTGGTTCACAAGCTACCTAGGAAAACGGATTCAAGCTGTTGCAGTTGTACAGGAGGACGGAACCACGACTTTTTCTCAGTTTTGTTCTCTTTCCAGAGGTATACCGCAAGGTTCAATTTTAGGTCCACTGCTATATATTCTGTACAGTGCGGATGTAGTACAGAACATACAATACTGCCGCTACCATATGTAAGCTGATGACCTTCAATACATTTCGTTCCATCCCGATCACGCACACTTGGCTATAGAGCAATTAAACAACGATCCTTAAGTATAGCAGAATGGTCAGAAAGAAATGCATTGGTACTGAACCCTGAGAAAACGAAATACATGCTACTGGGGACGCCTTCTCAATTAGAAAAAACTGAGCGCCTAAATCTCCATATTAAAATTGGAAATAAAAGTATAGAACGTGTTTCTGAGGCTCGTAATCTAGGCATCATTTTTGACGAGAGTTTGACGTTCGAAAAATATGTGAATAAAACTATAGCTAACTGTTACTAACGACTTAAAACACTTTATCGTATAAGAAATTACATTAGTACTCAGTTACGTCTTAGATTATGCGATTCACTTATTTTGTCAAAACTGAATTTCGGAGACGTGGTTTATGGGGATCGATTACTGGCTCGCTCTAGGTAGGCAATACAACGTGTACAAAACGCGTGTGCACGCTACTGCTGGGACATACTTGCCCGATCCCATATAACTCCGTTTTTGAACGATGCCGGAGTTCTTAAAATGAGTTGCCGCAGAAAAGTTCATTTTGCAGTTATGCTTTTCGGTGTAATAAAATCCAAAACACCATAGTACCTCTACAGTAAATTGTCTTGGCTAGGGGATCTAAACGCCACTTATTTAACAAGAGCCTCGCAATATGGACTGGCTGTCTTAAAACACCATAGTGCTGCATTGAGAGGTAGTTTTCGCTACAATGCAACCAAATGCTGGAATAATCTTCCACCTCCTCTTCGTGAATTACGAACCGTCGAAAATTTTCACCGGAAATGTAAGTCACGATTCTTGGAACGACAAAAACAAGATCAGCTTTGGGAGCATTGGTGGTGAAAATATAGGTGTTCTCCAGTATTATAGATATATGTTTTTTGATATAGGTTTCTTTTAATAGTAGTATTAGTATTAGTTTATTTTAAAACATCTAAATATTTTATTATCGACTATTTTGTATTGAATTTTATGTATATTTTATTATTAGGAATAATTTACTATATATCGAGCGCACTGTATCTCCAAAGTTAAACGGGCACCGCTGAAAATCAGTGCTGTATCATAGCCACGGCCGTGTCACAGATAATCCTGAGTCGGTGACCCATTTCCTGCACTGCACAGGAACTCTCCAATATTAAATCTATTACTATTTAAATACGTTGTTTTTTGGTTTGTTTTGTACTTTTATCTTTTAATATTAAGTGTATCCTGTGAGTGTTTTGTGAAATAAATGTTCTTCTTTCTTTCTTTCTTTCTTTCTTTCTTTCTTAAGTTTCCTTGGAGAGCCTTGGCAAGCGACCAGAACGCACGAGTTTCTGAGGGAAGGCGTGCAAGTCTCTCGCCAATTCTGCCAATGTACATCGACTTCGCGTCAGCAATAACTCTTTTGAAGGACCTGGAGGCATGATACAATTGTTGTCGGGTCGGTCATGTCTGAAATCTCAATGCAGATCTAAACCAAGATGTTCTAGATGTGGTCAAGGACATAGTGGTGATAACTGCTCTATTCAAGAAGATTTTATATCGAGTTGTTTATGTAAAAGTTCCCATATTGCAACTGATAAAAAATGTTTAGAATATGAAAGACAAAGAGCTAAAAACAATCAATGGCTAAAAACTGTATATCCTATTCAGAAGCTTCAAAGTTACATCCATCCCAAATTTCTTATGCAAATACATTACTCTCATCACCTAACATCACTCCTAATACTTTTAACTGTTTTTGTTAAACCAAAGCCTCCTTAGCAAACCCACACTTAGCAAAGGGTATACAAATCAGCTCACCAAGAAATTTTAAGGGATTTTAAGATTCCCCAAACCTATAATAAATTAACGAAAAAAATGAAAACCCATTCGAAACCTCAGTAATTGATTTAATTATTTCTCTTATAAAAATCTTTTAGTTAAACGAATGAATTTCCACCGTCCAACGCTGCCTTATTAGCTTCTGCAATTACTCAAATTTATAAACCAAATAATGGACAAAGTTCTTCAATGGAATAGTCAAAGCATCACTGCTACAAAAAGTGATCTCATTTATTTATTTATTAAATAAATATAAACCATATAAAAAACCAAAATTATTACACTTCCAAAAATTAATTCAGGTACAGAATCTCAGTGTGCAGATTCTTGAGCAACAATCTTTATTGAGGCTGCCTATGGGATTTTTTCTATTAAAAATAGTTCTTTGGGTTTTATTCCTTCTCCTCCTTGGCAGCCTGGCGCAACTCTATAATAAACTTTAAAATGTATGAAATTTTACTAATATAATGGCGGCAAACGCTGTCTCGCTCTAACATATATTCGACTCTGGTTTGTTTTGGTTTGAGTATCATGTGACATGTCATTCATTCAAAATAAAAGTGACTTTTAACTATTTTTGTTACGAATTTTCGTTTTCTTTTGCTTTATTCGTGTATTATTCAGGTTAATGTGCTTAATTATTTATATAATAATTGCGTAAGACTTTCTAAGCTATACCATGTAATAAAAAATGTGTAAAATATGTGGTTTAAAATCTAGCTGGTCAGATGGGAATTTTCATGGCTAAATTCTTTTTGGATAAAGAAAGGTAAGCACTTATGAACAAATTATAAGCTAATAAAGAATGCTTAAAGTGATTAAAAGTCATAAAGTATTGATTTAATTCATCTCGAATAAAAATTATAATATTATAATATATGTATCTAAACTGTAGTGCTTGACACTTTTTTATCGATTGTCGATATTTTATTTTAAATTATTATTACATTTATTATTATTTATTTCATTTTTATGGTATCTATATTTATGATTAATAAGTTTATTACCTTTAAAATCCTTTTTATTATATTATATTTTGGTTATGATGTGCAAAACGACAAATGATTTTCTGAACGCAAGTAATGTGGTAACATAAAATGTGAAACTTTTTGTTAATAATTTATTAGACAATATTTGTTATTATTATGATAGTCTGTTATTATTTTATTATTATGTGAGTCTGTAATTCTGTATTATTTTTTAGTATTATGGTAATTAATATTTATTGTTTCAGACATGCAGACATACATCATCTAATCTTGTTATGTGTTATTTACCTTATACTTTTTACTGTATTAAATTAATTTGCATGCCTAGTTAAGCCTGGCGCAACATGTGAAACTGTTAGATTATATCATCGTAACATACCATGTTTATACTCAAATAAAGAATTTGATTGATTGTAAAAAAAAAATTTAAAGCCTAAAAATTAGGGTTAACTAACTTCTGCTAATATGTATTCTGTTATAATTTCAGATTCAGGACCCTCGCCTACGACTTTATTGCAACATCTGAAAAACGAATACCAAAGACTGTCTAAACCGAAACTACAATTATTAATAAAATATTATGTTAATTGTTTTTTTTCTTTGAGATAACTAAAACGTATCCCTTAGTTTAAACTAGTTAGACTGTGCTTAGGTCAATATTATAATTAACAAAAGAGAACCTTAAAATTAGACATTATTTACATTAATTTATATAATAAATATACATATATATATCATTAGTTAATTATCGATAAAATTATGTATTGATTCCAACCCTAAGATTTAGTGCAATACAATACAAGCGACATTTCTCATTATTTTGTATGGCACTCCCGTTTCTTGAACGTAGTGTTTAAATTATCTTTGCTAGTTAGACTGGACTTAACTACTACTGGTTTAAGATGGACCGAAATCTTTCAAAGTTCTTTATTTGCCAGAAACATTCACAAGTAAAGTTGTTACAAATTTCAGAGCAGGCACATGTTTCGTCTTGACAGTCATGCAAATATTTTTGTGTGAAGTGAATCATAATATTATAAACCTAACACAATCAATTATTAGTGCTACATTTAATTTATCAATGTGAAGCCTACTAAAAGACCCTACAATACACATTTACAATAATAAATGAAATGCTAAGAGATAATGTAGTAAAAATAATCACAACACAATATAATATTATTGGTAAAAATAGTATTGGTGCCAGTTACCACTTCGTTTGATAATATTCATCTTTTCAATAAAAATAATATTTTTTAATAGTGTTAATAATTTATATTTAAATCTATTTAACACTGTCTCCTCTCTTATTTCTTTTGGTAATTTATTAAATATTTCTACACACATAGCATGACAGTTTTTTTGGTACAAAGTGGTTCTAACGTGGGGTACTCGAAGTCTCGTAGGATCACGCATGGAAACAAAGAACATTCGCCCAGCCGAGTGAATAGATTTGAGTTTGTCTTAACAAATAAGCTAGCCTCTAGTATGTTAATTTCGGTAACAGTTAGTATGTTTAAATTTAAAAATAGAGGTCTGTAGCCATCGGAGGGCCCTATACCAGCCACAGCTCTTATACATCTCTTTTGAGCTAGTAGTATTTTATTTATGTTTGTGGAGTTAAAATTATCAAAAGAGAACCTTAAAATTAGTCTTAAAATTAACAAAAGAGAACCTTATTTTTATTACATTATTTATATTAATTTATATATTATTAATTAATTATCGATAAAAATTATGGATTGATTCAACCCTATATGTTTATTATATTGGCAGCTCTGATATTACGTCATTAGTTGATTATGTTGGTATCAATATTTAGTGCAATACAATACAAGCGATATTTCTCATTATTTTCTATGGCACAAGAGTCAAGAGACGGGATCTCTTGAACGTAGTGTTTAAATATTCAGCGTTTCCATAGAAGAACCCAAGGGGGAACACACTTTAAAGTGTTCCCCCTTGGATTAAACAAATGGGCTATATCCCTGCTCTCGCATAAACCCTCCACACTTACAGGCAGGCCAGGCTATACATTTTACTTATTAGTCGACTTCCAAAAGCCACTAATTTTTTTTCCAGCTCGTTGTTCTGCACTTATATTATTTCTTATCTGTTCTTTGTTATCTTGACACCATTTCAATCTCTTTTTAAATTCTTTCCTTGTATTACACATATCATTATAAATATTTCCAGACCTGGGTTTATTGTGCTAAGCCCAATTTTGAAAAAAAAGCCTGGCCTGCCTGTGCGCTTCACTTACATGTTTATTCCACCCCACCACATACCGTCTTGAGTGTGACTTACATTTTTTGGAATGGTAACTATTAATAGCCGGTTCTGAAAATACATTTATAATACTATTATAAAATTTATCTAGTCTATCTTTATGTTCCCCTTCATTACATAAGCCAAAACTACATCTATGGAATTCTACTGGAAAATAAAGCATCTTAAATTTACTATTACATAATTATCTATATTTTTTTTATCTGTTCTTTAGTTCTGTTTCCCCAATTTACTTTATTGTTTTTAATATCTAATCTTTATTATGTATAATGTCTATCACGCTCAATTTAAAATATCACAGAAAATCAAACTTCCTCCGGAAACATCGGTGTTTACTGGGTAATGAGACGGTATTTTTAAGGCTATTGAATATATTATTCTATTTAAACTTCCAAAAACAATAATTTTCTCTGATTCAAAAAGTGCCTTACAGTCTCTCAATAGGTTCCCATTTAAATCAAAAAATATTTCTTCTGTTGTCATAGAAATAAGAAATCTATTAAATAAATGCAATCACTTTGGTCTTTCTGTGTTCTTTGTATGGATCTCTAGCCATAGGAACATTCCTGGTAATATAAAAGCAGACCAACTAGTTACGAGGCCGCGGACGATGGCGACATTTTCCCTTATAAAGTTTATTGCCAGGATCTAGGTGCTCTGCCTTATAGTTCACCTTCAGGATTGCTGGAATATACTTTGGACTGAAACTTGTCAATCAAAAGGCAGGAGATATTTTAATCTTCAGCCACTTATTTCATTTAAACCATAATTTTTCCGTGCCAAATGCAATAAGCTAGTATGTTCTTCTACCATAAGAATGCGTTTGATTCATGTTTGCACTCCTGTTCATCTTATAGTATAGGCTTAAGCATTGTATTTACTGACATGTGTGAATGTGAATCCGATAAATGTGATCTAGATCACATTTTCTTTTCATGTCCCCTATACGACCACTCCTCATTCCTGAATGATCAAATACCTCTTAATGTTCCCTTTCCTACCTGTATATCCAGTATAATTATATATCCATGTAAATTTTATAAAATATTGTCATCTCTTATCCATCAGAACTGTTAGACGGAATATTAAAAACGAACTTTTAAAAAAGAAATTTATTTAGAACTAGAAAATATAATTGAAATGTATGAGTGGCTCAGGATTCGGAAGGAGACTGACTGCCTTTATATTTTATTAAGTGACGCCTTGGTCTTAAAGTGCTGACGCTAATGTTATGTCTGCATTAAAGCATACAGATGAGGAAACTTATCGGAAATAATAAAGATAAGTTTTCAGAATATTTTAACCAACTCTAAGTTGCGGTGGAGGTGGTGATGATTGAAACTCAATATCTATTTCTTCGGAATCCTTAGCCTTTACAAAATATTTTGAAAGTAGGATACATAATTTCTTACATATAAAAACTACGATAAAACATACAACTAGAAATAGTGAAATTATACTTATAACAGAATTATTTGAATTATCACTAAAGGTATCAACAGGATTTGCAATATATAGGTCATCACTGATATCTTTTATGTTAAATTTAAGATCTTTTAACTGATGTAGATTAATATTACTAATTTCAGAAAAGTTAATTTTGGACATATTGAAGCGGTTAAGATTACAACATTTATCAGATATTATATTATAAGTAGGTTTTATGAGTGGAATATTAATTTCTGGATTGGATACCTTATTTAATTTAATATTCTTAAAATAAGCTGTACAATTATATGGAATGGTAAGTTTTCCTGTTCCTGAAATGGTTGTTTCAAATAATACATCCTGATTACATTCTATTGTTATTTTATTTAAATTTGATTCTACAAATATCCAATCAGCATTATTGAGTTTATGCCAAATATCTATATCACCATGTATAAATTTAGTTTGGCAGGTATTTGGAATACTGGAAACAGCTTTTGTCATAATTTCTATTTCACAAGACGGATTACCAGGAACAGAGAATATGTTAGTTATTTGACATATGTGTACTTTGGGAGAAATAACTTTATATTATAGACTTATCAGTATTTATTGCCAGATATCGTTCTGTAGGTATAATGCAAACATATGAATAAGATGAATTCATGCGGAATAGGTAAAGGAACAGTATCATAAACATTATAATCTAAGGCATTAACTAATGGAATCTTAACAATAAAAATCAGTTTACCATTACAATAATATGAAATTAAATCTGCTACATTAATCAAAACATGAATATTACTTAAATCTAAATTAATAGGTAAGTCCCTATACTTAGGTATATTTTTATAGACATTTAATAAATCGTTATATAATTGCTTGGGTGTTAAGACAGATGGATGTAAAGTATTGCTTTTTATGAATAAAATAGAATTCAATAAGTCTTCAATTTTAAACGCAAGAGTAAACAAATGTGATTGAAGACAATTTAAAATGTTTATTAGTTTTACTTTGAAACTATCTATAGTAATAAAATTCGATATATTTCTCACATTTGTAGATAAATTATTAATGGCATCATTGAGTTTAAATTGATTCTCCAATATTTCATTGATAGATTGATTAATATTAGAAATAGCAGATTTCGAAACTAGAATAGTTTTCTTAATCGAATTCTTTAACCGTTTATCGTTATCATACAATGTTTCTATTGCTCTATTGTAATTTATCGCATCGTCTTCATCAAGGGTGCCGAATATATGCTTAAAGAAGATCTTTTGGGTCTCTCGCTAGAGATGATATGAGATATGGAATTATAGTCACGAAGTATATAATTATAGAGTGAATCCAAGGGTTGCATTATATTTTGACAGACGGAAATATCTATCTCTATACTTTCCTGACACTGTAATTTAACAATGTTTAAAACATCCTGGATGTACTTAATATTTTTATCAAAAGAAGTAACATCTATCGGAATAACTATATGAAGATAATCGTATATGAGCTTCAGAGTGCCCACTGGGTCGAAGAGCAAGCCAGGACCTTCCTTGATGTATTTAATATACTCATTTCGCTAGCGGCTATGGCGCAGTTTGTATTAACCATTCTGTAATGACAAAACTAAACTAAACTATCATGCTTATGTAAATAAACCTATAATTTTGTATATGATAAAAATATAATATAGTAAAATGTAGCTGTATAAAATGAAATAAGTATTAATAATCTTAACTTAATAATTAATAAAAGAAGAATTAGTTACGATCCGCGTTGTATGCAGGTTTTACTTCATCATAATGATGTTTTACATATCTTCGGTTTATAAGAAGAGATAAGGTGTTATTGCCATGGATTTTGACGATCTTATATGGACCTTTCCATATAGGAGATAGCGCCTTCCGAAGTCTTACATGATTTTTAATATATATCATAATAATGTTTTGACTTTTCTTTTAAAGAGTTTATATTTTGTATGGCCTTTTCTCTAGACAGTTTAAGGCGATGGTGAAGCATCTTAATATATTCTGGGTATGTGACGTCAGATCGTAAATCAAAAACGGAATCGGGAATGTAGGGCTTGTGCCCGAAAATAAGTTCAAAAGGCGTAAATTGGGTAGTTGTATGGACGGTGCTATTATATGTCAGCATGGCAGTAAATACATATTTATGCCAATTACTTTGGTTTTCGTTAATATAAGATTTTAAATATTCTTTTAAAGTGGAATGACTTCTCTCCAGAGCACCTTGTGTCTGAGGGTGATAGGGAGATGACCAAATCTGTTTGATTTTTAAAAATTCACAAGTTTTCTTAAAAAGTTCGGCTGTAAAGTTTGTTCCTTGATCTGTTTAAATTGACTTAGGTATTCCAAATAAAGATATGAAATGAACGAGACATTCACATGATTCTTCAGCCGTAGCATTAGATATTGGGTAAGCTATAGAAAATTTTGTCAAGTCATCTTGTAAAGTAAGTATATATTTTAATTTATAAATTCCAGCTTCAGGCAAAGGTCCCACTATATCGCGACTTATTCTATCGAAAGGTCTAGAAGATGTTGTTGTGATTTGCATAGGTGATTTATTAATTTTTCTTAAGGCTTTATTGGTTTGGCAAAACTTGAATTTTTTACATAGTTTTCTATGTCTGATCTCATATTTTTCCAAAAATAACGTTCTTTTACGCGATTAAACATTCTGTTTGACCCTAAATGGCCTGCTATTGGTATATCGTGGTTCTCCTTCAAGATTTATGTAATTTCTGTAGGCACGGGATATATTATACTATTGTGATGGATATTGACTGTTATATTTGTACCATCAAAAAAATACATGAGCATACTATATATTTTTACAAATGAATGTTGTTCAAATGAATTCCTAAAGTCGGAAATAGCTATATCGCTATATATATATAGCTAGAATACTGTCTCTAGCAGATTTTAATGCTTTAAATATATCAGGGTAGGTACAAGTATCAAAGAAATAAACTTTAGTAAAAAGGAAATAGTAAATTTTACCATTGATTTCAGATATTTTAAACGAATGCAGTTCACGTTCTCCTTCTACAACATTGACATTCTCTGAGGCAGAGATTAAGTCAGAAAGGTAAGGATTCGACTCATCAAAATCTATTGATACTGGAAGAAGAATTACATTTGCAGAACTCTTAAGAAGGCTCTCGTTGTGCTCTTTTATATATGTATTAAAATATCTTGTTTTTATCTTTAATAGATTTTAAATAATTGGAATAATCTTCACTAATATTTGTTTGATTTTCAGCTATCCGGCTAGTGACGCTAGTTGATGGACTAGCGGATACAGGTAAGTTTTCAGGTAAAGATTGAAGGAGATCGGTGTCATTAGGAATATGTGAAGGTAAGTTTTCAGGATTTTGGTTACTAGTAGAAGGTTGTGGATCAGAATAAGTTTCATGAGGTGAATTGTCTGACGTAAAGAATGGAATCGCAGAGGGCGATAAATTTAAAGGACTCAAATTAGCTGGGTCAAAATCTGTTGATAATAGATCTTCAAGGTTTTGATCTGGCAAACTAGGGATAGATAGATGGGGTGAATTTGGTCTTTGATCTCTGACTTCATCTTCAGCATTATCTGTTGGATCTTTAGAAATTAATGGATTTATTGGGTATCGTGACAATGCATCTGCGTTAGTGTTTATTTTACCCTTTTTATATTCTCTATTCTATTCGTTTTTATAATCTCGTAGTCAAATTCTTCAAGTTTGAGCCTCCATCTAACGAGCTTGGAGCCCGGGTCTTTGCAATTAAAGAGCCACTTGAGTGGACGGTGATCTGTTATAATTATGAATCGTCTACCATAAAGGTAGGGACGGAAAACTTTAGTACCATAAATGATCGCTAGACATTCTTTTTCAGTGACGCTGTAATTGCATTCAGCCTTATTTAATGTTCTTGAAGAAAATGCAATGGGGCGATCTTTGCCAATGGATCCTTGTGAGAGTATAGCAGATATCGCGAAATTTGAAGCGTCACATGTAAGTAAAAAGGGTTTAGTGAAATCAGGATAAGCTAGAACAGGTGCGGAAATAAGAAAATTTTTTAATATATAAAAGATAATTCCTGTTCATTATTCCATAGAAATGGGACGTCCTTTTTAAGGGGATTGGTTAAAGGTTTAGCTAGTTTTGACATATCAGGAATGAACCTGCGATAGTAGGAAACTAATCCAAGGAAGGACTTTATGTCCTTAGGGCACTGGGGTGTAGGAAAGTCTGCAACAGCTTTTATTTTCTCTGGGTTCGGTTTTACCCCGTCATCGGTAATGATATGTCCAAGGTAGGAAACTCCCTTGCGGAGAAATTCGCGCTTGTCAGGTTGCAACTTTAACCCGTAGGTGCGGAGCCTGTCAAATACATTAGAGAGGTTGTTTATGTGCTGATCAAGATCGAAGGAGTAGATTACAATGTCATCCAAGTAGACGAAGCATTGTATACCTTATAACCCAGATAGGGCAGAATTCATAAGTCTTTGAAATATTGCAGGTGCATTTTTTAGTCCAAAGGGCATTCTAGTGAATTCAAAATGACCTTATGGAACTGAGAAGGCTGTTTTGGGTGCATCCTGCGGCGACATTTTAATTTGATGGAAGCCCGACGCGAGATCAAGAGTACTGAAATATTTACATTTGTCCAACTGGTCTAATATATCGGATATGTTTGGGATAGGATAAGAATCGCCGATTGTGATATCATTTAGTTTGCGGTAGTCGATTACTACCCGCCACTTCTTTATTCCGGATGCATCCATCTTTTTTGGGACGACCCAGATTGGAGATGACCAAGGAGATGTTGAAGGTTTAATAATTCCTTCTTCTAACATTTTGTTAATTTGTGATTGAACCTCACCTTTGTGAATGTCAGGGAATCGATAGGATTTTGTATGTATAGGGATTGAGGAGGATGTTTTTATTTCATGCTGAATACCTTCTGTAAAAGTTAACTTATCACTAGGCAAATGAAATATATCAGAGAATGTGGAACATAAATTAAACAGAGCGTCTCTTTCTTCGCAATTTAAATGGAATACTCTCAAAAGATCTAAAACTTTATCAGTTCTATCTGAAATATTTTGATTAATTATTAATTTGAGGTCTGAATTTATCTCTATTTGATTTTCGGATGTATTTACCACGGATATATTAATTCTAGAATTAGGTTTTACTTTAACAATACAGTTAGCGATTAATAGAGAATCCATCATATGTTGATCTAGAATGAGACCTTCTTTGATTTCGGGATTATGTACTGAGCATTCTATTACCGTTTCGGTTCTAGGCGCAATTGTATAAATGGGGTTATTAAATTTTAAATTGAATTTTACGTCATCAATACTAAGTTCCTTCAAATTATAATCTATTTTACTTTTATGTAAAGAAAGGAAATCATTTCCGATAATACCGTCGTATGGAAAGTCGAAATTAGGTATGAGGTGGAAATCATGTTCTATTGAATTAATTTCGATAGATATACAACCTAACGAATTGATTGGATTGTCGGTATTTCCTAAGCCACTGAATGTTATAATGTTTTTATTCACCTCGGGCATATTTTCTATTATATGCATTTTAATAAGACTGATTGTAGCTCCACTGTCGACCAGGAGTCGAAAGGGTTCTGAGGAGAGAGATGTTTGGATTTCAATATAAGGTAAGTAATTTTTTAATGGATTTGTGTTAACGTTGTAAGATTTTAATACTTTTTCTTCTTTTTTAGGTATTGGATTTAGAGGATTTGACTTCAGGCTTCCGTTTTGGGGCTGGTTACCCTGTCGTGTAGCCTTGAAAGTGGGAATGGTGTCGAAATAATTTTTGGATTTGAGATTTTTATTGCAGGGCTTCGCGTGACACCTTCGCGAGCCCACTACGCGTTTAAATGGGTAAGCTGTTGGTCATTATTATCATTAGAGCATAGTTGTCGTGGCTCTGAGTTATCATTATTTAAGTTTTCATTTATGACAAAATTAACATTATCTGCTCTGGGTCTGGTTGGTTGTAGTCTGTTGTTATTAAATTGTCGTCTAAAACAATTTTCTATTGAATGACCTTGTTTTTTACAATAGCGACAGAATGGGCTTCTGTTCTCAAACTGCCTTGTGGTTTGAAATTTTTGGGTATTATTATGTGTAGGAACCCTAAATGGCTGTTGGGGTTTAGGAATTAATCGGTGCAATGATAATTGCTGAGAACTTCTTTTATGAAATAAATTTAAAATTTTCTCTTCTGAGACTGCTAGGTTAATTGCTTCATTGAGATTTAGTGGATCTTTACAACGAACTAAATTTGAAATTTCGGGTTTAAGACCCAATAAAAAGGTATGGAGAGCTAGGTCTTCCATGGCTGCCATTCGACCGGTTAACTCTGATTTCTTCTTATTCAATATAGTTACTTCTGTTAAAAGTTTTGAAAGACATGTCTCTACGCGTAAAGAAAATTGTGACACTGATTCTGTATTATTTTGTTGACATTCCTGCAATTCAAGTAAAAGGTGTGCATAATGCTTTCTTTCTCCAAATTGTGTTTTGAGAAAATCGCTAAGTTGATCCCAATTGTCGAATTCCTTAATAGAGCAAGCTAATTCCGCTTTGCCCTCAAGTTGAGAAAGTATGAATTTAAATAAAATCGATTTCTGAGAATCCGGTGCTAGTCCTATAGCATTATAGCTTGACATGTTTAATTAAATAAAATATTCACTTATAAAATTTAAAATTTACTACGGTGTGATAGACGGCCACCCAGATTGTTTATAAATTCGATGCGATAAGCTACTCGACAAAATGTTCTCGGAACCTAAGAGGATGTAATTAAATTAGAATGTAGATGACAATAACGCTCTTTAGTATAATATTTATGCAATAAACTTTGGATAAAGTATTGTTAGACCTCACACCTTGCACTTTCACTGTAGTTTTAGAAATATGTCTATTTAATATCTCATTTATTATGGGTTTTGCACTTTCACACTTGAAATATTTAAAATTTGAAAACTTACAGGACCACGGCGATATTCACGGCGAATTCAAATCGAGTCATAATTGGATCAATTTATGGTAAATCGTTAGGTACCAGAGGACTCGGCGTTGATGAAGAGAAGAAGATTCAGCGATGTTGGAGAGCAACACGTAGATAGTTATTTCTTTCCGGTATAGCAGGTCGAAGCATGTTAGCAGTTCTTGTGAACTGCTAACAAGCTTCTGCTGAAGCTTCAACTGAATCCAATGGTTGTCCATTGGATTCAGGCGGTCACTAAGTTTTGTATAGTACTCTGGATTAGTACTATTTTGTTAACCACTTATTAAAACCAACCAACACAGATATTATTTTAACTTTTACACTTTTTGGTATCACTATAACTTTTCACTTGAGGCGTTTACCGCGGATTTATAAAATTTTAAATCCTTTGCACTGCCACCATTTGTTAGACGGAATATTAAAAACGAACTTTTAAAAAAGAAATTTATTAAGAACTAGAAAATATAATTGAAATGTATGAGTGGCTCAGGATTCGGAAGGAGACTGACTGCCTTTATATTTTATTAAGTGACGCCTTGGTCTTAAAGTGCTGACGCTAATGTTATGTCTGCATTAAAGCATACATATGTGCATATATAACAGAACCATACTAAAGTTTAAATATTTGTTGTGTAAAGGTCGCAACGCATTACAGCGGCGCTGCGCTGCGCGTAGCTTCATGTCGCTAGACGGTACCTATCGCACTAAAACTGCAGTAAGCGGCAGCTCGCATCATTTCTACAACAGTTTGCGTGTGAGCATCATTACAAGATGAGCGGTAGTGACGAGGATTTGGTCATTATTTCTTTGTTGTGTGCAGAAGAAGAACCCATGAATGGAAGAGAAAAAAAAATAAGATATCAAAGCCAAATAAACTTTATTCAATTATGCTTAAGCTAAGCGCTTTTGAATCGTGACTATAAATATTTATTTTAAATTACTGAATCTACCATAATGTTTCGGAAAAATTTGAGCTATTGAAAAAGAACATACAATAAACACAACGGTCACTCTTTTCAATTAATTGAGTATTTTACAATGACTGTAATACAAATAAATTAGTTTGTAAGGGTATGCATCCAATATAAATCAAATTATTAACTTAACAATTAACAGTATGCATATTAAAGCGACGCGCCGCTTGCTGTGTCGTAGCGTCTGCACTGCGCTTCAAAATATTCTCTCGGAGGCAACTCTGCCGCGAAGCGCAGTACAGCGACGCTCTGGTGCGACATGTTCCATACAAAATAGTTGAAATACTATTTTAACGCTTAGTGTCACGCAGTGCAGCGCTGCGCAGCGCCTCGCTAATGCGTTGCGGCCTTAAGTGTAAGTGTATATGTGTATACTAGCTGCCCCGACAGTGACTTTGCTCTTTGTGTATGCGCAAAAAAATGTGTGTTGTGATGTGTTGTTCATAATATAAAAAAATTGCGGGTGGAATTTTGTAAAATCTTAGCTGACCTCTACTCGACGAAAGGAATATTCCTACCAAATTTCAAGTCTCTACGGCTTATGGTTCCAGAGATATCGTGATGAGTGACTATATACGTGGAAATCTCTTATATAGATTTATGAAATTTTTATTTACGTATCCTTTTTTAAATTAGTTTCGCAATTTTTTAATTAGTCATTGGCAAAAAGTAAATGCTATTGCCAAAAGAAGAAGAAAAAAAAATGTGAGCCGTCACGGGACGCCTGGCAGATGTGAAACATCGACATTATTTTGTAAAAGTAATATGCAGAAAAGAACATATTTTGATAGGAACTAAATATGTCATAATGATAAAATAAAATATTTCGATTTTTTTCCAGATAACGATGACTATTTATTGAATAAACATTTATTTTCATTAAATACAAAAATTTCAAATCGTGACTACTTAATTCGTTTAATCAGTGACTTCGGTAATAGTTATATTAGATGTTGCCTCTGAGGATGGTATTACTGTGACAAGGCGACGCGTCGCCACGGCATACATAGCCACGCCAGAAATCGGTTTTACGTGCGGCTATAGATGTTTCACATCAAAAAATCTAGGATGAAAATGTATTTATTGGGGACTTGCAATTGATTACAATTACTGATTATAGTGAAAATAATTAACATTCGCGCACATTATTTAAAATGTTATGGGATTCTTATATTCTTTTAATCTTTTTACAAAGCAAGTAATATTATTTAAATAAAAATTACATTATTTCTATCCAGTATGGTGTCTTAAACCCGCATAATCACCATGTTTCCTAAGATGTTACTAAGTTATTTCTTATGAAACAATTTGGCTTTACTAAGTGACGTTCAACAACGGATGTAGGTGCTTATGAAAAATATTTTTAATGCCTGGGTGGAATCACAGAATGCACTTGATATCTTCAGTGATTTATCTAAGGCCTTTGATTGTGTTAAAAATTCAACACTGGTCAGGAAGCTAAGTCACTATGGCATAAAAGGAACTGCGCTCAATCTGTTGATTTCATATTTAAACAATAGAATTCAAAGGGTTGAATGGCAGGAAATCTCCTGGGACTCCTCTCAGTATGGGGGTACCACGAGGGTCTATTCTTGGACCGTTCCTTTTTCTTACATACATTCCTCAATATATACTTAGACTTTATACTTAGAATGCCTAATACAAGGCCAAGTCAAGTTAGGAAGTCTTTTGTTGGGCAATTTATATGCTTTTACAACAAGATCCCTTTTACAACATGTTTAAAACAAATGAATTACGAAATTCTAAAAAACTATTAAGACACGTTTGTGTGGTAGGTTATAGCACAAATAATTTTCTTGATGATACCACAGGTTGGGAATGGAGCGACCGCCCTCCGGCTATTAAATAATAAACTTTATTGTACGATTTTACCTTGTAACCATATTTTTTTTTAAAAAAAAGAAGCCCACTGAGTTTCTTGCGCTCGTTCTTCTTAGGTCTGATGTTACTTTTTCGAATGGGTGGTAGTTTTTGATTTCAATAAGTTATTCCTATCCTATTTGGAATAAAAATATTTGAATTTGATGAACAATTTTAACCACACAATAATTATTACCACTTTATTTCGTAAATATTTTTCGCATATTGTATTTTGGTTTGAGCTAATAGTCTTGTTACCAATGCTCTAAATACATAAAACAAAAACTTCATATTTGTAATGTCTTCATACTTCATAGTTGACAAATGACAATTGTTTACACATACACTTTAGTTTACAATTTACATGCCTTTAGTTTAATTATTTACTATTATCAAAATATTATATAAACATTGATATTATAACCTGTAAATCACTCAGTAGTAGTTAGTAGTAGTCAACTTTATTAGAAATAAGTTAACAATGATAATTATTTTGTTTAAAATATTTTTTTTTGGTAAAAATCATTAACTATCCCTGTAACTAATTGATAATCGCTTAAAATTCTTATGATCATTTAACGTATAGCGTAAAGAATGTGTCCTGTGCTAATTATCGTGAAGGAATCCAATTTATTCCTGATGCTACTTAAAAAAATCTAGGAATTAAAAAAGGACAAACTATGACGGTAAGCACATTATTTTATTTCTCATCTATTATCGATAGATAGGTTTTTTCTTCTATTAATTAGTGTATTGTAGAAGAGGTTGAAAGTCAATCTGTAGCCTCCAGCATCCATATATATATGAAAATATGCTACATGCAGTCAATCAGAACTCTGAACAGTGATGGGCTTAGCACTTTTATTAGAGTAAAACCAATTGACGAACCTGAATAACTTTTACCAATCAATGTTACAGTACCCGCCATAAATCTTATGAATATTCATCTTGATGGTAGTTTATGTGACTACCACAGTTTATTTTTATTTTAACCAATAGGTTATCACGTACTGCTATCCGCAACTCAACAACTATGGTGCGCCTATTTTGCGTGGTGAGGTGGGCGGCTAATCTTGCCATTGCAACTCCTCAACTTAGTTAATCAAATCTCTGATGTCACCCATGACCTCGGGGAGAGTCCTCAGTGACCCCAGGTGTTTGGCCCGGTATGTGGCCATTCCTACAACCCAGAGTGATGTGTGCGGCGGCTGTCTCTTCTACCATGCAGTGTCTACACAGAGGACTGTCGGTGACACCTATACTTAAGTGAACAAAAGGGCTGTAACCTGTTATTACATGAGTTAAATTCTTCAAAGGTTACATCATTCAATTGTTTTCTTTTTAATTCAAAAAAACATACAAAGTAATTATAAATAGTAGATAAAGGAAAAGGTAATGAGAAATAATCTTTAACAACTTCTTCAATATCTTAAAAATAAATTAAAGTATACACATATTGTGTTAATACTTGTCATCCCAGTCTATACTTAAGGATCTGTGTAGGACAAGTTGCGAAATAGGGAAGAGGAAACTATTCCAGTGAGGTCCACAAAATATTTCAAATGGGTTATACAAGTTCACAATGGAATGAAACACACAATAGCACTTCTGTTTTTATATATCAATTTAACCCAAAAACATAATTAAGTAATTATTCAACTATTGTTTTATAACTGAAGGCTATAAATGTTTTAATGGATTTTGGAGGTAATAAAATAACAGTATGCAATGTTCCAATTAGCAGCATAACAAAATGTATATTTTCAAGTAACGTTAAAGAAAAGTCAATATGTGGTACTAAACATGCAGTGTACTATGTTACAGCATTGTGTAAGTAAAGATTATCAATTTATTATTATTTTGTTTACATTCGAATATGTGTACAATAAAAGCAGGTGTAATCTTCTGAGGTCAGTTGCACTCTGTTCACTTACAAGATAATGTAGTCAGAAGAAATAACAATAATAATATTGTAGCTGTTTACATGACATATTCAGACATCTACTTTGAACATTATATTATGCTTTTTCATATAAAGGACTAACAGTTTTGTATAGTTGATGATGTATAACATCTGTGTGCTCTTTTGCACTAAGTAAGGATCTTCAGCTTCCACTCCATCTGCTGATATTCCCATAAAAGCTGACCCTGGGTTCATATATATATATATACATACTTATAGGTATATATACATTATTATATTTTGAGGAGGTGAATGGGCCTGTGTTCACAGTCAGGAGACCCACATTTTCTAAACAATTTGTTATGTTTTAAAGTGGTAACCTTCACTTCTGAGATTAATTACACAAATAAAACTGAAAACAAAATTTTATGAATGATGCAGGACTCACACCCGCGACCTCTCACATTTCCTGAGAGCACTCTTTACAACTGAGCCGACCGTTCGAGTCACGTATTGTTGATAAAATCTTGTAGGCTTTGTTCAACTATAAGGTTGTGGATTCATCTACAGGATCTACTTTACAGTTGATAACCTGCTCAACCCCAATATAGCAAATCTAAACAATATTTTTTTTATTATGGAATTACACATTTTCTAATTGTGTTTAGGAATACAGTAGGGTAGGCCCTAAGCCGTTTTAGGGCAGGACCTTTAACTACTGTAAGTAGCTTAACCACATGACCACAAACTTATCAACTATTTATTTATTATTGTTATTTATTACTTACTTTTACTTGTTATTTACACTATATGTAAAATGTTACTAAAATATAATTATTGCTAACTGAAATTACAATTTTTGTGTCTAACTCGTAATATCTAAAGCTTATACTTCACTACATTGCTAACACGATTTTAATCGATTGCGAAAATACAGGCGCACTTAGGGTTGATTTACACTACCACTGCCAATAAGTGTTGGTCTAGCGAAATTATAATATTATGATTTTATCTGTTTAGAATTGAATGAATCATGCATTCATATTGATATTTTTTGACTTGTTCAAGAATATTGTACTTGAGAATATTGTAAATACATTCATGGACAAAAGTGGAACATAAGAAATAAATAAAAAATAAAGTTTTAGAATCTTTATTTTTTTGGTTGGTTTTTTATTTGTTCATTTATTTTATCTACCTTTGTAGTTTAAAATAAACAAATAATATCTAAGTAAAAACCAAATCGATAAACTTTATGTCACTTTGTCTGTTTAATACACACTTTCTTTTGTGTTCCTATAAATTTGTCCATGACTGTATTTATGTATTGTAAAAAATTTAAATATCAACTGTTGTAAATTGAAATTCTAGTCGATTCTTCTCAACATTCGCTGATTCCGGAATAATGGCCATAATATAACAGATTTAAAGGCAGTCAAATTAAATTTACACGTGAATATTTTCATATTTAACGCAGTATCGCGTGTAAAAGAACACCGCGACAAGTTAAAAACTAATTCGTTACTTTTAATTTGATTGTACCTATATTGTAACGTGTTATATTTGTGGGTTAACATTTGCTGGTTGGTTCTGGTATTACTGTACACTTTGTAACTCCTTCGTTGCATTAGGCCTTGTCCACATACAAAGAACAACAAGGAACGAAGACAGATAAAGTTCGCGTTTGTCTGTCGCCTCGCTACACGTACTCTGTTTTTTCTGTTGCATAACTTTCTTTCATAGTCTTCTTTATGTGTGGAACCGGCCTTACTTGTTATCTGTGTACTAAAATATTGTTGTGTGTCGAGATAACAAACAAGCCGTTGATGGTAAACAAACAAACTAATGAATTAATTCGTTTTGTGTTCGTAACAAATGAGTATTGGTCAGATAACAATGGCACGGTCGCGTACCAACGGTTCAGACACGCGTCAGAAATATGCTGTAAGTGTTCATCTTGGTCGTAGTATAAGTTCTACTATACAATCAATTGCCTACATATAACCTCCCAGGCATAGGCAAACATTTCGCTACCTTTTTTTCCACTCGCATTAACCCCTTTCATACCAGCTTTCGTATTCTTGGTACTAGTCACCTTGTATCTTTTCAGTGAACATCAAACGAACCTTTTTTGATCCTCTATACACTTTTTACTCCCTATTTAATCTATTTTGCCCATTGACTGAGTGAAACTAATTTGGTGGGGGTGTTTGTAATATAAGTTAACTGTTTTTAGTGGAGAGAATGTATAATCAATAAATTGAGCCAACAATTATGTGATCAGAAAAGAAAACAATTATATTTTCTTCTATTCAAATAGTTACAAGTGTAGTGGACAACAGGTTTTATGTCATCGCCTTGTGACCGACGCGATAACTGGCCGCTATCAAGCAACACAGTTTGATTGTTTATGTAAATCACTAGTAATTTAACCCCAGAGAGATGAAGACACTTGAAAATATTATAATTTATTTAAGTGTTGTATAAAACTTGAGTTTCTAGAACTAGAACAGAATAAAAATAAATTATTTTCAAAATCTAGTGTCAAAGTCAACTTATTAGAGTAGGTAGTGTAGAAATTAACAGTGCACAAGTTGGTGATATTGGTAACTGGCAAAGCGTGAGTGGTGCTTATGAATGGAGGGTGCCAACATGGTAAAGTTAATAATGAGATATACTATTTTTTATGGAAGAGACAAACGAATGTACCTTATGGTTAGTGATTACCGACGCCCACACGCTGTTGCTACACATGTTTGCGCTTTTTTTTGAAGACGTATTGTTATGGGAACGTTCCCCAAGGAAGTTCATTCCAGATTGGTACTGCGTGGTAGAAAGGTTCTTGATAACAACAGGGGAGGAACTGTCTATCAGATAGTGATAGTTAATTTTGTGGCGTGTGGTGTGAAGGTGGAAGCTGGCGACAGGAACAGGCCAGTCAGCTCCTCAGAACATTCCCCGTGATAAATGAGGTATAAGACACACAACGAAGCGATGTCTCTAAGCAGCACCAAGAGATCGAGCCGTTCATAGAGTACTAGATCACCGAAGATTAGAGCAGCTCTGTGTTCAAATGGTTTGAGCTGATTCCGTGGTGCATCAAAACAGAGAAGAGAACAATACTCCATATGTGGAGAGACCTGCGCTTTATAGACCACTAGAATGTAGGCTAACTTGGAGGAGTGATTAAATTTGAA
Source organism: Leptidea juvernica (assembly GCA_949711755.1). Taxonomy (NCBI): domain Eukaryota; kingdom Metazoa; phylum Arthropoda; class Insecta; order Lepidoptera; family Pieridae; genus Leptidea; species Leptidea juvernica. Next base: position 14,998,473 of record CATIXQ010000011.1, read on the forward strand.
TTTAACTTTTCGTTTGTTGCCTCGGTAATGGTGGTCCAAGGTGATTTTTATATTTCTCTGTTCGTCCTGTCTATGCTTTGTGGGTAAATTTCTGAAAATCGCACTGAGGTTATTCCCCGTTCCCATACCGTTAACGCCATAAATATTTGCAGAAAGTGAGTTATAGCAGTGGTAAAATACTTCCATATTATATTTTGCTGTACATACTGTCTGCGCAGTCTGTAAATTTCAGATTTCACCCAAACCCTTATTGAGCCAGAAATTTATGGTCATCTAGTTATGGAACGAAGAAACTGAACCCCAAACAATGGTGGATGTATTGTGCTAATTAAACATCGAACAGACAAAACTCTCATAACTATTTTGTAATATGTAGTAGGAATGCGACTCGCAGCTGCCGATAGCCGAGCGAGCGACGCGACCAAATTGTTATTTCAAATAAATACTCGTTAGATGAACACGTAGCCGTATATAATTACCTTGGCTTGAAATAAAAAAAACTCTATGTTATAATTTGAATTTGGAACGCAATGTGTGCAACTGTGCAGGCGGAGGGACGGGTGATGGGGCGACGCTTTGTGCTAACACTGGTGATCGGGATATCGGCAGGTTTTAGTTTTGCCTACATTCTGTTAACGTCGGCCGGAGTCAACCGGGACGTGGCCTGGTCTGTTTACAGGTAATGGGCGTATTTTTTTTTAAATTTATGTTTGTGGCTATGGTATCGAGTAGTTAGCACTTGCATGATTTATGTGTTATGTGCTTTGCATGCTAGCTTAGTATATGCTTTGTCTCTACATGCTCTATACAGATTGTCTTACTTATTCTATTTTTAAATCAAATTAATAATTTTGTAAACACGTCTATCATCCGATATGTCATGTTTTTCCACGAAGCAAATAATGAATCGGTGCCGCTGCCGGTTAGTATTCGCTATCGTTATTAATAATACATTGTGCTGAAAACGGAAATAGTAATCGGCGAGATAAAAAAATAAATTTGTTTTATTTTGATTTATACATAATACACGATATTATATTAATAACGAGAAACAGCGAAATTTTAAATACCTTCAATATTTAAGTGAATTTTATTATTACACACGATAAAAGATAAATCGTAAACATTAACCCCCTTATTCATAATGGTCCGCTAACTTTAAACAGCCGCTAAGGAGTGTTTTTTCTCATTCTGACTTAGGTCAATAGACGACAGAAGAAGACAGAGTGCGAATTAGCAATGCTTTAAGTTAGCAGACTATTATGAGTAAGGGACTGACTTCAAATATATTTCAGCTCTGAGAAGGTTATGGGCCACTTCCTCTCAAGTCGTGATAAGTAACTTCGGCTATAGAGCCTTTCTTAATTCAGACAAATAGAACGCAATCAAATTCAAAATTCGATTGTAACTTATGGAAAATCAACTCATCTAAAATCACATACTTAAAAATGTTTCGCATATTGGATGTTGGTTGAACCACTCGCAGTTGTTATTTTTAAAATAAAATACTTTTTAAATAATTAAAACACGTATTCCTTCTTGCCGTTCAAGGTCAAAGTTTTCATGTGGATTGTCTCTCTTCTTACCAAACACTTAAAATCAGTAAACAGTAAATTATCCGCATTATTATATTTTCAAAACGTATATTCCTTGCGTGTTGTTAAAAGCGACATGCTCGAAATAGGTTTAAAAACAACGCTACTATGTCCTCCTTTTCTTTAAAAAAAATTATGTAAATAAGATGATAATAATAATAATATTGACACACTTTTATAGAAATTATCTTGCCCCAATCTAGGCATACCCTGTACTATGGGGGCAAGATAACGATATATCTAATAAAATATACTTACTTAAACATACGTAAATACATATGAACATCCATGACTTGGAAACAAACACCATTAATCAGCATATAAATGTTTGCACCTACCGGGATTCGAACCCGGGACCTCTAGCTCTGTAGGCAGGGTCACCAACCATTGGGCTTTATGCGTCGTCAAGTAATGATAATTAATAATATAAGGAGCCATAAGGTTATATAATATACTAGCTGACCCGACAGACGTTGTTCTGTATATAATAAATAAAATAATGTTTTTATATGAGTTTGTCAATAATATATCATAACAGAAAAAATTACTTCGTAAAATATGCACCCTGCTGTCGTAATGAAATTGTTTCACAGAAGAATTGTCAAACCGTGCGTCAATAAATTCTCTCATAGAAATTATGTATGGACACATCAAAGGAAAAACAAATTTGTTGTTTTTATTTAATTTAGCGGCATTTTCCTATTTATTCACCTTTTAAACCTTCTCTGGACTTCCACAAATAATTCAAGACCTAAATTTGCCAAATCGGTCCAGCCGTTCTCGAGTTTTAGCGAGACTAACGAATAGCAATTCATTTTTATATATATAGATAAATAATTAATGTATTCTCATCGAACTAATGCATATCTCAAAATGAGAGTGTTGATATAATATTATAACAATGTTTTTTATTATCACGAAACAAAAACATAATGAATACCAAATGAATAGGTCTGTTTTGAATAATCATTCGTTATACCACCAATGAACCAGTGAGCACCGCCACTGCCACCGATGACTCAGATAGTGAAAATAATTTATTGAAATTTGAAAATGTCATGACGACCTTAACATTATCAAAATATGGTTTTGTTTGGAAATTATAATTTATGGATTCTTTTACTGTTAGTCATTCGTTACAGTAAGGTGTTGTTTGAAATTAAGTAATTTTCTGCCAAATGAAATTTGTCGTAAAATTTCATGTCAATGCTACAGAGCTGGATGTATAATAGCTCATACTCTGCAGATTTGATGTGTGTTGTACTTGTGCACAATAATTATTGACGCTCCTGGGTCATTTGGACCTGAATACTTAAATGGATGATTCTGAATCACAGTTCGGTTTTCTTTACAAAGCTAATTAGTTCCGTATCTATTTTTGCTAGTATTCCTCAGCGCAGAGTTAGGATGAATCACTAGTTTGATGAAAACAACATCGACGTGTCCCTGCACTGGGCCCACAGACGTGAATGTTATCTATGATGCGGTTTCAAGGAACTGTGCAATGAACCATAAAACTAATATTAATTCAACAATACTCCTAGGTAATTTTTATCGTCTTTTTCAAATAAAAGTGACAAATATGAGTGAAAACTACATACGTCACACTGATTATGACTGTAATGGAGTTTGCAAATTTTTGTTACCAGGGTGAATAAAGCCAACATGTGACATCAAGGAATTGTGTAATATTATGTAAATGTTAACATTGAAAAACAATATACTATCTAGTCTGTTTTATTCCTTTATAACGTCTTCATTACCGTTCATAATTCTGGCGTTTCAAATGTAAATATATACATATTGTTTAAATGTAAATATATACATTTTGCAAACTAGTTGCATATGATTGCTGTGTTGCTGTCGGAATATAAATTTTTTACTTAGGAAAAGTGTGACAATGAATTTTAGAATTAAAATTATTTTTGGTACTCACAAAGTACGGGGCAGGGCGCTCTAAATAGGTACTTTGGGCATGACAATATGACTGATTTTAAGACGCACATGCTTAATGAAGCGAATTTCGAGATGCTTCTATTAACCTCGTCGTATTTAAATCAATTTCACTGCGTTGTATGTGTGGGGTGAGACTGATTGATATAATTCTGAATGCGATAATACGAGCGCGTTGTGGTCTGAAAGAAGATGTCGTAACACGGATTGAGAAAGGAATGCTGAAATGGTTTGGACACGGAGCGAATGAGTGAAGAAAGAATGACTTATCAAATATTTAAGGCAAGTATGTGTGGGCAAGTCGGTTTCGGGAGACCTCGTAGAACATCATCATCAGCCGGAAGACGACCACTGCTGGACAAAGGCCTCCAACCTCCGACCTCCCCAAAGATTTCCACGACGATCGGTCCTGCGCTGCCCTCATCCAACGTATTCCGGCGATCTTGACCAGATCGTCGGTCCATCTTGTGGGGGGCCTACCTACAACTGCGTCTTCCGGTACGTGGTCGCTATTGGAGGACTTTACTGCCTTAACGGCCACCTGTCCGTCGAACTATGCCCACTGCCACTTCAGTTTCGTAACTTTCGTTCTCATACGGATCTCCTCATTTCTGATTCGATCTCGCAGAGAAACTCCAAGCATAGCCCTCTCCATTGCCCTCTGAGCGACCATGAGCTTTCTTATAATGCCCATAATTAGCGACCACGTCTGCGTACCGTAAGTCGTCACTGGGAACACACTCTGGTTGAAAACCTTCGTCTTCCTCGTAGAACATTCGTCGACAAAATTGGTAACGTTTTGAAAAAAGGAAAGGTCCGAAACAGCCGGAACCGGCTATCTTGTATGAAATGAGTAATTAATGTATATGAATGTACGCCAGGTTTGTAAGGATAGAAGCAAGTAGTGTTCTGTTGTCTCTGCCTAAGTCGACAGGAAAAAGGCTGGTGTGTGTGTGTGTGTGTGTGTGTGTATGTGTTGATTTATACACACTGTGTGTGTACACTCGTATGTATCAACTTTATTGTCTTTCAAAATTTTACTGATATTCGGGAAATGCTCGGTGACTTCAACAATACTTCTGTCAAATGGGACGAGAACAAATGTATCCAAGACAAAATCTCTATCATTACATAATTGTGGTAATTACTAATCCTATGACGTGTCACAGTCTGGATGATTCCAAAGTATCCGATGATTCAAAATTCCATTCCAATTGTATGAATTATAAGTTTTGAGTTACATCATCACGGAAACTGCTTCTATTCTGAAGTCAAATTGTTATTACAATTACATATAACGCATTGTGTCGCATTTTACATATAGAAATAGTGATCGAATGAAGCAGCCATGTATGTGCGTATTGTTAGTATAATTTTACTGAAGAACATTCCTTTAGCACATCTTCGTTTAGGTACATTTAAACAGGATGGTGATAAGATATTTTGTTCACTACCAACATTAATTCGATACGTTATGCAAATGAATTTGAACATTTGCATAACGTATCTAATGAATGTATACACTGTTAAAATTTTTTGCTTTCATCGAACGAGTTTCCGATTGGATTTATTATAAGTTTAGCAAACTGATGCTGAAACGTACAATCCGTAGCTTACGGTCTTTATATTTCTCCTATCGTCGTCGCAAATCGTAATTTAGTTATAAACTTAAATCTACAACTAATTTATTAATTACACCTGGGTTCGAAGCCGCTTTTCGGCGAGCCACTCTTACAACTTTTTATTAGCTAATCTGGGAATTCAATTTCTGAAAAGCGACCCCATTGGTCAGAGCGTATGTCAATGTAAATTTTCAGTCAAACCTCTCCAGTGGTAGGATTCTTTGCACAGGATGCTGGCTAGCTATGTACCATGGCAGCGTAGCTAACTTTAGATTTTTCTGCATCCAAACAGTACTTAGTGTGCAGCATTATTGTGTTTTGGTTTGGAGGATGCCGGAGCTACGTGCTACGATATTTAGTGTCAAAATGATGAGTGCATTTTTTCATACGTAAATATAAATGGGAGAGGGCTAACGGGCAAAATTCTCATGTAATAGTTGGTGAAGCAACCTCCCATGGACTTCCTCAACTCCAGGGGACAAGAGATGCCTCTATGTTGGTAATATGCTCTAACCTTGAAGGTCCTTAGTCGTATCGGTTCAGGAAAACTGCAGGCGGTAATTTATTCCACAAAATGGCTTTACGAAGCAAGAAGTTTCTCGCTAAACGCGTGGTTGTAGAATGCCAGATGTCAACATGATGTAATTTCGATGGTTTCGGCATTTACGATGCCGCTCAGAATTTTGGTAATTCCAATAATCCTGAGCAATGCATTGTAATAGAAGTATCGCTTATTTTTGAACGTTGAACTTGTCTCACCACTTTGTCTCATAAAAAAAAACAACTTTGGCGTAGTTATGAACTATGTCCTCATAGCACATAAGCACAACCAAGCGTGCCAAAATGGCAAGCGTTTAGAGTTCGCGTCGTTACATTAAGACACTTTTCTATTATTTAAATACTGACACAAATAAAAAAATATATATTGCCAATAACATTTATTATCTTTACAGTGTGTTAGTTTAATACATAAATATAAAACTATTTAAAATATATAAAGCTTATTCGAAGTGACTATTGGCTGCAATACAGTCCTTTAAACGTTTAGGACTCGGTTCTCTATAACACCGCATTCCATTTTAATATTGTACAATGTATTGGCGCCAAAATGAGAAAACTCAATGAAACTCAGTATAAAAATGACGGATTCCAAATGCAAATGTAATATTTTTGATTATTTTTAATTGTAACAGTATTTATGGCTAGACTAAGTAAACAAACAATAACTATATATAACTAACACACGCCTCGAATTACCATTTGTATAAAAGAGGTCAATATCATATTCTAATTCTTTTAATTAGAAGTAATCTTATACACTCTTTAATTCGTTTTCCTGGTACCAAAAATATAGAAGCAATCGGTATAAGTATAAAGATTTCCGGTATTGAGTACGTGATTGTATCGGCCTATCAATCTCCTAATTTACCACTTCTGAAGTCAGACCTTGATCTACTGTTCGATGTGGGCAGTCGTGTACTGATTGCTGGCGACTTTAACGCTAATCATAACTTTTGGCGAAGTAGCTATACCAACAGTCGTGGTAGGGTTTTGTTTCAACACATGTTAGGAAATGACTACTCAATCCACTACTCCAGTAGAGCAACTCAAGTTAATTATTCTTCGCGATATAAACCGTCAAAGCCTGATTTGGTCCTTTCCAAGAATATTGTTAGCATAAGTGATATCCAAGCTGAAATAGCTCTCTCATCTAATCATTACCCCTTAATTTTTAGTATTGATGGCACCGTGTCTCGTCTTCCTACAACAGTATCCTATCGCTTCAAAGATGCCAACTGGAGCCATTACAGGTCAAAAATGGACGAAATTATATGTCTCGATTCAACTACATTTAACACTACAAGTGAGATCGACTTGGCTGTTGATGTCTTGCACACTACGCTTCTTGCTGCCAAAGAGTATACTGTCCCAACGGCCATGACTAGTTTACAACCTCCAAAGCTACCCCGCTATATTTTCAATATGATTAAATACAAAAACTACCTGCGACGTATGGATTATAAGCTCCCTAGCGGTAATGATAAAAAATATATACGAAGTGTAATAAATAGACTTTGCCACCTCATCAAATATTATGTTAGAATCCACCTTGACAATACTTGGAATCATGAGCTTGCTAAGGTTGATAATCCCTCAGCCGACCTATGGCGCATTACAAAATCCCTAAAGCCTAAGTCCACTGTTATTCCAGCACTAATGCGTCCTGACGGCACTTTTACCAATAGCCCTTCCGAACAGTGTGATACTCTTGCTACCGCATTCCAAAGTAATATGAATCTAACTAAGGATTGGCAAAGTCCTGAAGTCGAGACTGTAATAAGTGACTCTTTAACAAGGATTGACGAGTTCACAATTGTGAAGCCAACCCGAATAGTGCGTCCTATAGAGATTCGTAAAGCACTTCGTGCGCTCAAGACCCACAAAGCTCCAGGACACGATGATATTCACAATATAATGCTCAAAAACTTATCGCAAAAGGCTGTAGTCTTCCTAACAAAAATCTTTAATGGCTGCCTATTTCTTGGGTATTTTCCTAAAGTTTGGAAAAGGGCCAAAGTTATTCCTTTAAAAAAACCGGGTAAAGACGAATCAAATCCTACTCATTATCGTCCAATTAGTTTACTCCCGTCCTTAGGTAAGTTATTTGAAAAAATTATTTACACCCGTTTATTATGTGTTTCTGATCATATACTTATTAATGAACAATTCGGCTTTCGATCCAAACATTCTACAGTGCAACAATTAGCTAGAGTATCAGAGCATATTTCTCAAAACCTAAGTCTTCATAAGTCAACAGGTATGTTCTTATTAGACATTGAAAAAGCTTTTGATAGTGTGTGGCATGAAGGCTTACTTCACAAACTAGTCAATCTAGATGTTCCACTAGATCTTGTAAAACTTATTAAGTCCTATCTTTCCGACCGCCAATTCATAGTTCACTACAACAATTCCAAGTCATCATGTTTTCTTTCCCCTGCTGGTGTTCCTCAGGGATCTATTCTAGGCCCATACTTGTTCCTCATCTTTCTTAATGACATCCCTATCCAACCGCATACTAGCCTTGCATGTTTTGCGGACGACACAGCCTCATATACCTCATCTGACGATGTCGATCTTATAATTAGCAGATTACAACTTGCAATCGAATTGCTTTGTACATACTTCTCTAAATGGAAGCTGAAATTAAACGAGTCTAAGACGGAGGCTATCTTGTTTACACGTCATCGCAAAGCCCCGAAACGACGTCTTATTATCGCTGATCATGAAATCCCCTGGCGAAGCTCTGTTCGGTATCTTGGAGTATTAATGGATAATAAACTCCACTGGTCAAAGCATGTTAAGCACGTGCATGTAAAAGGCGCCCAAGCCCTGGGTGCCCTTAGTCCCGTTTTAAATCGCAAAAGTAATTTAAGCCCGTATACTAAACTGAGAATATACAGTACTCTCGTTCGTCCCTGCATTACGTATGCATGTCCCGTTTGGAGTTCTACTTGTAAATCTAATCATAAGTTGCTACAAATATTGCAAAATAAAGCAATAAAAATTGCTTTTAATACCCCTTTTAGAACAAACCTGACTAAACTGCACCACAGAATTAATTTCCCACTTCTACATGACTACACTTTAAAACTTTCACGTACATTTTACTTAAAAAATTTAACTAACAAAAATCCATTGATTTCGAATATAGCTTATAAAATTAACAATCATCGATACACGCGTAACATACCACAGCACTACCTTTTGTTTCCCCCAACTCAAGCCTAACGTGAGCACGAGCATAACAAACGATTGGAGCCAGGGGCACAGCGCCGCGACCCCGCTCGGTTCCTAGCGCCGTGAGATCCGGGGAGGCGAGGTGGCTCGCTGCGGTTGTATTTGGTTGTACATTGTGATGGACATAATTAAATTATAACTTTTAGATTTGTGAATATATATTGTAACAAGCGTAATTATTTTCAAATAATACGCATGGGATGTTATTGTCGCAATTAATTTTAGTAATTGTATCAGCTATACATTGTCTTAACGAGTTATTATGTTATTATGTTTGTAAAAACTTTAATAGGCGTTCCTTCTCTTTCCTAGCCTCAAAGTTGTTTAGCCTTCTTATGTTTAATGTTCAAACGTAAATCGCTGTACATTTCCGATGTAATATCATTTATCAATAAAGAATATTGAAATGAAAAAAAATATCATATTCTTTGAGTAATTTACTAATTTATTAAAATTCTCGCAAGCACGGCACAAAAATGAATTCTGTCGAAAACTACTTGACTCTGTACGAACGTAAAAATGTTAGATGTTAATTGTTTACCAGTGGGAGGCTCCTTGGCACAGAATGCCGGCTAGATTATGGGTACCACAACGGCGCTTATTTCTGCCGTAAAGCAGTAATGTGTAAGCATTATTGTGTTTCGGTCTGAAGGGCGCCGTAGCTAGTTAAACTACTGGGAAAGTGAGACTTAACATCTTATGTCTAAAGGCGACGAGCGCTCAGAATGTTTGGGTTTTTCAAAAATCCTGAGTGGCACTGCATTGTAATGGGCAGGGCGTATCAATTACCTTTTACTAACGTTCTGCTCGTCTCGTCCCTATTGTTATAAAAAGAAATGTTAGATGTTTATGTGACATAGTTTGGCAGGGATGTGGAAGTCATAGTAATCTGTAGTAGTTAGCTAAGACATTGCGACTGTCCCATAGATTTTTACAATCTTGCCACAAATTTAAAAAATAGGGCGCTTAGTACAAGACACTCCTTTTTGTGCACGTTTTTGTGCAATAGAAGTATTTGCGTTAAAGAGTGAACCACGCTTTAGTTCATACCGCTTTAGTCTATTTTGAATGTGTGCCCTTTAGTTTAATTTCGTATGGATGCTAGTAAACTAGCTCTTGAGTGCAATTGAGGCTTTTAATATTGATACCCAAATGCAATTTCAGTATAAATATGGTCAGGTGCCGCGCACATGCCTCGGATGTTGTGGCTGTGTCGTGTGAGCCCAAGAAAACAGCTTTCTTGCAATTTTTATTATCGTACTTACTCCATGACAATTTTCGTAAACTTAATTTTGCTAATGGAGGTACATAATTATTGATACAATTTAATTATGCTGTCATCGTGTTTGAAATAAACTTTTGCATTTCAGAGAATCATCACGAGATCTGGACAGGCACCCAATAGTGAACGTGGTCGAACACAGCAGCGATGAGCCCGTCCACCGTGATGAGGACCGCTCCGTGGCCGACGAGCTCGCTAAGCGGGTCAGGGTTCTGTGCTGGGTGATGACGCAGCCCAGCAACCACCAGAGGAAAGCCAGACATGTAAAAGCGACGTGGGGGAAGCGGTGCAACAAACTTCTGTTCATGAGCACCGCTGAAGGTACGGAAAAAAGTAGCTTTTAGGGCTCAGTAGCATAGAAAGCAACGGGAACTATTAAGCCTACCGAAGGATTCTAAGGAGAGTATTTTTAGTAAAGTTGTTTCTTTTTTTTAATTTCAAATAAAGTGGTTATATTATTCAAAGAAAATAATATCTTACAACTCTATTTACAATACTATGACTACATAAAATTTAAACTATCATTACGTGGAAGCGTACCAAGAATACTGGCAGCATTACCGCGTTGGATAGCAAGGCTGATCCGTTGACCGAAATAGCTGCCAGCGCTTGAGTTTCCAGTAGCCTTACTGAGGCGCGAAGATAAATAGTTTAAATTTTTTTTAAATTTGACTGTCTCATGCTCGGTTTACTTTATCATACAACCAGAACTAAATCCGTCAAGCTGCCGCTTAAGTGTCTACCTTCAAAATACTGTGTATTATTACTATTTCTTATCACGTCGTCTGCTCGCAGTTCGGATAAATTGATAAACCATTATTTAGTGCCTATAATAGAATTTGTCACAACTTTTTTCCCCGGTTCAATACTAATAGACAAGTATGTTAGGACTCAGTACTATGGAAGTCAGTTATCTCTGCCCTCGCTACCGTGACAGGCAGGATAGCTTGCATAGGATACTGGCTAAATGGTTACCACAGCAACTCCTTTTTCGGCTCAAGCTCTATTTCTGCTGTATTCTGAACGGCGTCGTTGCTAGTGACATTACTGATTACTTAATGTCTCATGGTGACGGGCGCGTAACTTCTTGATATAAAAAGATGGTCACCTGAAATCGAAATAGGGTTAACATTGGGGATGTCTTGCAGACAGCTCCCTGCCCGCCGTGAAGCTTCCAGTGCACGAAGGTCGGGAGTACCTGTGGGCCAAGACGAAGGCGGCCTTCCGCTACGTGTACGAACATCACCGCAGAGATGCCGACTGGTTCCTCAAAGCTGACGATGATACGTGAGTACAAACGTCATATTAAAATACATTAATCACGGGGGTGTTCTGAAGTGCTGTTTCACCTGGTTCCTGCCGCCGAGTTCCACCTTTGCACGACCCGCCACAAAGTAGGATATCATCCCCACCATCTGGATGTGTAGCGTTCCAGCACCATTGGTTTTCAAGGAACTTTCTTCCACGTACTACAAAGCTGTGGAATGAGCTGCCTTGTGCGGTGTTTCCGGGATGATACAGCATGGGTACCTTCAAAAAATGCGCATACACCTACATTAAAGTCCGGCAACGCTTCTGTGATTCCTCTGATGTTGCAAGAGAATGTGTGCGGCGGTGATCGCTTAACACCAGGTGAACTGTACGCTCGTTTGTCCTCCTTTTCCATAAAAAAAAATTAACATACAGATACGCCCTAAAGCACTACCGCTAAAGTGAGTGGCTCAATCATTATTCATATTTGCTGTCCCGATTCGCGGCCGCAAAGTACAAAAAAATTCTGTACGCTCATCGCCATCCAAAGAAGCTTCACAAGTGGTCGGAAAAGTGCAACGTAGTAATCATCCTCCGTCAGTCATGTTTTAATGGGATGTCTTATCAAGGAATCCCAAAACTTTTCGTGAAAATAATAATTGTAATCCGTGATTCTTACTTAGGTATCAGTTGGTTTTTGATCACAATATAGAATTAAAGTTGTTTTTTAGTAAAACTTTAATTATTTTTTTAAAATATCGCACTAAATTGTGGAACTCCTTATCCTTCCAGAACTTTCTAAGATATGCTAGAACAAACATTCAGTGGTTTTTCATATTTTTTAGAAAAAAAAATGTTATTTAACTATAAATAGAAACTCTACATGAAGTTGATGTGCACAGATAAGCACGGTGATTATTTATGTTACATTTCAATGTTACCCGCCATTCATTTGCATTTGACTGTGCTGCATATAATTATTATGATTTACGATCGCCACCAGCCGCCATTGTGCGCTTATCTGTTTGAAAAATATTGTCTGCTTCGAATTATTTGCATTTTTGTGATGCGTGTGTTGCACAAACTAAATGTTTGTTGACGTTTCACAATCAAAACTAAATTATACTTGTACTGTTATATATTATTTGTTATAGTGACAATCTAGTGATAATCAGGCTAGGCTTACGAGTTATATATTGCTCGTTTAGAATTTGATGGGAGAGGAAGAGAACTATCAAATTACGTTATATTAGACTACATTAATGAACTGCTCAAAGAGCTGCAAGAAATGTACATAAATACCACGAAAATCAAAACTCGCTGTAAAAGATACTTCCTGAAATATGCATAGGTTAAAAAAAATTGATAATTGAAAATTAAAAATAAATTGAATGGCTCTATGTACCCGAAAAACCCGTGAGGTTTTCGTGATACTTATTTCATAAAAATGTTATGTATTGGCCAATAAACTAAAAAAAAAAGTAAACAATTTGTTATTTTTATTAAAGTAATAACCCTCACTTCTGGGATTAATTACTAATTTGAAAACAAAACTTATAAACGATACACGGAACCCGAGTCCCGCGTGCGAGCACTCTTCCACTGAGCCAACTGTTCGAGTGACGTCACCTTCATAAATCTTGATATGTCTTGTTCAACTCTCATGTTGTGGCTTCAACATCAGGATCTAGTGCTACTGCTTCACGGCAGAAGAAGCCGGCATCCTGTGCAAGTCAATGCATGTAACCTCAGAAGATATGCATACTTGTTATACAATGTTCCACCATAAAAAGAAAACTAGCTTGTCATTCACTTGTATTTTGTAATGTCTTGTAATAATAGAAAAATTAAAATGTATTATACTTAAGAGATTATGTTTTCTGTATCTGAATGTTTCTGTATATAATAAAATCGAGACGAATCTACTCGTAAACTTAAGCCCCTACGTAACGTGTTTGTTTTACGGCAGTTATACAGCTGAAACATCGATGGTTTGCAAGTATTACTGTTTGCCTTAAGAACAGTAAATAATTAAAACAATGACTAAGTACACCTCGTGTAACATACGGTACGCCGTACACCACACATACATACCACACACATTTACGTGAAATAAGTTGAAATTGAATATTTTCAGACCAGCGATAATGGTAAACCACTAAACATTGTTGCATCATTTTAGAAGTTACACTTGTACTACCAACATGGATTTAAACCTCTTAAATTGTAGGTGCTATTTAACACTAAGGTAATAGGGATTTTAGGTTTAAGATATATCTATAAATCTATTTCATCCATTTCGATAACACGCTCCGATAAATTGAAAACAAAAGACACCCATTGTTATTATTTCTTTTTTTATCTAAAAATTTTTCAGCATTATCAGCCAGTTCCTTCAGACTTTTCCGGTTCCCAAGATCTCATTTTCACTATTCATTGCACGCTCCTTGAAATAAAAATCTTTAGATAACCTTTGGTAGGGTTTGATCCACGGTGAACGATAGAGAATCAATTGCATTACGAAAAAATTTTTATACTATTAGCTATTTTTAATTTAGGGGAAACGATTTTTTTTTATGGAATAGTAGGACAAACGAGCGTGCGGGTCACCTGGTGTTATGTGATCACCCCCGCCCACATTCTCTTGCAACACCAGAGGAATCATAAGAGCGTTGCCGGCCTTTAAGGAAGGTGTACGCGCTTTTTTGGAGGTACCCATGTCGTATCGTCCCGGAAACACCGCACAAGGAAGCTCATTCCACAGCTTAGTAGTACGAGGAAGAAAGCTCCTTGAAAACCACACTGGAGGACCGCCACACATCCAGATGGTGAGGATAATATCCTAATTTGTGGCGTGTCGTGCGAAGGTGGAATTCGGCGGCAGGAATCAGGTTAAACAGCTCTTCGGAACACTCCCCGTGATAAATGCGGTAGAAGACACACAATGAAGCGACGTCTCTACGCAACGCCAAGTGATCCAGCCGTTCACAGAGCACTGGGTCCCCGATAATTCGAGCTGCTCTGCGTTGCACGCGGTCAAATGGATCGAGCAGATACTGGGGTGCGCCAGACCAGAGATGACATCAATACTCCATGTGTGGCCGGACCTGCGCTTTGTGGAGTGCTAGAATGTGGGCCGGCTTGAAGTATTGCCGTGCTCTATTAATGACCCCCATGCTCGGGGAGGGATTCTCCGGCTCTGGTAGAGCCGGTACCCTCCTGGGGTAATACCTTTTTTAGGACCGCTCTCATATTTTTGTTGGGGGTGATGGGGAGGGGGAGGTGGAGGGGGGGAAAGGATGGCCTCCGGTCCTCGACACTAACCTATGCGAAACATAGCGGCACTAGACCGCTACTTCACGCCGGTATTCTGTGCGAGTGTGGTAAGTAACCCGGACGAGTCTGGCCTGATTGTGCTGACGTCATAAGACGGCAGCGTGACTCTCCCACTTTCATTAAGCCCGTTGTCGCCTCTTACGACACCCTTGGGCCTGGGACTACCCTATTCTTTTTACGCCCGGGGAAGCACAGGGCGAACTATTCCAAGCCTTCTTTTCAGACGAGAGTGTTTTCCAGATATTAAGGGTAATTTCGTAATTTCATTCCATTGTGTCACTTAATACCAGCCTACTTTAAATAATTTCAGATACGTGGTGGTGGAGAATCTCCGGTACATGCTGTCGGAGCACGATAGCTCGGAGCCGATATACTTCGGGTGCAGATTCAAACCGTTTACACCACAGGTAAGAACCCATGGGCTGAACCAAAACTCTGCCGTCACCGCTTGTCTCCTACTCAGGTATAATCTGAGACCAGAAACTTTCAATACAAGGTATAAAGATCAAAAGGACACAAAGGTTATCATTACGGAAATATATTTGTCCCTATTTTGACACTACTATTGCATTATCCACTCCCATAAAACAATTTCATACAACTTTCTTATTTTTTGTATCTTCCCCCTTTTTATAAGATTCTTGATCTGAACGGAAAAACCAACACTGTCTAAAGAATTCTGAGGAAATCAAAACAGGTGGCATTCTGAATGTACCTAATTCTAAAACATCATTATTGTGATGAAAGACCCCCTTTCTGTGGTCAATTCCGTCCCCATTTCTGTTGACTTCTTGCTATCTCATTAGTTGTATGCTATACAGATCAGAATCGCTAGTTCTTCCCAGCGGAAAATGCTCATAACGAAAAATGTGTCATTTTCAGTTATCAACCTTAAAAACGGTTCGATTTGACGTCTCAATAGAGAATCGCAATTTTAGTGACACACTCAAATATCGAACTTTCAGTCGTTTTGTTCAATTCCCAGTTCCTCAGCTATGTCATAACAAGATATAGTGCTGCTCTTGCCACGTTTACAAAAATGGCGTCCATTTTATCCGTAATAGACAACCAATCTTTGACATAAAAATTTCATTGATTGAAAATGCTAAAACCAACTTTGTACTACTCTTACTGGTTCTGCATTGCTCCATTAAGGTCACAATTTTTTTCGCGATTTGCGTTGCAAGTTTTCCCAATTTTTCCTTTTTTTTATGTAATCCGATGTATGTCTGGTGTTGGCTGTGACAGGGCTACATGAGCGGCGGCGCCGGGTACGTGCTGAGTCGTGAGGCTTTGGAGCGGTTCGTGAACAAGGGGCTCCCCTCACCGCACCTCTGCAAGGCGAGCGACCACGGCGCTGAAGACGCCGAGATGGGTGAGTGTTGTTAACGGCTTTGTCATAAATCCTTGGTGTCATCCAGTCATTAAAATGTCTGAATTTGTAAATGCAGTGTTAGAAAGTCTGTATAAAATAAATAAATGAAAGATCTAAAAACAATTTAACAACAAGGCGAATTTCGATTAACATTATTTGATAACAACTTGATTGCATTTAAATGATATTGAATGTTGATGAATGAATTGGAAAACAATTGGAGAACATTCTTTAGACGGATATAGAAACATGAAATTGTGCGGAGACGGTCACCAGTCTTAGACAGAATCTAGGGGAGATTAAGGTGTTTCAATCTCAGATTATTGATACATCTAGATAGATTGTAAAACCTTTGAAAACGTCTATTGAGGTTGACACTTAATCTCTATTTTCAGCAATGCACGCACAATAACACTAAGTGACATACAAATCGCGTCTCGTCACGCACACTAAAATAATTAACCTAGCCTGTTTTCATCGGTTGTCTAGCAGCAAGAGGCTCCATCTATATCTCTCTATCTCTATCGGCGTTTCGATTATTGATTTTAAATCTAAAAAAGCATGAACGTAACAGTACCTATCATGCCTGTATGTTTCGTACCTATCACTTAATTAGTTTTGAATATTAGGTTGGTGGTTAAGTTGGTCATCCCGTCGCCTTCAGGGCTTTTCTGCAATTTAAACTGATATTACACAAACACGAATATCATCCCCATCATCTGGATGTGTCGCGGTCCTCCACAGTGCAGTTATCAAGGAACTTTCTTCCACTACAAAACTATGGAATGAGCTTCCTTGTGCGGTGTTTCCGGGAGGATACGACATGGGTACCTTCAAAAAAAAGCGCGTACACCTTCCTTAAAGGCCGACAACGCTCCTGTGATTCCTCTGGTGTTGCAAAAAGATGTTGGCGGCGGTGATCACTTAACACCGCTCGTTTGTCCTCCTTTTTCAAGAAAAAATAGATATGATAGAACGTGATTAATGGAAAACACACTAATGAGCTAGTGATATGTACGCAGGTATCTGCATGGAGCACATCGGTGTGAAGGCTATGGACTCGCGAGACGCTCTCCACAGAGGGCGCTTCTTCCCCTTCGTGCCCAAAACCCATCTTTTTCCAAACAGGGACAAGAGCTTCTGGTACTGGAAGTACATATACTATCCGACAGATGAGGTATTTTTCTCTAACACCTTAATCTTATACATAAAATTCTCGTGTCACAATGTTCGTTCCCGTACTCCTCCGAAACGGCTTGACCGATTCTCATGAAATTTTATGACATATTGAGTAGGTCTGAGAATCGGCCAACATCTATTTTTCATACCCCTAAATGTTAAGGGTGGTCCACACGAATTTTTTTTTTAATTTTTTTGACTTTTTTTTTATATTTGTTTAATTATGAGTCAACATTAAAAAATACATACAACTTCAAATTTTCACCCATCTACGATCAACAGTTACTTTTGTATCGCGATTTTAATATCAGCAATACAACGTTTGCTGGGTCAGCTAGTCTATATATATAAAAATGAATTGCTGTTCGTTAGTCTCGCTAAAACTCGAGAACGGTTGGACCGATTTGGCTAATTTTGGTATTATTATTACTTGTGGCAGTCCAGGGAAGGTTTAAAAGGTGAATAAATATGAAAATGCTCGGAATTAAATAAAAACAACAATTTTGTTTTTCCTTTGATGTGTCCCCCGTCGTTCAGAAATCAAATTGAAAGAATAGTTTAAAATGAATAACTAATTAGAATTTTTATATCTTTCCAACTTTCATAGCAGGTAAAATATAAACTTAATTTTAGCTCAAATAAAATTTGAAATCAAAATTTTTACGAACGATAAATCTTAAGTTTTGTTAAGAAATAAAGATTTTTATAAGTACTACGTGCTTGGTCATGTGTGTACACGGACGAAGTCGCGGGTATCAGCTAGTTATTAATATTTTCGAAGTGAAAACTTCTTTAGCCGCGTTTGGCACTTTTTGATAGGGGAAATTTTAATGGGTTCGCGTCACCGACATGCTCATAACTGGCGCACACGATAAATATATAATTTAAAAAATTAAATGTATATAATTAGTGAAACGTCCAATTAGTATATACTGTGCATCGTTGGAATCGTGTTTTTGTTTGATAATTTATATATTTTTGAAATAAGTTTTAAAAATAAATTGCTATTTTCCACTTCTACCGTTTATCGGTAGACTGTACAACCCAATTTTTTTATTGTATCTATTACCATCATCTCCGTTTGAAGACAGCTTTCTAGCGACAGAAACATGTGGAGATTTTGTAGTTGATGCACAGGTATAGTACTTTCATTAGTTTGTAATGCAAGAAAATAACAACTTTTTTTAATAATCATATTATTACACAAAATACTTAACGGTGTACGGGAACGCGCCACGTACTTAACGCGGAGCGTTCCCGTACACATTTCCTCATTTTTCCACTATATAGTCACATCACTATACAATTTGAGGAATTATATCACATCTTAGATCATTAATACGTCTAGACAGTAACAGCTCTGAAAACGTAGATTTTTTTTGAGGTTAACAGTTAACCTCTATTTTGAGCAATGCAGTAGCATTAAGTGACATACAAATCGTGAGTGTACAGCGTAGCTTTTCACGCACACTAAAGTAATAAACCTGGCCTGTTTTCATCGGTTGTCTAGCAGCCACAGGATCTAGCTAACCGTATAAATTATCTAATTTGTAAATTAAATAACCTATAAAATTTGAGGTTTTTTCCTCTTGGATCCTATCAGAACTGTACCAATGTGCAAATGGGACTATTCTGCGAGTATGTATGTGAATGTTGCCAGTGATCACATACGGATTGCAGACGTGGTCGCTAAATGTGGGCCTAAGGTCATGGACGCTCAGAGGGCAATGGAGATGGTTATGCTCGGAGTTTCCCTGCGAAATCGAATCAGAAATGAAGAGATAAGTAGGAAACCTAAGTATCCGACATAGCCCAGATTTTTGCGAATCTGAAGTGGCAGTGGGCAGGGCACATCGCTCGACAGACAAATGGCCGTTGGGGCAGTAAAATCCTCGGATACCGACCACGTACCGAAAGATGTAGTGTTAGCCTCGCATAAGATGGACCGACGATCTGGCCAAGATCGCTGGAGTAGGTCGGATGAGGGCCGATCGTCATAGCGATCGTTGGGGGAGGATGTCCAGCAGTGGACGTCTTCCGGCTAAAAATTGATGAATGTTACAGGGGCTGGACTGCTGTTCCGACCACGCGGTGTCGTTCCATTACGTGGAGCCTGAGCAGATGTACGTGTTGGACTATCTCATATACCACCTGCGGCCGTACGGCGTGCGATACGGAGCGGCGCGGGACGAACACAACCGCTCACACACCCCCTACTAGTCAAGGGGGGGGGGGGGGTCTTACCTGTATATAATTGAAAGTGATTCCATTTTAACGACACATACAAATAAATGACAGCTATATTATGAGACATTCCATCATAGTAATTACAATATGGCGACGAAGTATATATAATCCGGCTATGTTTGAAAGCGAACAGTTGCTTAAAACGTAGTGGATTTCACTTATCTCCGTTTTTTACAAGAATAATCTTGTTCACGGCTATGAAGCCACCATCTGTCAATCTATCAATGACTGCATGTTTCATACAATTGCATACAATCGCTTTTTTCTTAGAGAGTTTCGCTAGGCTGCATTCTATAACCTGACGATCGTAGCGCGATTAGATTGGGGCTGTATCACTTTACGCTTTATGTGATGCGTTTCGACTCGGATTATTTCCTTTATGGGCATCTGATTCGCGCCGGTATTATATTATATATCAGGGTTTATTCTGAAACATACGCATCCCATAATACCATAGTTTGCATAGTTAGTTAGTTACCAAAGTTGTCATAGTTATGTTCAAAATGTTTTCTTACCGAGTTCAATCTCAACACAGAGACAAAGCTCAGATTTTGATTTCAACAATCATTTCACGACTTTGTCATAAATTTTTCATATTTGTTTAGTATCACTTCAAGGACAAACATGTTTGGGGAAATATGTAGGGGCGGTAAAATATTGCTTGTGTTTACTGGACTAGTCATCTACTAGGTTAAGTTAGATATTTACAGCCTTACAAATAAAACTTGGTATAAAATATACCTGAGAATAAACAAAGAATATGCCAAATGTTGACACTATATCGCTGACAACACAACAACAATTATTCTGAATTTTTCCGAATGTCAGGTAGCCTTGCAAATAAACGCGGGATATGTACTACATAATAAACCAATCATAAGCAAAATGTCTTTTTGTAAACATTTTTCATATTCTTGGTTAATTGTGATTTATAATTTTATAGCAAGTTTAACTGTCAGGTCGCTTGAGTTCGCGAAGCATTACAATTTTGGGCGATGACCGAATACACCTGTCTCTGTCACTTGCTTGCAATTATTATCTCCGTCTCGTTCATACCAGGGGCTAAGGTTATTGACCGAAATTATGATTGCATTGCGACTTTAGTACACAGTGCGATATACGTACTATGTATATCACTGCATAATATACAATATAACATATTAATATATTTATATATAATTGCGTTTGTAATAAAGTAAAGTAAATTTGTATAAGAGTTTACAAATTTAATATATTCCTATTAATTTTAAGATTATGTGTAGTGACATAAAATATGTATTAACATTTGTAGACAATCTGTTATATTTTTAAGTGATAACCCTCACTTCTGGGATTAATTGCACAAATACAATTTGAGAACAAAATTGCGAACGATGCGGCACTCAAACCCGAGATACCAACGATACGTCACTCGAACGGTTCGCTCAGTGGAAAGAGCGCTCGCACGCAATCTATTGCGTTCGCGAGTCTCGGGTTCGAGTCCCGCATATTTCATGAATTTTTGTTTTAAAATTTTATTTGTGCAATTAACATTTGTAGCAAGTAATCGAGAACTAAAAAGGTTTTTCGTGCTTTTGAATAAATTAATGCAAAATATTGTTAATGTTTCGAAATATTCACAGTCAGAAAATATATAGACAGAAGTTGTAAATATAAAACAATATTTGTATTTATTTATATTAGATTTTATAATAGATTTATCAGTTTCGGGTTTTTAAGTCTGCATTTTTCAAACCCAACAATGTAAAAGACATAGTAATATAATATTTATACTAAGTTATTATTTTTAAGATAAATAGCACTAGTCTTACTGAAAGCAATCCAAAGATTATCGTATAAGAACGTAAATGATTGCATATGACGCATGTTTGTGATAATTGTAATGATAAAAGACCATTATAACCATGCACGTCACTTAACAGACACATGTGACACTCCATGTTCAGTCTTAAGGTACGGGCGCAGTGATATGTAAACGGAGTCATGGTGCACCACGTACACCTTAGTGTTTCAAATTTTTGGTTGCTACTGAGGCTGCATAATATTTTTGCTCCATAATAAATAACAATAAATTAAAAATAGTTTTTAAGTTTATAAATACATCATAAAATAAAATAACAATAAGTATTATGTTATCCAAAATTCTAAATAGCAAGTTGGTCCACTATTACAAACAACATGTGCGTGTGTGAAATCTCGCTTGGTTGGATATAAAAATAATATGTTACTGTTTTGCATTGAGGCTGAGATCTATAGACCGAACTTGTTCAGTCTCGTGCCAGATTATGGCGAGACAACACGTCCTGAGGATGCCTCGTGTAGAGGCGAAACACGTGTCGAATTGTTTAAAAACAATTAACACTAAAGAAAACTTAAATCATTTGTATACGAACTTGTAAAACTTATCTGATTATGATATAACGCGAACTTGACTTTTGTATTCGACTGTCATATAAAGTTCAGTATAATTTAAGCTGTCAAAGGGCTGTAAAAATGAAACAAAAGATTTACGTTAAAGTTTTACGTCAGTATAGTCTAAGTACGCTCTATAGATCGGTCTGAATGTGAACAGTAACACAATTATAAATAAATATACGTAAGTTAACGTCACATTATAAATAAATAATTATATACATTCATTTATGTACTGTAAGCAATTTTTATACCTCAGATTAAGGATTGATCTCCGCTGCGCTCCATCTCTACCGTATAAACGATGCCGTGGGCGTAGTCGCAAAGTGTGGCAACTAATACAACGCCTAAGTGGGCGTACTCGAGCCAGTCTGGAACAATGTGTGACGTTGGCTTGCCGCATGTTCTGTTAAACTTTGCTAATAATGGAAACTAGAATACCGGGTTGCGTAGTATAACTTTGTAAAAATAATACTACAAGCAATAAGAAAGACACTGGTTTTAGTCATCAATATTTTGTATTTTATTTATTTCAAGGTTAAATAACACAAAGCGTATGTTAAAAAATTTGAAAGATGCCATTGAGTGTTAAGATGCCACGCACACAAGCATATAATAGTTGCGGTAATAAAAGCTATTGTTCTTAGGTAGTGCGGTATCTAGTTGCAGCGGAGACCAATCCTTAATCTTAGATAATGATATTATTCTTTTGGACTATTAGAAAATGATTATTATAAAAATAACATTCCAATAGTGAGATAGCATTTAATATTCACACTCAAGCAATTGTGTACAAAATATTGTAAAGCATATAATTCAGGTATTCTTGTGCGCTATACTACTTCTAGAGATGTTTTTTCAAGTAAAATATAGGCAGCTTATCACCAAAGTGTTACGATTCTAAAGTAGTAGCAAGTGAAAATAAGGTCAGTATCTATATTTATAAGGAAAATATATAGTAGCTACAAAAAAAACTAAAACACACGCTTTTTATAGAAAACCGAATTAAATATTAACACCAATTCCTGCCTTATAGACGGTACATGAAAATAATATAAAATAACAAAAATCTTATTTTGCAAATCGAAAAATGGAATAATTTTATCAAATTAATGTATTGTCATCGGTTTGAACGAAATCTGTCTGTTTAAAGTGGGCAAAATGAGTTGGTTACAAACAAACATACATACAGGTGAAGCTAATAAAATGCGTGTAATAACAAGTTTATTACTTAAAGTAGTTGGCAATTGCATACCTAATAATATGTAATCAATATACATACTTTTATACAATATATTAAAATAATAGAAATGCTGCTATATTAACCTCGTTAAGTATAATTTTATCTTGTATCTATCTTCATGTCTTAGAATAAAACCAAAGATAAAAAACTCAGGTTTAAATATGTTGAAGAATTACGCTATAAGCTTAGTTATTTGATTTGAATAATATGTACTTTTTATATTATAATAAATCTTATTTTTTGTTGTCATTGTCCAGTTAAAACTTGATATATTTATAGGTAATAAAGAAAATAATCAAATGTGAAAAAGCTGTCATGCTTTACATTTATGTCTTGTCCAAAATAATCTACTACACTCGCCTGCGGTTCCGCTTTTTACTTGTCTTAATTTTTTTGTGTCATGTAGTTATTGACGTTCAATAAAGTACTAGTCCTAGCCCAATCGGCTATTAAAAGGTCGTCAAAAAATGTCGGAGCGGCATCTTATACATTAACTTAGAAACAAATACAGAAAACATTAGAACATTCACTCAAATTAACACCTTATTTCGCGGCAGAAATGTTCAGTCTGCTGTATACGCTCATTAGAAGCTCAGACGCGAACACGAGGCAAGAACAATGCTTAGCAATTGAAATGTTTTAGAAAAATGATTAAAAATGTCAAATTAGTTTTGTTAATTTGAAGGGGTATAAGTACCCCAGAAACATAGCATTTTAGACAGTTTTTCACTTAACACTTAGTCATTGCGTGGCGTTGTATTCAAAGCGAGGCAATTAACAACTGAAAGTAAACTCTGCCTAAAAGACACGTAGGCAGTTTTGCTTTAGACAATTGAGCGCGATTGTGAGTTACGCCAATGCATATAGTATAAAATTTGAGTGTGAAAGAATGCCGGCGGTGGGAAAGAGTGGCAACGCCATTTTAGATATTTTTTTCTGGATTGCTTAAAATTATTAGTTTGACATTTGGAGGAAAATCGCAGCTTTATATTGCGTGAACACCTCCTTTAAAAAAATATGATATTATTATGCTGGAGTAT
>CATIXQ010000011.1:15022815-15089451 GCA_949711755.1 Leptidea juvernica
AAGCCAACGAGACGATATAAAGAAAGTAAACAAAGTTTCAGGGCTTCCAAACATTTTTATTTGAAGAAATTTCTGGGTTCCCTATTCTAATCGCTGTCGTCTGTATTAGACAAAGATGATTCGTCGGAAGAGTCCGAATTAGCCAACAACAATATAACTGAGTATAATGTAACTCAGTAACAGACCGTTTGTTTACATTCTTTGTCTCGTTGGCCTTATTAGTTTTATTGTGGTAACAGGATATACTAATATATATATATATATAACTATAACATACCAAACTATTTACCCGCGCTCTATAAACTATTTTAATTATTGTTGTGTTAAAAAAGAATTGTCGGCGGTTATTACTTACCAACAGTTCAATGATGATAGTGAATGGGAGATAAGATTAGCCTTAAGGACTATGGTAATAAAACAATCCAACACAAGTTAACTTCTGGCTCAACTACAATAATATTTTTTCTTTAAATTTATGACTAGCCCCTCTTGCAAGGAACTGGGGTTAAAAGCCTAGTCCACAGACAAAGAACATCGAATAATACTTAGCTAAATGTCTCCTCTTTTTTCCAGTTACATGTTCTTTCCCTTCATTACATGTGGACCAGTCCTTAAACAAGACGCCATTGTTTGATCCTTGTACACATTCGGTTTGATGCAAATCTAGGTATTATATCCACAACTAGTACACACTTCTAAATACTATCTACACAACATTATATAAAAAAGAAATAAGGTACACACCTCCTGTACATAACGTAAATGTTCACTCACACGAACAAACCAAAAGAAATCTTAAACTATATATAATATTAATGTATAGAAAATATTGATTATGATTAAGGCTTCCCTCATTGGAAATAGCTTCTCTTCTTTCTTGATACTCTGAAAATAAAATGTACATATTATTTTATATGATACAGAGATTTTTAGGAACTACATATATATTATGACTTATGTTTAATATTAGGGAAGGAAGACAGCCACCCCATAAATATAAAACAACAAAAATACTTTTTGAGATAGCTTATACAACACATACAAGACGACTTATATAGCCCAGTGGTCAGTCTCCATGCCTACTGAGCTAGAGGTCCCGGGTTCGAATCCCGGTAGGTGCAAACATTTATATTATGAATATGGGTGTTTGTTTCCGAGTCATGGATGTTTAATTGTGTTTATGTACTAACGTAAGTATATCTTATTAAATATATCGCTATCTCACAACCCATAGCACAAGTTATGTCTAGTTTGGGCAGGATAATTTTTGAAAAGTGTGTCAGTTTTAGGTGATACTGACACTGTTATGGGCAGATAGTGCGGGCTCAAATCAAATGGATCATATAATACATGCTCTGTCAGTCAGTTCCTTAGATGTGAATAAAGAAGCACAATTTTTAATAATATAATTCATGAAATGATTTTAAAGATTGATCAATATTGCGGGTTTCTATGATAAAGTAGATTTAATATAATAGTATGCCACTAGTTGAATGTTGTTATCATTAATATCAATAATCTCTAATCTACATATTGTTTTCCTTTTAAATATTAAATAATGCAATTGTAACATATTACATTATTTTTAAATATCATATCATTGCATTTACTGTAACAATGCCAAATAAAACACCCCTCCATGCATGGTATACTCTAAAAGGCGCTGAACTGTTCTGCCCTTACTATTTTAAAAAGATCTTCTACTTTACAAATAAACCATTAAATTACCCCGAGTCGACCGGCGAGAAGAAGAACCCCCTGGGCTTGAGGGTGGCTGAAACGAGGCGCGGCGAGGACGGCTCCCGCTCGGGGCAGGCCCACTGTGTCCAGTAGTCACTCGGCAGGCGGAGCAGCACTTGCATTACCTGGGTGAATATAAGAAATGAATATCCCTTCGCGATCCGATCCTCTGAGATTCGAATACGTTGATTTACCAGCGATTACCAGTGGGAGGCTCCTTTGCACAGGATGCCGGCTAGATTATGGGTACCACAACGGCGCCTGTTTCTGCCGTGAATCAGTAATGTGTAAACATTACTGTGTTTCGGTCTGAAGGGCGCCGTAGCTAGTAAAATTAGTGGGCAAATGAGACTTAACAGCCGTTCCGAATTTTTGGGTTTTTTAGTAATCCTGAGTGGCATTGCATTGTTATGGGCAGGGCGTATCAATTACCATCAGCTGAACGCCCTGCTCGTCTCGTCCCTTATTATCATAAAAAAAAAGATTATGGCGCGCGAGAGTATTATTTTACGTGTAGCAAAAGAATGCTTATAGTAATTACGGATAATTTCAGTTAATTAATCGGAAAGCTATCGAAACAAGCTATAAGACCATACATAAATTATTGATATTGTGTTTTATTTTATTTTACACACACGACACAAAGTTGAAAAACCGTTATATTTAAGAATAAATTAGTATTTTCATACATACTCACGCCTTGTTCCCGTCGGGGTAGGCAGAGACAATATAATGCCACTTTCTTCTATCTTTACAAACCTCACGCGCAATGAAAACAATTAGTTTTTTTATTTAGTAGTGTCTATGGTTTTATAATCAACTTTATATGTTCTTTTTCTAAAAAAAAACTAAAGTATACATGCTTTCATAGCAATAATTTGAGATATTAATTCCGAAAGACTAAGATTAATCCATTGACCTTGACCGATCTTGAAGTGCGATATCGCTTGTTTATGTAATTATATTTATATATTTTACGATGGTTTTTCATGAAAGTAAATATATTTTAACATATTCCAAAATAAATAAATAATATAAAACAGACAAAGGAATCGATACTTCAAAGTCCGTATTAAATTTGAATGGACTTTATTTCAAATCAAATTTATATCAACAAAAACTATATATCACAGTTTAATAATAATAATTATAATATAAATATATCTTGTAAGTATAGTCTAGATGTATTGTAACATATCATCTTACCAAATATTGGGTATAACTTCGAAAAAAAAAATAAGATAGCTGATAAGGCCTGATGTCCCCGCACCCTTTTTCCATTAACTTTTATATGCCAACATTCCAGTGTTTTGGTTCTTATTTGTACATAATTTAACTGACTTTTATTCTATTGTAATTTCAAAGGAAAATAAACAAAATAAGGCGAGAAATCGAATGAGGTTATGTGGATTTTTTCGTGTGGTTCGTTTCGTACAGAATCGCAAATCTACTCAAGTTCTTTACCTGTTGTTTTGAAGTTTTACATAACATTCTATGTATATAAAAAAGCATTTGAAAAGAAAGAAAACAAATGAAAAAAGAAACAAAGTACATAGACAGAGTGTTACCAACATTGAACATGTGTGCAGTGGCTGTGTACATCTCGGCCGACTCTGTCATCATGCCATACCCGACCACAGTGGGAGCAAACACCTTACTTAAGTTGTCTATGCCCATTTCGCACTCCGGGCTCTCTGCCACTCTGCAAACAAATCAAACCAATAGAAACAATTATAAAACTATTTATAGCTTGCCACAAGTGTGTTATAAGATTATAATTCATAAAATTTTTGATTTGTGAGCTTTCACTGCCAGGCTTTTGAATAAACTGCCATATAGAAGAACATCCAGTTTGAATTTTATCTTATTTATTACTAATATGTTTTGACTGAATTAGACTTTCCTCAATACTTGAAGTTAAATAAGAACTTAACAGGTGGTACATCATAAATGCTGTAAACAGACGCCAAAAAGTCCCCAATATTAGTGTCAATAAGAAAAGACTAGCATAGGCCCTGGTTTCCGCCAGGTACTCAATTTGTGTTTCGATATCATTTTATTGTGTATATACGTCATGTACGATGTACGATGAAGGAAATATTTCGACGAAATCTAAGCCCCTTGCGAAGAAATTCAAGGTTTGTGTGTAAAATTTACCACAAGATGGACCGACAATCTGATCAAGATCGCCTGAATACGCCTGTTGGATTAGGGCAGCGCAGGACCGATCGTGATGGAGGTTTTTTGGGGAGGCCTTTGCCCAGCAGTGGACGTCTTTCGACTGATGATGATGACCCACTTGTATTATGCTAGAATGGTCGTCAGTCTAGGCTCAAACGAGCCCGAACTTAGGTCTGCTTACAAGCATTATAGACGACGAAAATAGACCGTGAATGAAATCCCAAGATTTACGAAATGTGACCCTGATATCACATTGCGTATTAAACTCTGAGACTTGCATGGCTTTAGATATAAACTTGGTATAAAGTTATAACTGAGAATACACCAGGAAATGCAAAATGTGGGCTATATTCCTGACAACACTGTCAATACAAATGAAATCGAAAGCAAAATGTCAAATTGTAAACATTTTGCATATTCTTGGTTCATTCTTTGTTATAACTTTATACCAAGTTTACCAAACTTTATCATGGTGAGTGCTCTGAAGAGCTGTTTCGCCTGATTCCTGCCGCCTAATTCCACCTTCACACACGACACGCCACAAATTAATCATCCCACCATGTGGATGGGTGGCGGTCCTCAACAGTCGATTTTCAAGGAACTCTATTCCAAGAACTACAAAGATGTGGAATGAGCGTCCATGTGTTTCCGGGACAATACGACATGGGTACCTTCAAAAAAAGCGCATACGTCCTGTTATTCCTCTGGTGTTGTAAGAGAATGTGAGCGGCGGTGATCACTTAACACCAGGTGACCCGACCTGACCGGTTGTTTGTCCTCCTTTATGACATGTGGCATGTCCTACTTGTGTAGATGCAGCACGAGGAAGGCCAGCGTGTCCCTGTTGGGTCGCGGCAGCTGGCTGACCGCCTGGATGACGGCGGCCGTGGCGTCGGCCGGCTCCGTGACGCGGGCTGCCTGCATGAAGTCGCTCCACAGCGCGTTGGTGACGAGCGGCTCCCGCAGCGAGCGCAGGAAGTCCTTGACGCAGCCGCAGATGATGTGCACGTCCACGCCCGACAGCTGCGGCGACCCGCAACCGCGCAAGAAGCGTTCCTAATGGAAACACACTATCAATATTTTGGGACTCTGAATGTTCAGGAATTAGTCA
This sequence comes from Leptidea juvernica, assembly GCA_949711755.1. Classification (NCBI taxonomy): domain Eukaryota; kingdom Metazoa; phylum Arthropoda; class Insecta; order Lepidoptera; family Pieridae; genus Leptidea; species Leptidea juvernica. The sequence goes on from CATIXQ010000011.1 coordinate 15,027,848, forward strand.
CATTGATAAATAATGAAAGTTATGGATAATGATATACTACGACTGTCTCGTCCGTGACAGCCGGGTCACGTGATTGGCCTCAGAATACGTCATCATTTGCGATGACTGTGTTCTATTTTTGAGTGAAACAATTGTATAGATGTAAGTATACCTTGAGCCGCTTGACGTCTCTGTCGACGGCGCTGATCCGATAGATGCCTCGCTCGCTCAGGCCGCGCTTCTCGATCTCATTGATGCAGTGAACCAACAATGCCGGCACCATGGGCGGCGTGCTCGGTGCGTAGTCGGATATTGTGCCCTCCTGGACACACCACACATTCATCAATCATATATAGTTTCAGCAGAGTCACATTTAAGTAAAAAAATAATAATAATATTGACACACTTTAACACAAATTATCTTGCCCCAAACTAGGCATAACCTATACTATGGGTACAAGACAACGATATATTTAATACAATATACTTTAATATACATAAATACATATAAACATCCATGACTCGGAAACAAACATCCATATATATATGATGGATATAAATGTTTGCACCTACCGGGATTCGAACCCGGCACCTATAAGGCAGTAGGGAGGGTCACTAACCACTGAGCTATATAGGTCGTCAGGTATATGAAGTGGTTTCATACATCTTGTTTTTATAGTAAACTTGTGATGTTGACGCATAATATCAATACCAAATCAAGTTAAAAGGCTTTAATTTTCTCAAGTTGATTCCTTTAGTTATTGTTTTTGATGTCACTTTAACCACTGCGCAACAAATTGCACTTTGAGACAACAAATGGCGTATGTAACTCTCCCAGCATTCTTTCAATCAAATTAACAAGATTAACAGATGTACCCAAAGATAATTTGTTTTCTTACTATTAATTCTTGTTGTAAAAGTTTCACTTATGTCATAGCCAGAAACACGACGAAAGACTGAGAGACACAATTTTTATATTATTATTACCAATAAATAATTTATATTTAATAAATTTCTGACATTCTAAGAGCGACATTTGCAAAAGGGCTCTATTCAGTTTGATATGACCTGGAGACACAAAGCTTAACTGGTACATACAGTGGGCAAAAAGTAGCACACTTGGAGTATGATTGGTGGTATTTAGAACCTATTCTAACCTGCGTAGTAAAAGTGAAGACATGATAATATAGATGAGTCAAAGAATAAATTAAACAGAGTAATTATGGTATGTTAAGTGGTTTTAGTACAGTTTAGTGCAGCCCTCTTTCACTGCGACCAATGTGATCTATTGTGATAGCCACTGTTAACTATAGCTCACTGCTAAGATTGATTCTTATCATGAATCTTATTTATATCCTGATGTATGTCAAGTGGTTGAAGAATTGTAGAATTCCCAAAGAGATGCTACGATCGATTCAGAGAGAATGTGTAACGGGGTTTTATCTGCGCTATTACATAATCTAAACGCTCTGGCTCTCGAGGCCTAAGATTGTGATGTGCTTGTTTAATCTGCAGTGCCCCGTTAGTGTCCTGGTTAACTTGCGTAAGTTTTCCCTACTTAGCCCTAGTGCCCTATCCTCTTAGCCTTAGTTAGCTTAGGTCCTAGTAACAGAGTAATTTGTACTCCAAGTGTGAGGGTTACCTGCGCGGCAGTATGGCGGCCGGGCGGCACGCAGGGCAGCGGCAGCAACAAGCGACACTCCAGATGCGTCTGCGCGCGGCACTCCTCGCATTTCACCCCCGTCTTCGCGAACTTTATGCTGCAAATGTAACTTATTGTTACTAATGGTGCTAATAATATAAAGGCAAATGGGGTAACTGTGCACAACGAGTATGTATGCACAACCCCTTCATTTATGAATGGAGAGGGGGAAGTTTGTGAAATGTGTAGGCAAATTAAAGGTTTGTTGGTGGAATATTAGCTTATGCAAGCAAGACCCATGTATCTTTAGTTTACTGAAAAAATAAAATGTTAAGAATCTGGTGGTGTAAAGGTCAAAATTTCTATCAAAGATTGTCAGATTGTATTAAAGACAGTAACTAAAGTAAATTGATTTGTTTCAGTCAATAATGTACCTGAGCTTTTTAATTAGCATAACATTCGAAGTTGTTGTTATGTGTCTTATATTATGAAAATCAGTCTGCTTAGGGCATTAAAAATCCACTTAGTTCCCTTAGTTGCGTAAATTTACCCGATACGATTGCGCACACTTACCCTTAGTACGAGGAAAGTGTGCACATTTAGATCATTCGGATTAATGCGTTTTTTTCCGAATTGTTACGGTTTTAGACTTAATTTATTAATTTAATTATTACCTAACTAAATACCCTATCAGAGACATATTTTTATTTTCCTTACATGCTTATCGTTTAATTTTGACACTAGTTTAATGCTTAAGTACGCACACTTGCCCCATATGACTACGCGAGCTGAATGATTAAAATAATTAGTATAGTAAAGAATATTTTAATCATGTCTATTTTCAGCATTGCCATTGTGACTACACTGGGTTGAAAGTATATATGGATATTAGCTTACTTTTAGGAAAATAGAAGATAATAATTTACAATTAATGACATTTATGATGGAATTTGAACATAAAAACGCAAAACGCATTATAAAGTTTTATGGTTTTTTTTATGGAATAGGAGGACAAATGAGCGTACGTGTTGTTAAGTGATCACCGCCGCCCACAATCTCTTGCAACACCAGAGGAATCACAGGAGCGTTGCCAGCCTTTAAGGAAGGTGTACGCGCTTTTTATGAAGGTACCCATGTCGTATCGTCCCGGAAACACCCCACAAGGAAGTTCATTCCACAGCTTTGTAGTACGTGGAAGAAAGCTCCTTGTAAACCGCACTGTGGAGGATCGCCACACATCCAGATGGTGGGGATGATATCCTAACTTGTGGCGTGTCGTGCGAAGGTGGAATTCGGCGGCAGGAATCAGGTTAAACAGCTCTTCGGAACACTCCCCGTGATAAATGCGGTAGAAGACACACAATGAAGCGACGTCTCTACGCAACGCCAAGTGATCCAGCCGTTCACAGAGTACTGGGTCCCCGACAATTCGAGCTGCTTTGCGTTGCACGCGGTCAAATGGATCGAGCTGATACTGGGGTGCGCCAGACCAGAGATGACAGCAATACTCCATGTGTGGCCGGACCTGCGCTTTGTAGAGGGCTAGTATGTGGTCTGGGAAAGATACCCAAGATTGCACTTTTGTGAATAAAAATATTATTCACCATATCACCAACAGCACACCCCAGTACCTCGCCTAGTAATAAAATATTGGTTTTCCAAAATCATTGACAACACCGGATGTGTGGTGGTGGTTGTATCTTTTTTCAATTTAATACGGGGACAAAGCCTAGTATGGTCACCTGATTTTCAGTACCTATACCTACCTAAATAAGATATTAATATAATAATAAGGATGTTTGTGTTGGGATGAATTGGACGACAGAAATGTTTGGATATACCATTGCCAATACTCACATCTTGCCGCACGGGCCACAGGTCTCCCGCTTGTAGAACGTCTTGGCGACGAAGTTGTGCTGCTTCACACGATGTCGCGGGGAGCCGTACCCCGCAGACACCACCGAGGGCGTCCGCTGCGGAGCGCGAGGGGTGTCTGTAGCGCTCTCTGAGTCTGTACGACAATGGTATGGGTTAATAAACCAAAACATTAACAATATGATGTGTGTGAGATACATTTTTGAGTCGAAAACTTTTGAGTCGCATTGACCACTATGTTTTAAGGGTATCGAACGGACCCAGCTGTCACTAAGAGAGAGGGATCAGTAAGTTTAAACTTAACCAGAGGAATTCACAATTTTACTATAGTAAATTTTGAAAGTGTTTTAATTTAAAGAAATTAGTTGTATTTCGCATTATTAAACTTGCAGTTTTCACATTTCTCATGTGCTCTTAAGCATACACCATTTTTGTATATGATAAGAGACAAGATGAGGAAAACTTTCATTTGCAGGTATTGAAGTAACTATTAATGGTAATATTATATTTCAATTGTCACTCACCCGATTTCACTCAGACTGTATTTATGTGGGAAGTAAAAAACCTTTTTAACAGCAATGTGCTTCAAACCCAAGATTGGGTATGTTTATCTATTCTTACATTATTGCAATTTAAGTAGGGATCTCTAACTTTTTTTTTACAATAAATTAAGTAATTGATGTACATAAGTTCCTCAGATGATGTTAATATACTATTCTAGTGGCGCTATAATGGCGACATGAAATGAACACACGGGTTAATTAACCTTAATCATAAAAAAATAATTCTAAAATTTAAATTTAACAAATTATATATTTAGAAAACTAATTTTTAATAACCCTTACATACCGGCTACTAATATTTCTTACAGGTTGTTCCAAAATTATATAATGGTAAATTTATTTATACATCTATATATAAAAGGGTTTTCCACGTATATAGTCACTCATCGCGATATCTCTGGAACCATTAGAGCTAAAGACTTGAAATTTGGTAGGAATATATCAAAAGGGTTTTCCACATATATAGTCACTCATCGCGATATCTCTAGAACCATTAGAGCTAAAGACTTGAAATTTGGTAGGAATATTCTTTTCACCGAGTAGAGGTCAGCTAAGAACGGATTTTACAAAATTCCATCCGCAAGAGTTTTTTTTTATTATGAACAGAACAACGTCTGTCGGGTCTAATAGTATTATTATATAGGAGTTAAGTGAAATATGTATTTTATTTTTGAAAATTTTTTTATGATGATGTTTAAGTAGTTCTACCCTTGTGTTTATTTAATGTCGTGTAGTGTCTTTGTAGCTTTCTTTTGGGATACATTATACTAGTGCTGGAACGTCCATAAACATAAGCTAACCAGTTTTGGGCGGCGCAGTGGGTTCTGTGGGCGTGTGTTCCTGCTTCACAGGTCTTTCTTGTCGGTCCGATAGTCGATGTGCAGGCTTGCGATTCACTGAAGGCGCTTCATCACTGCTTTCTGATATTGGTTGCTGAAACATATTATTTAGATTAACATGTAAAACTGTAAAAGTGCATTTGCATATAGTCCAGCCTGGTTAATGGGAACTGGACATGAAATGAGTGAGCATGCACTTTATTTAAATGTGCTAATGGAGAGCAGTTAGCTAAAGTCACTTTGTTTGTTCTTTTGTGTTTTCCATGTTTCACTCTTTATCTCTGCCAGGTTTTTAACCCAAATTTTAACTAAATTGATTGCCAATATTCACCTGTAAACTTAAAGCAAATACGAACAATGGCAACAAAATATTAGAATATATTTTATTAATTGCTAATGCTAACTTATAGGTACTAGTAAGTAAATACTAAATACACGTCTCAGCTAAATGTTTTGATATTTTAAGGATCTCAGATAAGTCATTATTTTTTGTTGTAACTTACGAAGTTCTGTGGAGGCTTCAGATCATGGTTGGTGGGAGCTCGCTCCAGAGTGAGTGTTGTGGTCGCCGTGGCCAGCACTTTCGCTCCTTGCAGCTCTACCATCTAGAATCACACATCATGCATTATATACAACGTGAACCAGAAAGGGTATAACATCCCTTCAATGGTACGTTATTTGGATCATATGCAATAGTATGGTGATGTTTAAGTTTTTATAAATAAATAAAAAAAAAGAAAAAGACTTCCCTACGAAATAAAAATATTATTTTTCAATTTCTTTTCTTAGACAACCCTAAATTTAAAGAGACTGCCAGTTTTAGGCGGGGCCTTTGTTTATAAACAGAATGAGGTCACCTACCTATGGACTTAAATATAAACAATAATCTATGATTAAGGAGTATGCACACTACATGAAATGTGGCTTGTGTCTATGTTATTATTCATTCATTTTTTACTTCCTGTTATTGAAACAAATAAACAAAATAAGAAATTACATAACATTACACAGATTCACGTCTGTATTCCTGAAGGGTTAGAGGTGTATTTTTTCCACCCACGTTTCCCTATGTTTAATTCCCACGTAATAGGGGGCGAGCATCTACATTTCTGAACTATGGGCTGCTAGTGAGAAATGTCCTACGAAAAACTCAATAACTGCCCCATTCCAAACCCAGGCCGGGTACAAACCCGGTCCGGGAATGGAGTACATATTATTAATACGAGGATGGTCAAAGATATCCATATTTGACAAAAAAAAAATCCGTGAAGAACAATTTCTTAATAGGGGTCTATTAGAATTATCTTTATTGGATAAAACATTTTTGAATTAAAATGTCAAGACTCATTTGCCCAGTAATAAGAACAGCTACAGTGCCATTCAGACCAAATCATAATAATGCTTACACATTTTTGCTTCACGGCAGAAAAAGGTGCCGTTGTGGTACCCATAATCTACAATTACAAATTTGGAATTATTGTCAATGTAACTTGAAGAAAACTTCAAATAATTCTACATTGAAGTGCTTACGTAATAACTTATCAAAAATGTGAACTCATTTAATTTCGAACATAATAAACAAATCTTGAATATAAAATGGTGCAGTGTGTAGGGTGCCTTTAGAATAGACATTTACACACACACAGAGCAGTAAATATCGTGTTTCAAGGCACAATTCAAAGAGTATTAACGCAGACAGGCCGATCTTTTCAACCTAACATATTTAAAAAAACACAAAATGTAAAAACACAGTTACAATTATACTAGTTTTTATCTTTTAAACGTGTTTTATTTAAATTTGTAACACTCGCGGAAATCAGAGTAAATACTAACATAACATAGTTTCATAATAAGATTAGAATTAAAAAAATCTTTATTGGGTAACACATAACTACAGTAAATACAAATTTAGAAGTATTTTCAATGTCAGCTAAAGCAAATGCACATACAAAATAACTTTGACTTTATGGCAAAATGAGAATCATAGTTTTTGCGAATACTTAGCACTTTAAATATTGCATTAAAATATAATGCTAATTCATTTCTGACTTCACATAGTCATTAGAGATGACCTAAGGAATGTCTGGTTCAAAGCATAGTATACCCATTTATTTTCACCTTGTATATTGACAGTTTCATACAAAAATTGTTCTCAATAGACATTTTAATTCTTGTGCCCTTTACATCATTATTTAGGTACAAAAGAATACTGGAGTTGATTAAGAAATTTGTTTTGCGTTGGCGGGGCAAGAGGTAGACTGTGGACTCACGCCATGTTGCTACGGTTCGATCGTCGCATTCCACGCATTTTATTGGTTATCAAATTCATATACATAGACCAGGGTCGATAATTTTTGAAACCAAAAAAAATTACAGTAGGATGAAACCCATTGGTAAAGGACGAGAATATAACAAAAATTAAGGGAAAAATAAATTACGGGCGATCTGAGGTCGGGAAGTGGAAAAGGGGGGCTGTTTTAGGGTAAAAACCGGTTTATCTCGATTTCCGGCAAAACTACAAGTCCTATGGCAAAAAGTTAATTGGCAAAGTTGTAGGTAATAAAGAGATCTACAACTTTTGTAATAACACTTTTTTCACATAACCTCAAAGTTTATGTGAAAAATTCAAAAAACCAAGTTTTTTACCATTTTTTACCTTAAAACACCCCCCCTTTTCCACTTCCCGCCCTCAGATCGCCCGTAATTTATTTTTCTCTTAATTTTTGTTATATTCTCGTCCTTTTCCAATGGGTTTCATCCTACTATTATTTTATTTCACTTTTTATCATTTTCAAAGGCTTCGGCACTGGTCTAACATGTTCGTTACGTTTTTCTTTTTTCAATCCTCTGGTTTATCCAACTCTTCCATAAAAAAATGGTTATTGAAGAGAGAATAATGAGAGAGTAATTAGAACTGATGCATGAAACTAAATATAAGACAGGATATGTAGTAAAAAGGGGTCAGGCCAATGGTATCAGAAGTTACACACTTCATACTCTTCCATCAATTGATAGGATTGTCATTAACTTATGTCTAAAATATATATCTCCAGGACACAACTGTTTATATTTTGTATGTATATGTTCTAAGTATGTGGTAGACAGCTGTGGTTTGGTATGTATACTAATCTAAGAAGAGTAAGTAGGAATCTTTAAGGCATATAAGGAAAAGCAGAAAAGACATTTATTTGCTCAAAATTGATTGCTTTAGAATTCTTTTTGATGTCATTTCTAATATACTTGATACTACTGCCGCTTCGGAAACAAATGGCGCTCTGAGAGAGAAGAAGCGGCGCAAGGAACTCTCCCAACATTATTTTTTTGCACAAATAAAAATATACAATATTGTACTGTCATTGCTATTGCTATAAAATAATCCTAATCTAGTCGCAGGCTGTCTCAAATCACTCAGATATTCAGCTGTGGAGTAATAGGATTTACGACAGAGCTATTTTTAAATAAAACATTTAAATTTATTTATAGATAATGCATGAACAATGGCTGGGACTATATTATAAAAGTGTTATACATTTACCCTTAACACTATTATGTATCTTGTAAATAATACTTTACCTTAGTAGCAGAGGAATTCATGGAAGACCGGCGTTTCTTGCTGGCCGGCTGTGTCTCACGCGCCGCCCAACCGCCCTTTTGCACCCATGAGCAACGCGATGAAGACAGAGACCAGTCGTTCTCGGAGCGGGAGTACGACATCTCTGACAACAATGACCCTGGAGTGTTTATAAAATTGGTTTTATTTTTATTTTTCTCAATATCTGGCGAAGAGTATTGACTTTTATATCATGGCGGAGAAGTAATAGAACTCTGATTCCATTCAGCCTACAAAGTGGGAATGAAGTTCATAATATATATTGAATAGAATTCAAAGTAGAAAAGTGGAGTTAATGATCACCACTTTTATTTTCAAGAAATGGGTGTGATGCAGAAATGAACCTCAGTGACCATGTTTAAGAAGAAATGTACAATGTACAGATCTGCTGATATCGGATCCTTGATTGAGTGACTTTACAGTGTATTAAACCGATTTATTTTATTAATATTTTTTATTTTTTTATTAATAAAAAACAAATTTTACAGTACATACATAAATTAACAAAAGAAAAAATAGTTCACTATCGTTAGAAACTTAGCTATACAGATAATACTGGTAATTTTACAAATAAAAGTAAAAGTACTTATAAAAATAATTGTTAAGCATGATAAGTTGATCGGTGGTCAGTCAAGTCTTAAAAAGTATTTTTTTAGTTCTGTTTTAAATTTGTCTCAGTCAGCGAGTCGGTCAAGTCCAATGGCAGTTTATTAATCAGTCTATGTACTATGTAAAATATATACTAATTGGAATGGGATTGTTTGTGGAGGGTACTTGGTGAGCTTGGCGTACCTAATCACCTAACAGCACTGATCCAGGCATTATATTATAACAGCCAAGGAATTGTGATGGTTGACCAGGTGACTTTGGGTCCTTTTGGTTTTGAAAAGGGAGTTCGACAAGGCTGTATACTTTCGCCGATCCTGTTCAACGTATACGGCGAGTACATCGTACGAAAGACCTGCGACGGCTGGAGCGGTGGAATCAACATTGGCGGGCATAAACTCACAAACTTACGCTATGCTGACATGAAATGCATGAACTTCTTAGCAGGATGAAGAGCGTCAGCGCTGAGCTGGGTCTCGCTATAAACAGGTCTAAAACTTTACCGGAACACTACAATTAGAAATGATCAACAGATTCAAATATCTGGGCTCTGAAATCTGCAACGATGGTTCTTGCGAGTGAGAGATTCGTCGTAGGAAATGGCAAATTCAAGTATTTTTATTCAAAATAGGATTTAAAAACACTTATTGAACGTCAAAAACTACCACCCATTCAAAAGAGACTGCCTCAGACCTGAGAAGAATGGGCGCAAGAAACTCAGCGGGCTTTTTTTTAAATATAAAATATGGATTACAATGTGATATCGTACAATAAACATTTATAATTAAAGAGCCTGAGGGTGTTCCATTTATTCCCCAGTCCGTGGTGTAATTAAGAAAATCGTTTATACTATAATAAACTTTCCCGCACAAAAGTTTTTTAACAATTCTTTTAAATTTCGTAACACATTTGTTTTGTACGTTTTCTGGGATCATATTGTAGAAGCATATACATCGCCCAACAAAAGACTTACTAACTCGACCCAACCGAGTAGTAGGCATAACAAGTTTATGTTTGTTCCTCGTGTTAACATTATGAATGTCACAGTTTCTAGAAAATTCCTCAATGTGCTTATGAACATATAGAACATTATCGAAAATGTATTGAGAAGCAACAGTCAAAATGTTTATTTCTTTAAATTTATCTCTTAATGATTCTTTAGGACCTAGGTTATAAATCGCGCGAATAGCCCTCTTCTGCAGCACAAAGATGGTATTAATATCGGCCGCACTGCCCCATAACAATATACCATAGGACATAATACTATGAAAATAACTAAAGTATACCAATCTCGCCGTATCTATGTCAGTTAACCGTCTAATTTTCTTTACCGCATATGCTGCAGAACTAAGCCTATTCGCCAATCCTTCAATAAAAGGCGCCATGTCACAATCACAGTAGAACCATCAGCATAAAAACCAAGACCAACCAATGGCGCTGAAACATGGACTTTAAAGAAAGCCGACCGAAAACGAATCAATGCCTTCGAAATGTGGAGCTGGAGAAGGATGTTGGGCATACCTTGAACAGCACACCGAACTAATGTGTCGATCCTGAAACGGTTGGGCATTGTGACTAGGCTCTCTACCATCTGCTTGCGTAGGGTCCTAGAATACTTCGGCCACATCGCCAGAAGGGATGAAGACAACCTGGAGAGAATGATGGTAACAGGGAAGGTGGAGGGGAGAAGACCAAGAGGAAGGAGCCCTATGCGATGGACCGATCACATTCGCACTGCACTTGAAACCACTGTCCACGACGCTTTACACTCTGTTTCCGACAGAGGCAGATGGCAGCAAATAATACGCAACGAAGTACTGTGTCGAGATGATCACGACCCTCAGCACTGAGGAAACCGACGCGAGGAGGAGGTACTATGTATGCTGTTGTTCTTTCACCGAACGCATTGATTGCCCGAGGCATGTGCAGCCGTTTTAGGCTAACAGCGCGCGTATACACGGGGTGATTTATCACTGTTTTTAATTTATTATTAAAATAATTTTCTTTTAGTATTGAATATTCAATTTGCTTAAATATTGACAACACTTGACAATGCTTAAAAAGCCCGCTTTCGTTACCCAGAAATTTACGTTTAATTTGATTTGATACTATTTTTTTAAGAATTTGAATTTTATTAGTTAATAATCAATAATAATCAAGATACGAATTGTGAGTACGGCCGTAACTACTCAGTCCATACTGAACGTACGATTCGGCTATCGCGCATTATTTTATACTAGCTGACCCGGCAAACGTTGTTTTGCCATATAAAGTATAATTCACGCGATAGTTTTATAAGTAATAAATATTGCCTATATTATAGCCTGTACATCTGTTGTTCTATTGTCAATAGTTTTTGCAGCGCACGCAAAAATAGGTTTTCGATTTTACACCTTGTGTGACAAAATAGCAATTTTATTACGGATCCCTAATTTTGAAAAAAAAAAACATAGCCTATAGCCTTCCTCGATAAATGGACTACCCAACACTGAAAGAATCATTCAAATCGGACCAGTAGTACCAGAGATTAGCGCGTTCAAAAAAACAAACAAACAAACACTGCAGCTTTATAATAGTATTATTTTATATTTGTAGAGCATTCTTTTGAGTATATAGGCTATGCGATTTTTAAGAATTGTGATACATGCAAGGAATTGTCTAAGTTTGTTGCATACATAGTCCATGTGATTACTCCATTTAAATTTATCATCTATTCTTGTGCAACATATAAACTATCTCAATTGGCTGAGGGTGTTTGTTGTATGTTGCCAATGCACACAAAGAAATACACCCGACCACAAAAGAAGAAGGCCAATCTTTTGGGTAACTTCTTACTTTTTAACTTTAGTATTGATGACAATGGAAAGCCAACCATCCTGCGCCAGGACAGATCTATGCCTACTGCCACTATGCATTTGTCATCATAAACTATAAATTTAACTTATAATAACACAACAATTGTCTGCTACAATTTTCACTATTTTAGTTACTTTTTATAAATAACTAATGGACCCAACAGACATTAGCCTGTACACACGTCTTAAATTTGCAAAATCTGTCCAGCCGTTAAGAGGAGTTCTTATTTATATGGACGGAGAGAATTATATTATATGGACGGAATTGAGAATCTAAACCAATCTCAAATTCACTGAAACAAACAAAAAAATCATCAAAATCGGTCCAGCCGTTTAGGAGGTAGTTTAATTGTGAATCTAAACCATTCTCGAATCCACCTGAAGACACACACCAATCTCAAATTCACTGGAACACACAAAAATATCATCAAAATCGGTCCAGCCGTTTAGGAGGTAGTTCAATTGTGAGTCTAAACCATCCTCGAATCCCCTTGAACTCACATAAAAAATTTCATCCAAATCGGTCCAGCCGTCTAGGAGGAGTTCAGTGACATACACACACACAAAGAATTATATATATAAAGATGATAAAAAATACTTTAAATATCAACCAAATAAATCTTGCTCGTTATTGGCTATTATTATAGCTTATTACATGTTATAATTTGGAATAGAGGATCATTTGAAGTTATTTTCTAATATTATAAATTAGAAAATAAGTTATTTTACAAACACACAAAATACATATTGAATAGAAATATCTAGCATACTTGTAAATATTTATTTAGTAAAATAGCTCTAATTATAATAATCAGTAAGCAACGGAATGTTATTGTGAATTTAACTTCACTCACACTGATGAAGGAACTCCGAATGGTCCAAAACTAGTTGGTACTCACACCGAGAATTTTGCATTTGCATTACAAAATAAGTTAATCATGTCTCACAAAAGTTTTAATTATTTACATGTAAATATGCCATTGTTCAAAATTTGTAATATCAATAATGTCACCTGTAGTATTCAGTTCTGGTACTCCATTTAGCTTAGCATTGTGATCTTGATGTGCAGTGCCATTCAAGAAGGCCAGCTTCTGTAGTGTCTCATCATTCAGTTTGCTACGGTTATCATTGAATAATAAGTCTCTTGCCATTTCCATTTGCTTACTCTGAAAATATTAGATTACAAAATTATAAACATTTTAAAATTATAAAACAGATTGGAGAAAAAGTTTCATCACATATTATATGAAAACTAAAGACATTTATTACAAAGATTATTTACATTTAATATCATTTAATTGCAATAAATTTGTATAGTGACATTTTGTTTGATGCAATCTTTCGGGAAGAGATGTGATACTGATGCTGAAAAAATTATTGACTTCTGATAAAAAAAAGGGATAAGAGGTTTGGCAGTCCACACTGTCTAAAGAAGAGAACATAACAGGTCTCTTCAAAATTCAGAGGAAAACTTGCAGATTCAGGAAATATGATAGACTCTTCCCAGACAAACTATGTTCATTTCTGTTTAGTGGCTAAAGATATGTGTGGTCTAGCATTATAATTATGAAAGACCACACTCTGTCTATTGATTTATTAAGGCTACTTTCTCTCAAAATTCTTGCTTTAATCTCATCAGTTGTAGACAATAGAGATAAATGGTTCTGCCTGATGGTAAAAACTCATAATGAACAATGCCCTTCCAATATCACCTAACTGCAAGTAAACCTAGGTTTTTTCACAGGATCTTTCAACACAACCTTAAACGGATGGTTTTGTTGACATAAACTTTTCATCACCAGTTTATAATCTTTTCAAAAATGCTTCAGTTTCATTGTGTCTATAAAGAATTACAAATGAGTATATGGTTCATTAGTTTTCTTTTAATGAGCCCTTATGCCATCTGAATATATAGCTTTTTTGAGTACCTAGCTTTTTTTCAAATGGGCCAAAACTGTTTTTTATTCAATCTATGACCACAAGTCAGTGGTGCAATACAAGTGTAGGCAATTCAATAAGCATAATTATTGCAAACTAGCAATGGTACTATTTTAAGTTAACTCTATAGGCTTCGTGAGCAGTCGAGTCAACACAAGAAATTAACACAAGTTCATAATGTCTGACTGGCATTGTCATGCTTCAAACTGGAATATAACGGTAAAAGTACATCACTGTTTAGAGGCAGAAGTTGATGTGGTTGCAGCAGTATTTAGTGTAGTAGCACTAGACAAACACTGCTCATACAGTTAGACCTACTGCTACTATAATATAATAAATATAAATGAAATGACTTACTAGGTCATTATATTTCTTCAATAAGATCTTCCTCTCTCGCTTCTCACCATCAAGCAGTTTCCTGACATTTGCAAACTTAGCCTCCCACTTCCCTAACGCATGGAGAGCCTCATCTAGCTCTGCTTGTAGTCTTATTGACTCAGCCTCCGCTGCAGCCCACTGACTGCGCACCCATTCCACTTGCTTTAGAAAAGCCAAGAAACCTTTAAAACAATTTCAACATTTTACTGTAAGTGTGACTTTACCCAGCACCAAGTTTCATCAATATTAAAACTTACTTTCTTCAGCGGCTACATCATTAAGAACATTATTTATGCGGTTTAATTCGTCGAATTGCGCCACTATGGATAACGTGTTCCCTAAGCTGGAATCTGAACTTTCTGTACTCATTTTATCCATTGCTCTTGAAATATGCTTCACTGAGATGTTTGCTTTCTGAATAAAAATTGTAAGAGTTGATCAATATATCTCGATTACCGCAACTTTAAAAACAAATACCGATTTTTTAAAGCCTAACGAATAACGACCAACCGCGCTATCAAATAACAAACTTCAAATCTAGGTATCAAGAGCCAATGGCAACAACACCAAAGAGAATTAAACCACTACGTTTAAGAGATTCTCACAGTGATGTAACTTGGGGTCGAAATCGGTTTTATAAGGATATAAGCATACAAAATCTGACACTGGGGGTGAAAGCCTTATTAATTATCACAAGTTTTTATTTGAAATATTCATGATACTGTATTAGTAGTGTTATGTGTACCAACTTGTGTAAAATGACTAATATTTTAGTAGGAAGTACCATATTTGCACTTTTAAAAAACTCAAAAAGCGTACACAAATTCGAACGAGATCAGCAAGCCAGTAAGTAGAGAAAATAGGAAGAAAGTAGAGATTGTTTTTCTTAAGTAATAAGACTATGGGGTTCTAAGACAACAAGTTCAGGGGCTCTTGTCCAAAATAGTTTGTATGTATGTAATCCTTGGTCTAAATTGAAATGCCACACATGTGTAAGCTGTGCGACGGCTATTTGCTTCGTATTTTCCAGTTAAAAAGACAAAGAAAACATACAGAAGTCGCGGTTGTACGAGTCAACACTGGTCACTTTATTGAACTTACCTTGCAGTCTGGAAGAAAAGTAACGAATTCCGAGAAAGACTGTCAAATGGCTTTTGGCAGCCATTAGTTTACAGACACAATATTTTATTTCGAAATGTAAAGGTTGAATAGATAGTCAATTATTTTCTTATTTGTTGATTAGTTAGTGGCAGCTACAAATAATTTAATATATGAAGTTTTAAAACCATTTAAATAGAGACAGTAAATATTCTCTACTTATTTAAATTACTGTTGCTATTAATTGTTTGTTTGTTGTTAAATTACAACAAGTTCTTTTTATATTAGAAAAAAGAACACATGATTATTTGCCGAGTGAGATAAAAGTCAGCACTTCAGCCAAGTCTTAAACATTTCAAAATGTGATCGTAGTCGTCACTACGGAGTTCGTCGCTTTTGTTTCGATCGCCGTATTATTTTTTTTCAATACTGTCCAAATAATGCAATAACTATTTTTAAATATTCAATAATTATGTCCTTCGAATGAAATTTGACTTGTTAACACCGAAAGAAAGGCACTTTTGTACCATACTGTTGCGGTGGTTATTTTCGCAATTATCAACAGCACACTAAATCATTTTAGTGCGTCAGCACGTTCTCTAATGATTGTGGTTCAACCTAACTAAACACAAATATCTCACGTTTATATGTTTACTCAACATTCATAACATTTATCAATTTATGTATATTTAAGTAAGTATATTGTATTAAAATATATCGTTGTCTTGCAACCCATAACAGATGCTATATGCCTAATGTGGGGCAGGATAATTTGTATAAAAGTGTGTCAATATTATTATTATTAACGTTCATTCACCACAAGACTGTGTAGTCTGTGCAACGTGGCGGTGATCATATTAGACTCTATTTATCACGATATGAAGAAAGACTAGCAGCAACTTACAATCACAGTTATTTTCACATGCTATGACACTCGCTTATTGTAGTTTATCTACTTAATGTCCTATTGACATTTCTTCTCATTGACAAAACTGATGAAGCTCATGAAGTTAAAATGTCACATGTCAAATTCACAAATGTCAGCCTGAAAAGAATTGGCAATTATTGGCAATCGCAAATTTCAATTCGCAATGCCGTTCCGCTGAGTGCG
This sequence comes from Leptidea juvernica, assembly GCA_949711755.1. Classification (NCBI taxonomy): domain Eukaryota; kingdom Metazoa; phylum Arthropoda; class Insecta; order Lepidoptera; family Pieridae; genus Leptidea; species Leptidea juvernica. The sequence continues at coordinate 15,044,342 of CATIXQ010000011.1, forward strand.
GTTGTATACGGGCTGTACGATCGTGTGTTATTGAAAATTATTGCGAGATTTTATTGTTTTTCTCATTGCACCGGTAGTTGTCCGCTATCGCTAGCTATCAGCTATGGCGGACGAAGAAAATTGTGATGATGTTGTTGATCCGAAGGCGGGGCAGGCTTTTAAGCTGCGAGGCCGTAAAGGAGCACTGAAGAAGAAGAATGTTTACCTGGTGAAGGACCACAAGTTCATGCCGAGGTTCTTCAAGCAGCCAACATTTTGTTCCCACTGCAAGGATTTTATATGGTAAGTGATACATGTAAATGTAATTTTATGATACCTAGCTATGGTAAATTAAAAATAGTTCATGTTTACAATGGAACAGCGCGTTCAACTCAGGGCATAGTTTCCTCTTGATAACGCCCAGGATTATGGCAGAGAAACCATAAAATTAATTCAGGTCGCGGACGTGTGCACGAATGAAGCACTTAAAACATTATTATATGCAATCGTCTCTTGCACTGACGCACGTTACTATTATATTTTTGTTTTTGTGTCTGGTGCCTGTCTCTGATTGTCTCATTTAAAATAATCTGGCAAGGTCATAAACCTAAACGTGAAAAATCTCTTATGAATAATAATGAGAGACACCCATTACAAAGAACCTATCTCTATTTTTTTTGTAACTTTTAAGTAATTATTGGACTACGATTTTCCAACTTTTAATTTATGCTTAATAGATTTATATTATAGACCTTAAGATAATATCTTAATTAATTGCATATGTTTATAAAATTGTAAGCTATTAACAATATTGCGGCAATATTTTTCATCAGCTAGAAAAATATAAATAATTATTGTTCTGTCACTAATATAGTCACACAAATTCCAATTAGAATAACCATGTTGTATTACAATAGCAATTAAAAACTATTAGATGTATTGTTACTTGCCTAAGAATATATATAATGAATATCTACCAAAACATGTCGAAGTAGGATGTGCTTTATATAAGACAATACTAAAAAAATTAATTTAAAAACTGTTATGCTTTAAAAAAAAGTTGAAAGGAGAACAGACGGCACATGATGAACATTGTTGTTTTCTTAATGAATTTAAGGTCTAGCATATGTCTCACACATTGAGTGTTATCTTGTGATAGATAGGAATTAGCACATAGGCCTCTAAGAAAATGTATTTGTTATGTCTATTCAGTGTAGGCCTAATCTAAGCTTTCCAGATAATTCCAGTTTCTCGCAACAAAGGATGTATATTGATCTTATTTGATAAATTAATGATTTGGTTTTGTGGACTCTCTCCTTATTCCTGCCACCGATTTTCAGCATAATAGTACCAATAATGTAAATACCTATTTGTATGTCATGTATACCACACTCTGTGGCAATTAAATTCATTGGCATTATGTAGGTATATCTAGTCATATTGCTTCCTTTACTAGAAATATATCTGGGAGTTTTCCCGAGAGCTATTCACATGATTGTTGCAGCCAAGTCTTAGTATCACCATATTTACCATCTAGATGTGTGGTTTTCAAGGAGTTTACTTTTTTGCGCAATGTTTTCTGGCCAATATGCCATGGGCATCCTCTAAAATCATGTACATTTTTCTAAAAAGCTGGCAACTCTTGTGTGATACCTCTGCCATCCCCATTTGTCCTCCTTTTACGTAAAACAGCCACGAAATTTACGATGTACCTATGTCCTATACAACTTACGTCATTAAAATCTTCATTCATAACAATTTATGCCTAGCTAATATTATCTCGTTTGCGTGACAATCTGACCATTGCATCTGATTTAAATGCGTCATTTATTGTGTTTTAGTTTGTTATTATATTATACGCATTCAAAAAATTAATTTACTTGATACCAATTGACAGAACTGAAATAATATAGTAGAAAAGATAAAGGTTTTCTGTAAAAAATATTGTGATAAGTATAGTTTGCTCTGATTGATGACAAGCATTTCATAGCAGCTCTACGTAACAGCTAAGCCTTAGACGATCCTCAAAAATAAAGTGCTCAGCATGTCGAAAAATGGTTTTCACTTCAAAAAGTACCTTAACTTTCCTGACGTGTCTGGACGCAAAGGATCCGAACTGCAAAGTTCTGAAGAGAAAATAAAATGCTTCCAGATACTTTAAGCGGAAAATTGCCCGTGCGAAATTAATGCTCTTTGCCAAAATCAGTGAACACTAACTTTTGAACTAAATAACTAACCTGTTCGAAACGCGTAAGTTCTGGGCGTTTTTGATACGTTATGCCTGAAGTAGAGTGTGCATAAAAAAATTGTAATGTGAAATCTGTTTTCATTAAACGTATTCCGGATGGCATTTCTCTCATCGTGCTGAGAACGTGTGCTCTTGAGTTGACGCTACGCCGGTGCTAAATAACGTAACTCAAACGGAAAAGGCGAAGTCCCGAACTTATGGAATTCAGCCTTTGTACATACAACCCCTAAAAAGCTATGCTATTAGTTACCTCCCTGCTATTCAAAATCACCGAGAGCATAATTTTGCGCTAAATTTTGGTTTAAGGGGCGGTCTCTCCATTGCCAAAGTGTTTTTTAAATATCATTAAGAAAGTCATTTATGTTATATATTATATTTATACCTTAATTCACACAATGTTTTGAATTTCGTAACACATTATTTTGTATGGTACCTTTTCTGGGATCATGTTTTAGAAACATATGCATCGCGCAACACAAATTTGTTTTAAACGATTAGTAGGCATAACAGTTTATGTTAGTTTTTTTTTATTTGGAGAAAAAAACAAAACAATTATCTAAAATCTAGATTCTAGGTACATATAAGAAAAAGACTAATGCTACAGAATTTATAAGCTTCATTTTAGTTCATGTATTGCAGTAATTCTCTTGTTTATTATATTTTTAAATTGTGCTAATTTAATGATATTAAAATCTAAATAAATATCAACAGAGACTAAAGTTTTTTTTTGAATAAATTCATAAGTCTATTAATTGGAGCGCGGAAACCTGCATTTGTGCGACATCTGTTATCTATTAATGGTTCTTGGTACTAGACCAAGTGTAGGTATTCTAAAATTGATATCTTGCAAAAGTTCTTGAGTGTTGAGTCAGATAATGTTGTAAAATTATAATGAGTTCATGAGAACTTAATCTACTTTTATTTAGTCGAAAATGTATAGCACGCAAAAACTTTTTCTGAATTATTTCTATTTTTTCACCATAAATAGAGTAATAGGGATTATGAATCACAGACGCATATTCAAGATATGGTCTTATTAAGAGTTTTATAAAGAATCAAGTATGATAACATTAGCATACCTTTAGTGGTAATATAGTCGATATGAATATCTAATATAACCTAATATATCTAATATATACCTAATATATCTAATATATACCTAATATATCTAAATATCCCTTTTTTTTATGGAATAGGAGGACAAACGAGCGTACGGGTCACCTGTTGTTAAGTGATCACCGCCGCCCACATTCTCTTGCAACACCAGAGGAATCTTTTTGCTAACATTACGATAATCACTATTTCTAGATAATTCGTTATGCCTGTGTACAAACATTACATTATATTACAGACTTTTTGGGTTTTTTAAAATCCTGAACGGCACTGCATTGCAATATGCAGGGCGTATCAATTAACATCAGCTGAACGTCCTGCTCGTCTCGTTCCTTACTGCCTTAAAAAAGAAACTACTGTGATCCTCTCGTTTTGCAAGAGGGCGATCGAGGAAGATCAGTTGTCATCAGGAGACCCGAGGAGGTATCCTCTTCCATAAAACAAATTGTGCGAACAGATAAACTGATACCGAAATAACCTACATTTATTAAAACTCTTTCAACAATAAACATAAAATAATATTTTGTTGAAAATTTAAATTTATATTGTTTTCTCTCTCAATTCCAATAAGATTGGCTGTGATAATTTTAAAACGGAAAATATTTTGGGAGCGCCGAAATATTTGTCGTTGTGAAAGCAACGTGCGAACACAATGCTGATTTATAAATTCTATTCTCGTTATAATGGCCACAATTTGTATTTGTATATTCTGGTTATATTTCTGTGTATTTCATAAAGTTGTATTGTTTTTCTACCTTTGTTACATAATTCAGGCCCTATTTCTGCCGTGAAGTAGTAATGTGTAAGCGTTATTGTATTTCAGTCGGAAAGGCGCCGTAGCTAGTGAAATTACTGGGCAAATGAGACTTGAGATCTTATGTCTCAAGGTGACGAGCGTAGCTGTAGTGCCGCTCAGAATTTTTGGGTTTTCCAATAATCCTGAGCGGCGCGGCAGGGCTTACCATCAGCTGAACGTCCGCCTCGTCTCGTCCCTTATTTTCAATAAAATATTTTTTATAGTACATGTTATTAAGCCCTTACCGTAGGTTATTTTAACGTAGGTTTTACCGTGGTTTTACCCATTGTTAAACTCTTTTCATTATTATTTATTTGTACTTAGGTAATTTATACACGCATCCATATTGAGATAGCCAACTTTTTTTTATCCAGTACTTCTAGTGGCAGAGTTAGTAATACTATAAATTTTGAAGTCGACTCATTATATTACAATTGAAAACTATTTGGCTCGGCTTGTTCTATCATTTGTCGGTCTATCATCTCGTCTTTAGTTGGATGATTTATTGAGTAACAATGTGACGATTTATTGCTTAACATTAGAACTGTATTTATATACGAGCGGACTCGCACATCAACTTCTACATTCAAAATATCCCCCTATGTCATAGGAAAGGCAAGCCATAGGGCGCAAGAGCCTAATCTCTATAAAGGTCAATTAGATAGATTTCTGTCTTTAACGCGACATTAAATTTCGACGCTTCTTCTCTCTCAGAGCGCCATTTGTTTCCGAAGCGGTAGTAGTATCTAGTAGTCTAAGAAATGACATAAAAAAGAATTCTAAAGGAATCAATTTTGAGAAAATAAATGCCTTTTATGCCTTTAAATGCCAGCGACCTTGAACGATATGAGTCCACGGCTGCCGGCCCGCCATCTATGTAACAAAGCCAATATTTTCAAAATTCTTGCGTGGATAACAGTTTGTATGCTTACAATCCTCGTTATTCACTACTAACCTGAAAAATGAACCTACACAAAAAAGTACACGCCATAAGAATAACTTTTCTGAGAGAAGTACCAAAAAATGCGTCACGCCATGCCAAAAAAATTGTTTAACTTCAAAGAAATGCGGTCAATCAAAAAGGCTCGGCATTGTTAATTATAACCAACAGCAAGCATTAGCAACCTACAAATAAGACTTAAGGATATGTGTAACAGGATTAAGTAGTGTTCATAGCTCGAAATGCTATACTTTCACCACAAAACATGTCTAAAAACACCATGTTTGCGTGTTTTCTGCTTACTCTTCGCCTTAAAGGTTGTTATTTCTTTAATATTCAAGGTCCCTAAAGCCGGCACCTGATTTCACAGAATGGCTGAGCAAGGCAAAAAGTGTCTTTGGATATGTGCGGTTGGGGAATTGATGTGGTAATTTTTTATGAGACAAATTTCAAAATTCTTCTGCATTCTTAATAAAATTTGGTTTATGAAATAACTTATTGAATTTCAGAATCATTCACATACACATTCGTAAGAGAATTGCCTCAGGACTGAAAACGGTGAGCGAGAAAACCAGCTGACTTAATAAAAAATAGTCGGTCATACTATATTGTACACTTTGTTCTGTTTCACCCATTTGGTTACAGAACACCAGTAATATTGGCTTCGGTACAATTTTGATTTTTGCAATTTTTTCTGCTGAAGTAAAAATAATATCTGATATTTATTACTCTGTATTCGCAAGTGTGGAAAGCTAAACAGCTTTCCATCCCGACTCTGCCGAAGCGGAGACGAGAGCATTTCATTAATGGCACATTTCGGCTTCGCATAGCCGAGTGGTTAGCCATCCTACCTACTAAGCTAGAGGTCCCGGGTTCGAATCCCGGTAGGTGCAAGCATTTATATGATGAATATAGATGTTTGTTTCCGAGTCATGGATGTTTAAATGTGTCTATGTATGTTTATATGAATATATGTATGTTTAAGTAAGTATATTGTATGAAATATATCATTGTCTTGTAACCTATAACACAGGCCATACATGCTTAAGTTGGGGCAAGATAATTTGTGTAAAAAGTGTGTCAATATTATTATTATTATTATTATAGCAGATATTGTAGTGTAGATAGAGGAAGAAGTGTTTCATATAAGTCAGAAAATAGAGGTGATTCTCGCAATTGGCGACGCGCGCGGCGCAGAGAGGTGAAAGTATCAGCAGTGGGTTTGTCACCCGTAGTTCCCCCGCTATCGCGCAAAGCATTTCCATGAGCTGGTTATTTGCGGCAGATGAGCTTTTCTCTAACCTTAGATCATTTATATATCTAGAGAGACTATGGCAGCTGTAAAAACATCGAAAAAAATTGAGTTTAGAACGAACCTCTATTTTGAGCAAAGCACGCACACTAACTCAGAGTCTCATACAAATCGCTAGTGTAAAACGTAGCTTGTCACGCACACTAAAGTATTCTTTAAATATGATAATTTAGGATTAAAAATAATAATAAACCTGGCCTGTTTTTATCGGACTGAGAGACTCTATCTAGACATAAATATATGTGCGTATATATTTATCCCCATATTTGAATATGTGCGAAGGGAACTATGGCTGGTCCACGCGTCAACTCGTGAACGGGTGCTGCTTCTGGTGCCAGGTCGACCTGTTACTCGTAGCAGTTAGAAAATCAGTGTATTAGTATTACTAATTATGACAGTAATCACGACCATCATGTTCACGAAGCATTTTTAGCTATACTTTTTCCGAGCATATTGTAGATTCAGTAATTTAAAAAAAATGTTTATACAAAAGCGCTTAATTTAAGCCCAATTGAATAAAAATTTGACTTTGCTTTAGGCCTAGCTATACGTTGATTTAACATTCCCAACCTAACTTATAAAGTAAAATAAGATTCTACACGTCTCTGTCACCTCACGACACATTCAATGACGAATGTTATCCGGCGAATAACAAATTATTGACGTCAGCAACATCGACGATCTATAGTTTTTTTTGTATATTTAACACAATACTCTTCGGAAGACTATACAAAAATAACCTTTAATTACTAACAATTTGTTTTATTTTTCAATTAAAAGGCTTATAGTAATTGTTTGCTATTAAGTGGTCGTTATTTTAATTGATGCCATATTTATTTAATACAAAGTAATCTAATAGGTAATCTGCCATAATAGGTCCGTTTTGTAACAAGTTTAGGTATACGAGTATACTTACGGCCGTTTACAATAACCTATCTATCCTTAGTTTAACTTACTAGAGGTAGATAAATCTTTCCTTTTACGCTTACTTACATTTCAGTAACCTATTGACAGACAGCATTGGACCATAACTATATTCGACATAATTATGGATAGATAAGATCTTGTCATTTAACGTTGACAGCAATGCATCCGTAAGTTAAGCTAAGGATAGACAGGTTATTGAAAACGGCTGTTAATCTACCGAGGTCTTTCTGACAGTCTAGTATGAGTGGATATCTTATATAATATTTTTTTATTGTTTTTTAAAACCATACTACGCATCTCTATTTTTTTTGGTGGTAGGTCTGTAGGTACTGTGGGCCTATTTTCGACAAAATATCCTGGAAATAGTTTTTCTTTTGTCCACTATTAGAGCTGGTAACTGGTTCTCGTCTAAATGACATGCCGACATCGAGTCGCTGAACAAATCTCTGTAACAAGCAGTGACTTAATTTCCCATAGAAATTGTGCGTAAATCCGCGTATTAAGGCCTGCTTTAAAGGCAGTTTTTTTACTGCTGAGACTGAGACAAGTTTAGGTGAGTATACGAGTCTAACAATTTGTTATGTTTAACTAAGTTTAATAAGTGATAACCCTCACTTATTAAGCACACAAATAAAACTGAAAACAAAATTTTATGAACGATGGACTCGAACCCTCTCGCGTTCCGTGCGAGCGCTCTTTCCAACTGAGACAACCGTTCCAGTGACACATCGTCATTAAATTGTTTGTTCAAATCTCATTTGTGGTGGTGGTTGTGGCTTCATCTACAGAATCTACTTTACAGTTGATATTCTGCTTAATCCCAATATTTGTATATCAAATATAAATACTATATTAGTCAAATATAGGAGTGATAACTCTCACTTCTGAGATTAATTACACAAATAAAACTGAAAACAAAACTCTATTATCAGTTTAAAACATAACAAATTGTTTAGATTTGCAAGACCGACATCTCAAGTCAATTTCCTTCTAAATACTTAATCTACCGAGGTCCTTCTGACAGTTCAGTACGAGTGGGTGGTAATATAACATTGTTGTAATATAGAGGTAATATAACTGTTTTATCGTTTTTAAAAAACCACACTAGGCATCTCAAGGTGTTATCTAGGCAGGTCTACTATATGCCTATTTGGTGAGAAGACGTCCTGAAAATAGCCCTTCCTTTATACTCTTCACACAAAACGTTTTGAATTGATGATGCAGATATATTATCATGAACATTACGTAGAAACATCGCCGACGTCTCATTATTGATGATGATAGCTCAATCTAAAATCAAATCAAATAATCAAATCTCCTTACCAAAGTTAGTTTATATGTACCATACTAATAGAATTAAAACATTTAGATAATATCGACCTATTCTGCTCTCACGTGCAGTCAGCTAAAATAATTTTGGCTAATTATTCTAACTGAGGGCTAGATCCTAAATAGGATTGTATTGTATATAATCTAGTTTATAAGTTTTAAATCTTGCAAATTCAAATATTTCTATTCAAAATAGGATATAAAATCACTTATTGAACGTCAAAAACTAACACCCATTCAAAAGAGACTGCCTCAGACCTGAGAAGAATGGGCGCAAGAAACTCAGCGGTCTTTTTTTTTTAAATATAAAATATGGATTACAATATGATATCGTACAATAAACATTTATAATTAAAGAGCCTGAGGGTGTTCGCTTTATTCCCAGTCCGTGGTGTCATTAAGAAAATCGTTTATGCTATAATAACCTTTGCCACACAAACGTTTTTAAATTTCGTAACACATTTGTTTTGTACATTTTTTGGGATCATATTGTAGAAGCATATACATCGCCCAACAAAAGACTTACTAACTAATGTTGTACCTAGTCTTAGTGGAAAGCATTGTAATTTTTAGTTGATTTTTTACTTGTGTAGGCTCATAAATGGCCTTTACTTATTAACATTTACATTTAAATCTGTATTATGGTTGTCAGGCCCCCTAATATAAATAAATAAATAAACATATACATCATTGATGTCAATAATGTAGCGTTGGTAGATTGTTGATATGATTGCGGTGTTGTTTCACAATTATCGAAATTAATTGCGGTACGGAGTCGTAATCTCGGACGCGAACTCTATCTTTTAAGTCGTGACTCACCGCCCATTAGAGCAACACCCGCCATTGTTGGACTTGTGATTGAGATTGATCACTGCGAAGACAGCTCGTCAAATGAGATACGATGTCTGTTGTTTAGAGCAATCGATGCCCCTGAACCAGTCCATACAGCTTCTAATGTCTGGCCATAATTTTTTTACCATTAAAAAACTTCAAATTTTATTTATTTTTAATTTCACTTCGCTTTGTTGTGTGTCTTCTACCACATTTATCACTGTGTTCCGAAGAGCTGCTTCACCTGATTCCTGCCGCCGAATTCCACCTTCGCACGACACGCCACCAATTAGGATATCATCCTCACCATCTGAATGTGGGGCGTTCCTCAATAGCGCGGTGTTTCCGGGGCGATACGACTTGGTACCTTTAAAACAAGCCGGGACACCTTCCGTTCCTTGAAGGCCGGCCTGTGATTTCTCTGCTATGGCTATAGAATGTGGTCATTTAGCACTGACACTGGGTGACCTCCTTTCTCATAAAAAATAAGTATATTTGGAAGGTATTTAGTATCTTAGAAACTTCTATTACTTCCTGCATAATTTTTTATCATTTGGTCTCTTTCGCGTAGCGTTGAGAAGACCTAAAGTTTGGTGCTTATCGTGGTGACACCCCTATCCAGGACATGCCTTAAATCAATCCCTACAGTTTTGAGTGGCTTGCTTACTGCTCTGATGCGCGTTCTAAAAGTACAAAAATATATTTTTGACTAATTCAAATTAAAAAATCAAATATTTTTATTCAAAATAGGATGTGACATCCTTTATTGAAAGTCAAAAAACTACCACCCATTCCAAAATGAATGCCTCAGACCTGAGAAGAATGGGCGCAACAAACTCAGCGGGCTTTTTTTTTTCATCTAATAAATATGTTTACAAAGTAATATTGTACAATTAAACTTATTATTTAATAGCCTGAGGGCGGTGACTCCACTCCCAATCTGTGGTATCATTAAGAAAGTCATTTATGTTATAGTAACATTTACCACACAAACGTTTTTTAACAATTCTTTTGAATAACGTAATACTTTTGTTTTGAACATTTTATGGGATCTTGTTGTAAAAGCATATACATCGCCCCACAAAAGACTTACTAACTCGACTTAGCCGAGTAGTAGGCATCATAAGTTTATGTCTATTCCTGGTGTTAACATTATGGTTATCACAGTTTCTGGCAAATTCACTTATGTGCCTATGTATAAAGAGAACTACAATGAGCAATATGATAAAGTGTACGCTCAAAGCTTCACAAGTGGTCGGAAATGTGCGAAATATTCTTCATTGAAAGACTCTGCTGATCATGAACTACTCAAGCGTGGCTGGAATTCATCATTCTGGACACTATTAGAGCTGATGACTGGAAGAAAATAAAGAGTTTCTACTGTTTGAAACGAAATTATTCTAGACTTATAAAGAAATATTAGAAGTGCATTCTATTATCTATCTACTTATCGACTATTTCTCTTTGGTAATGGTGGATGGAAAAACTTACAGAATTTCAGACTTGTTGTACTTTGGAACTTAGGTATCGAAATTATGGTCAGTTTTAGATAACGTGGCCTCATCTAAATGACCATTCAGAACATCGAGTTGCTGAAGAAATCTCTACAAAAAGCGATGACTTCATTTCCCATCGAAATTGTGCGTTTTACCCATGATTTAAATCCTTCCTCTATTAAAGATTCTGAAACAGTTAGCTTATTGCCAACATTAAAACACCCAATGTCCTAATAACCATTACATCACCCAAACGAGTGTTGTAATGTTGTACTGAATTTCATAAAAACGCTCCTTTGTTTTTTTTTCAATCCCTTCATGCGCAAAGAGATTCAACAGGCACACACACTCTTATTACTCGATGCGTGGTATCTCTATGAATTAAAAAAAAACATTTTCGTTTACGCGTGTTCCACACTACCAGAACGTCGCATGCCGTAAAAAAAGTAAGTTATTCGAATCCCCGCCATTTTTCTTCGATATTTTTATTGTTTTGTTTACAAAAAATTAGCGATTCAAGTTTTGCCAGCACACAGCCAGGTATTTTAAATGCTGCAAAGAACATAATATTCAAGTGAATTTTAATAACTGCACTATACAAATTGTAAATTACTACTAAAATAAATAGTTCTTTCATTAATACTTAGTTTATTTGTATACTAGCTGATACCCTGCGACGTCGTTCGCGTACGTATTTTACACCTTGGGTTATATTACTGGACTTTTAGTACGGATCCCTAATTTTTTGAAAGTGTCATAGCCTATAACACTCGGGGATAATGTAGCTTCCCAACAGTGAAAGAACTATTCAAATCCGTTCAGTAGTTGCGGAGCCTATTCAATGCAAACAAACAAACAAACAATCAAATCTTTCCTCTTTATAATATTAGTATAGATAATCAATAATGGTTGATGTTAGGTTACCACTAGGACTGGCTTTTTTAATGTTAGATTACTGCAGACTGTTTCAGAGCCTTTTAGACGATTCATATTCTGGGTGCAGATAAAGTCTTGTATACAACTGTTGATAATTAGGTATTAAAACACTCATGTGATACTATTGTCATACATATCAACCAACATTCGTGTTTTAATACCCCTTATTACACAACAGTTGCAAAAAATAACTATTTAATTTACAGAACTTATAACCCAACTAAGAGATAGTTTTATTTTAGTTGTTAGAGCGTGGGTTGCATCTGTAGGTAGACAATCAATATGTCATGCCTCTGGTTAAATATGTCATTCTCAAGGTTTCTGATTGTTGATATACAAGGCTATATCTAATATATATAAATTACGTGACACGTTGTTTGTCCGCGATGGACTCCTAAACTAATGAACGGATTTTAATGGGGATTACTTCATGCATGCAGTTTGGAGATTACAACTTGAGAGATAGGATAGTTTTTATAATGATTTAAGACCCATAATTATTTTTATTTTCAATATTTGTTTTGTATGGACATATTTTCTATGAGAGAATTTAGTGACGCACGGTTTGACAGTTTCGCTGTGAAACAATTTCATTATAACAACAGGGAGCATTTTTTACAAAATAATTCTCGATGTTTTGAAATATTATTGGCAAATTCCTATGAAATAGTATTTTTTTTATTATCTACAGAACAACGTCTGTCGGGTCAGCTAGTATATTATATTTATAATACATTGATAATGTATGTGCCTTTAATTTTTTAAACTTTTTCCATGAATTGGAACCATAGTTAAAAGCATTTATATCAATCTAAGGGAATCAATCAATGTAAAATATATTTTACTGTAAAACATGTATGTACGTTACGAATAAACCATTTTTCCTTCCTTTTATCGTAATAATTCACCGCTAACTGAATACTCAAAAAATATCGCTAGTAGACACTTTGGGCAAGTTGTGTTCTGCAATGTCCTGTTTTGATCATATCAAGAATGTTCCGTTGTATTCGTTGGCTTATTTTCAACAGGAATATTTTTGCTCACCACCTAGTTGTGTTCTCCAAATCCTCTTCAGTGCGGTTTTCAAGGAACTTGCATACACGGACAACAATACAATGGAAAGAACTTCCGTACGAGAAGTAGCCACCACTACAAAGCTGTGGAATGAACTTTCTTGTGCGGTGTTTCCGGGACGATACGACATGGGTACCTTCAAAAAAAGCGCGTACACCTTCCTTAAAGGCCGGCAACGCTCCTGTGATTCCTCTGGTGTTGCAAGAGATTGTGGGCGGCGGTGATCACTTAACAACATGTGACCCGTACGTTGGTTTGCCCTCCTATTCCATAAAATAAAAAAAAACCATATGAAAACTTCAAATATCGCCTAAATTTATCTCTACTTACTGACATCATAAAAAATTCTAAAAAAATAAATTTTGAGAAAATAAATTTATTTATTATTTATTTATGCCTTTTAGGACGGCAAGGCTTCTGTTATTCCTCGGATGTTGCAAAAGAGTATGGGCATATCTTCCGACGGACTTTATAGTTTGCCTTCTGCTCGTTTTTTCAGTCACATAACCCATTTATATTATAAAAATTTAAATTACAGTCGGCTTCATCTTTGAAAGAAAATATTCTATTTAAATTTACTCACGTTAATGAAAGAATATTATGGCATTAACGAAAGATAAATTATTCAAACTAAGGAACGGATGTGTGTTCTTATGTACGCACGTAATAAGTTATACTTCATTGGCAAATAGTAAGGAAAATAACTGCAAAACGTTATATATATATATATAAATGAACTGCTGTTCGTTAGTCTCGCTAAATTTCGAGAACGGCTGGACCGATTTGGCAAATTTATGTCTTGAATTATTTGTGGAAGTCCAGAGAAGGTTTAAAAGGTGAATAAATAGGAAAATGCTGCTAAATTATAAATAAAAACAACAAATTTGTTTTTCCTTTGATGTGTCCATACATAATTTCTATGAGAGAATTTATTGACGCACGGTTTGACAGTTCTGCTGTGAAACAATTTCATTACGACAGCAAGGTGCATATTTTACGAAGTAATTTTTGATGTTATGATAATATATTATTGACAAATTCATATAAAACATTATTTTATTTTTTATATACAGTACAACGTCTGTCGGGTCAGCTAGTATATAATAAAAATACGACGAACTGATTGCCTTCACGTTGGCGACAGATCATATGTTAGCCTTACATCGACAATCTGGCCGCAGCATAGTAGGAGCTCTGTAGTAAGCTGACGTCTTTATTGCAAGTGTCAATTGGTAAATCTAATATCATTAAACGAGCAATTCTTGTATATATATATGTATATAATCTGAATCTTGGAAACGGCTCCAACGATTTTCATAAAATTTAGTATAGAGGTAGTTTCGGGGGCGATAAATCGATCTAGGTTTAATTTAAAAAAAATGTAGTTTTATCCGCGTTTTAATGAAAAATAGCTACAATAACATTAGAATACAAAGGTAAAGGTCGTTACACTCTTGATAGAGCGGTCGTGGTCATCACGAAGTGAAAACTATATACAAGACTATAATGGCTCAGATGGGACTTTGGGTGATCCGGAATGCAGAAGACCCCGGTCCGAATCCAGGTGTTCTATTAGTTTTTTTTTGTTCAAGTCTTGTACATCCTGAAAAATCCGAGCAAGGCTCGGTCGTCCGGATATTGAATATAAACTTGAATAAATATACCAATCACAACACTACCAAAAGGAGATTTATCGACTATTCCCGGTGTCGGAAAGTGACTCAGCATGTCAGCATTTGGCCTAAACAGCTGCAGTCACTGACCTGTATAAATACCACTGGACAGGCTGTTCCATATGTTTGACAGCAAATATTTGTGCCTATTTGAAGCGCCACTCGCGAGAGTCCAGATAACTAATTTTGACGTATAATATAAATGGCTGCGAAGGAACATACAATACTATGAAGTATTTTTGCATTTTGAATTAATTTCGTTCGTTTTCCTTGTTATTTATACTAAAAGAATCAACGTTATAAAGTACTATTTTTTTTTTTTTGTAAATAGTTTCCCATCATCTATCGATATTTGTTGAGGTTGTCACCACTAGTTGTAGTACTGCAGACTCTCGCTACATGGCCAATAGCGCCAAAATGGCGAATATCAAGCAGGCACAAAAGCACTTTGACAGTCGCCAGTCCGGTGGTATATAGTAGAGGTCAGTGGCTCCAATAGATATTTTACATCAAAAGTGGATTCCAATTACAAACGCTATTGTGTAAAGTGTACCAATAAACGGCTATAATACTATATAGACAATAGCTATTATTTCAATAGCCAACAAGAGTTCTACTCTGCAAACTTGCTAACAGCTGGCGGTAACATCGGGCAAAGTTGCCTCGTCAGCGAACTTGTTAGCTGTTTGTGGGCAAAACACGACTTAGGCGCCGAAGTAATGAGCTCAGTGCAGTCCTTCATACGTAAGGCGGCAATTACAAGTCGATCCTACGGTATCTTGGATGTATGCAGGACCAGATTTCTTCAAAATACTAGACTGTTGATCTTTTATAAAAGTCTATATAATAAACGCAGGGTAAACTAACTCCAAGTTTAAAATTACTTCACCCTGTTATGTAATTGTACAAGTAAATTTATTGAAGTAGGCGTTACTTTGCGGAAATCCATAATTATACAAATGATTTGAGTTTTCTTTAGTGTTAATTCCGCCAATATTTGTCTTTAAACAATTCGACACGTGTTTCGCTTCTACACGAGGCATCTTCAGGACGTGTTGTTTAGATATTTTAGATGAATTAGAGTCGCGTGCCAGATTTTGGCGAGACATATCGAATTGTTTAAAGACAAATATTGGCAGAATTAACGCTAAAGAAAACTCAAATCATTTGTATAAGACATACAAGATTTATCAACGATATGTCACTCGAATGGTTGGCCCAGTGGAAAAAGAGCTCGCAGGGAACGCGAGAGGTCACGGGTTCGAGTCCCGCATCGTTCATAAATTTTGTTTTCAAATTTAATTTGTGCATATACTTACGTATAGACAAACAAAGTATGCGAGTGAGAAGAACATCTCTAAGGAGATACAGCACAAGTAGAAAACTATAAACTACTTTGGTCACGGATTACCGGGTTATCAGGTCATCTATTCTCTAGTATATTCAAAGTCTATGATTCGAAGCGTAACCAACGAAATTACTAAGATTTTACTGCCCGTCCGTATCTGCATCTTTACAAATAGCCAATACACACTACAATATAAAGTTGTCGTAATAAAAGAGCTTTTGTTCTTAGGTAGTAGTACGGTATCTTGTGCAGGAGCGCAATGGAGACCTATCCTTAATCTAAAGTTTATTATGTACATTTTCATAAAGTATCAGCCGATTTCCAGACCTTATCTATATAAATAAATTTAAAAAAGGCTCTCATGTTTCCCTTATTACTTATACGCTATTGTAATATTTTTATACAAGAAGAATTTCTGGCATCGTTTCCTCTCTCAGAGTGCCATTTGTTTCTAAAGCGGAAAGGAATTCTAAGGGGTTCTTATATCGAGATAGTAAATCATTTTTATGACTGTCACTAATTAGAGGTTGGCCATAAGTCGTACTTCTACCAAATGAAAACTGACCTCTTTAATCGTTAGGTATTTAGTTTTGTAATCTGCTATGTATGGGATTATTTGATATTTTTCTTATTAATTTTGTAATGTGTTACAAAGTTGTTATTTGTGCGTATAGTGCCTTAAGAAAAGTAATAAACACACACACAGACTGCTACTATAATATTTTTGCTACTGTTTTTTCTTTGTTATGAAAGTGCGTGAGTGAAAATAGAAGGCCATATCCACTACTATGTTTTTACCATTTTTTTTTAAATAAATAAATATTTTTTCAATTTATTCAATGGTATGCGTTATAGCTTACTGTACTTCTTCTATGCGTAAACTTTTACTATGACACATCTCACACTCTGCGGGGAAAGCGTGCATTTTGTGGTTATTAATATAATAAATGTTTCGTCCGCGAAATGAACAACATCACATTCTTTCGAGGCTACAAATGGCATATCATTAGTGTAGACGAGGAATAAGATAGGTCCTAGAACTGCACCCTGAGGTTCGCTCACATGCACTACAGCTCCTGATGAATGTTCACTATCTAATATGTATTATTATAGTCGTATTTTAATAAATTTAAGATTACCGAAAGCAATTAGACATTGTGAAGATGTATTTATTCACAATACTATTATTAGTTTTTATAAATGTGACTGGCCGTTGTTTAGAATTGAAAAGCCATTATCCCGATGAATCTGTTGTCACAATAGCTGGCTCGCTCGTCCAGAGCTTGCTATTCTTTCTTTAATAGACAGCCTCTATAGTTGTCTGTTAGTAATCGAGTGCCTTATTGTTAGAGGTATATGATACTTATAAGTAGTCTATTAAATATATTTCAATTTGTTATAAGAGGCATCTTGACTTTGTTCGATAAATGAGCAACTTTACGATTTAGATCGCGATTTTTTTAATACTCGAAGAAGTGGGGTTGAATACTTCCAGTGTGAGGTAGCTGAGCCGTGCGAGGATGCGAAACCAAGCTGTGGAGTACTGTGAGTGTTACCACCGAGAGAGGCGTGCGAGTAAGTAAACAATGACGTCCTATACATATAGACAAACCACTTAGTATAAAAACAAAGCTGAGATATGCAATGTGCCACAAACTACACCATAATAACATTTACAGTGTATCACACGACTAAGTAGAAAAGTGTGCTTAAATTGTCTTTGAGCACACTTTTGCCATTCCTTTATCAGACTGCGAATGATATGTCCATAAATGTGAATAGAACGTCTACGGGCGTGCATATCATATAGAAAATTAGGCGGTGCCTACTTCGTGATGAATCTAAATCTAGTGTTAAAGCTTATTTACTACCTACGGTAGGCAGTCTACAGATTGCCTATACGAAGCAAGCAGCGTTTCATACAACTTATGTCGTACTGTCGGACTAAAGCGCAACTACGACCAGTTAGATCTACAGTGCCTACCATGCTACAATACCAATGCACGCCCCTGAGAACGTCATTGCATGAAAGTAATAATAAAAGCAATAAAAAGAGGCATCATCAAAATTCGGACGCATTAATGACGCAGTTGATAGTTTATTGACGATACTCCCTGTGTGGTGCTAGCAACACGCGAGCGTGCAGCTTGTATCTCAGCGAATGTGCCCGCAATTTAGGAGTTTCTTGCGTCACTTCTTATCTCAGATGTATTATCGTTCTTGTGAAGCATACAATAAGATTAATTACTATCATGATGTATAGTCTTGCACCATGAACTGTTTCATTAAAAGTATCTAAACTAAATTAGGAAGCCGGATAAAGATATTTGCGTAATAAATACAGGTAGGTAAGAATTGTTCATGTACATTAACGCCTGTCGTTGGTTAACAAGAATGGGTTTATCTGATGGTAGGTGATCATCGATGTGCCCCATTCACACAATATTACAGTTCAGTGCTCATTTCACCGCCTTCTAGGGTGGGTCAGTGGCAGAAAGTGCTAATACAAAAACTGAGTTAACCCTTTACTTAGCAGAGAAAAAAATCTTTGAATATCAAAATAATTTTCATATTCCTAGAAAAATGCACAAAAAAATCACACAACACAGTGCCAAGAGTCCTTGATAATATGTTAAGATATCAATGTATCTCTAAAGATACATAGCCAAGTTACCTTTGACCTTATTGTATAATAATTTGTTTAGAAAAATAAGAAAAATGATCGCATTTTTATTCAAAAATCAGTACTTTTTGTTAAAATCAAAAAAATAAAAAATAACATTTAATATCATTTCTGTTAACAAACCAATAAAATAAACAATAATACAAAAGCTTCTCAGAGAAACAATATCACAAAATGAGATTTCCTTAGGTATGCTTGCTATGGAAATTCAAAATAACAATATCTGACGTCCAGTAGGTATGGCATACCGCACTTCATGCACAAGACCCTTAGCCCCAAATGTCGGAAAATGATTATATCCATCAAATCTGGCGTAGTAGTTGGCTTTGCAGTACGAGGTTTTTTGATGGTTTTCTTTGGTGTTGGTGGCATAAAATCAGATTTGTTTCATTGTTGTTGTCTCCCAGAATTCAGTAGCCCTTATATTATACATGACAATATATAAAATCCAGCCGTTATTTACGCATAAGATCTGTGAAAATATTGGCAAGTATTTGCTACGACTTTTCATTGCAGTTCTGTAGAGGGCAAGCAACATGTTCGTAAGATCTACACCTTCCATGTGCGCGTTGCAGTGCCTGATGATTTCAGGACAGATGACAGCAGACCAACTGGCGTTTCGGCCTCTTGTTCAAAGTTTCTTGTTTGTCCAATAGAAATTTTAATGCTTCTTTTACGGGCGCTGGTCTTTAACAGCAAATCTTGGCTGTTTAGTACGCGTATTATTTATGTTGGATTTTGATGGTGAAGCTACTACTGTAGGTGGCGATGGCTCAGTTGTAACAGGTACTATTCGGTTAATCCTAGGTATTTTGAATGGATGAAAGAAGAGAATCTTGACCTGAAGAGTTCAGGGAAATGGTTCCTAAATATTTTCATAGATATTTTTTGTTTTAGCGAAAATAATAGACTGAGAATTTTTCAAACTTTGATTGACAGATAGCATTGAACTATAATAAACGGTAATAGCAATATATCCGTAACTAGAGATACGTTATCGAAAACGGCCGCTAATAGATTAGTTAAAGTAAGGTAGTTATGTACGTACATATAATTAAATGTTTTTAAGCGCATTAATAACTTGCCAACAAATTGTTAAAGTCTGGCAAGATATATATCATTGTGTTAAAAGTGTACTAATTAAATTAAATTTAAAATGAATAAATAAAAAAAATCATTTTTTTAATTATGAGTAAGATCTATCTGATAGTAACTGATAAGTGGATTCAGGATTCTTGAAAAGCAATGCGCGTCTCGTTGAGGCAAGATGTAGTCTCAATATTTCAGTAAATTATAACTGATTAATTACTGTTTGTTAATAACTGTTTGGCAGTATTTTGCATATGTGCAATGAAGCATCCTGCTGGTAACATTAAAATATGATGAGATGAGAATGAGTGAAATAGGTGAAACTTTATAACAAGAATGTTTAAATTAAAAAAATATATAATTAAAGTTATATCATTAAGTTAGGAAATTTACGTCCCACTTTATAATAAACTAGCTGACCCAGCAAACGTTGTATTGCCGATATTAAAATCGCGATACAAAAGTAACTGTTGATCGTAGATGGGTGAAAATTTGAAGTTGTATGTATTATTTAATGCTGACTTATAATCAAACAAATTTAAAAAAAATGTCAAAAAAATAATTCGTGTGACCACATTTAGGGGGATGAAAAATAGTTGTTGTCCGATTCTCAGACGTACCCAATATGCACTAAAAATTTCATGATTCTCATGTCAAGCCGTTTCGGAGGAGTTCAAAGTTTAACACCATGACACGAGAATTTTATATATTAGATATATTTACAAGAATTGCTCGTTCAATAGTAGAATGCATGCGTTGGTAAACTCAAAAGTTTTGAGATTTCTGTATGAACTCGATATTGAAGTATCTATTATTTTGATGTTTCTGACTTTTAACGAGTTTCTATAATCATAACAAGTTAGACACAGCAGTATGTTATATATATGTTATAAAGTTTTTGGTGCATTAATAACGTAAGTGGTTAAGCCCCTTATCTAGTTTTATCTGAACTCACTGGATTATGCTCTCGAACCACTTCACACTTTGCAATTACGTGACTATTACTACTACTAATATTATTTGTGGCTTCTTAATATTATATTGGCTGGCTTTGTCACAAAGCGAGAGGTAGCGTTTAAATATATTGTGTCACTACGGGTATTAATCTGATCAACGGTCGTTCCCAATATACTATCTACAGATAGAGATAAATTACTACCTTCTACTGTCAATAATCTGAAGCTGTTCCAATATACCCTATAAATCATTCTTATCGTCTTATATTGGGACGCGTGAATTGAAATTTCCATACGAACATCTATCGCGTGTAAGCTATACGTCGTCCCATTGACAGACAGCGTGTACGGATAAGGTGAGTTACCGTGGATAAGTTTATTGGCACAGAAAATTTAACGATAGTTACGATTTATATCTCAAGTAAGAGATAGACTGAATATTAGGAACGGCCGTTAGCGACTATGAAACTTATGACAAGCGAGGAACACAGAGTAATAAACTGTCACTTCTGACAGGAAGAGGGAGACTGGGTACGATATTGGTATATGTGAGTTCACGAAGCGTAATGTTATAGACTAAAATATTGTAGAAATTATTAAACCGAGTACACCAACTAATGGCGAAACGTGAATTATGACGCCCTTCTCACATTTATGAATGTTGGTTTGATTTTATCTGTTGAGCATTCGCGCCAAATTTAATATAATTGAAATAACAACAGCCAGACGTTTACTAGTGGGAGGCTCCTTTGCACAGGATGCCGGCTAGATTATGGGTACAACAACGGCGCCTATTTCTGCCGTGAAGCAGTAATGTGTAAGCATTACTGTGTTTCGGTATGAATGGCGCCGTAGCTAGTGAAATTACTGGGCAAATGAGACTTGACATCTTATGTCTCAAGGTGACGAGCGCCGTTGTAGGGCCGCTCAGAATTTTTGGGTTTTTCTAAAATCCTGAGCGGCGCTATACTATAATGGGATACGTATCAATTACTATCAGCTGCTCGTCTCGTCCCTTATTGTCATAAAAAAAACGTGAAAAAAAGGCAATGCTTATAGCAGGCACTGAGCCTGCAACAATTTGCCTCACGCGTATGTGTTTCACTCGAGTTGCAGCAATTGTATTCGTCTATTCGGAGCTTGTACAGTATTGTAAAGAAGTTGTATGACAAACGTTTTTCCCTCCAGTAACCGGGCACGAGTAGACAATGAAACATTAATCACGGGAGCGTATAAACAACAGCGAGCGACGAGTCAATCCTCTAAAATAAAAACGGAATGGCCATTACGTGTCGTAGAAATAGCATTTGGCCGGAGATATTAATGTGCACTCCTGGTATATATTGGGCAATATAATATAATAATTAGAGATGGGATGACTGCGACTAGCCGACTGGCATACTAGTTTTAGTTTTGGAAAAAATTCGTGTGCAACCTAATTTAATATTTTAGTATATTGTATGTTAATAACATTATTAATATATTATTATTAACAAAACAGTCTAAACTGAACTGAAATTAATCCAGTGTTCTGTGAACGGCTAGATGACTTACGAGTTGCGTAGAAATGATGCTTCATTGTGTGTCTTCCACCGCACGACACACTACAAATTAGGATATCATACCCACCTTGACTTAACATCTTGACTGTTGTTTCTCAATATATTCTTGATATTGTATTGTATGTTCATAGGTATATAAGTGAGTTTGCAAGAAACTGTCATAACCATAATGCTAACACCAGGAACAGACATAAGCTTATCATGCGTACTACTCGGCTAAGTAGAGTTAGTAAGTCTTTTGTGGGGCGACGTATATGCTTTTACAACAAGATCTCAGAAAATGTTCAAAACATTCATTTTGGAATGGGTGGTAGTTTTTTTTGACTTTCAATAAGTGAAGTCACATCCTATTTTTAATTAAAATATTTGAATTTGAACCATCTGGATGTGTTCTGTTCCTTCACAGTGCGGGTTCCGAGGATCTTTCTTCCACGTACAACAAAGCTGTGGAATTAGCTTACGATAGAGCGGGACGATACAATTTCGGTACATTCAAGCATGAACACCTTCAATAAAGTCCCGCAACGCTCCTGTGATTCCTCTGATTCTGCTGTTGCAAGATAATGTGGACGGCGATGATCACTTAACATCAGGTGACCCGAACAAATAAGTATAAGACAGTTTACAAAAAAAACATTTCATTTACTCTATATTTACACTAGTAGGAATGAATATATATTCTGCACATTATGAGACTAATTGCCGACTACAAAAGATCCGGAGTAGTGTTTTTCCAGGCTAGTGAGCGCCTAATCGGCCCAGTTTCTTACAAAGCAGTTTTAAGACACTTCCTTTTATATACAAAATATTTTCTTGGGAGGTTTTCTCAGGTCGATTACTTGATTCAGCTCGAAGGGTCACTTAGCTGAAATATGACACTCCTTTTTAAGTTTGGATATACTTTATGTTTGGATCAGTTTTTCACTGAACACTTTGTCATTGCGTGGCGTTGTAATCAAAGCGCGGTCGAAACTCAACCGAATGAAAACTCTGCCTAAAAGACGCGGAGGCACATTTTTGCTTCAGAGCTTCTAGTTTATTGCCTCCAACTTTGTGAGCGTTAAATTCGTATCGCGATATATTTTTTTCTATCACACCTGACAAAGCGTGTGAAATATTTCTCGATGCTCAGTTGAGTAGTTGTGTCGTGAGAGCGAAACAGGTAAACAATCTTACATTTGAATTTATAGTAATAGTTACAACTAATATAATAATGTCTTACGGAATTATATTGTGGGGTAGGGCTGCACATATTGACAACATATTTGTGCTGCAGAAAAGAGCAATTCGAGCAGTCTATAAAATGCGTTCAAGGGATTCATTGAGAGAAAAGTTTAGTGAAATAAATATTATGACAGTACACTGCCAGTACATATACGAGAACCTCCTATACGCTCATAAACTTATTAGCCAATTTACAAATAATAGTGATGTACATAGACTCGAAACAAATAAACTCGCAATTCCATCTACTCTATTTGCTCCGTAAAATTGCTAAATCTTTTAAAGTGGATTGTGTTATATTTTATAATAAACTCCCAAATGATATTAAAATATTACGTATTAAAAAATTTAAATGTATCGTAAAGAATAAATTTACATCTAAGGCCTATTATAATGTGAAAGATTATTTGAATGATAAAGATAGTTGGAATTAATGTTCTAAATTTTGATAATGAATATTGTTGTACTCATTTGAATGCTATTGTAACTTTTCTACTTCATCCTGACTTGCACTCAATAACTTATTATGTTTTACAGTGAATAAAGATTTTTTGACTTTGACTTGACTTGAATAAGTGTATTAAGCAAAGCCAAATAATAATTAATTAAAACATTGTGACTGTTCTATGTTATGTTAAATGATAAATCGTACAAATTACTCGTAATTAATCGTACTCGGAGGGCTATTTGAAGTATTTTTGACTGCCTTTCTATAAAAGTTTGACGCTTCAAGCAGCATCTGGCAGCCGCCAGTTTGTGTATAAATTGTATCTGGCCATATTGCTTAATTGCAATGCAGCTACAGTTTATCTTTATAATTACGTTTTTCATCAAAATATTCAACTGCCAGAAAAAAAAATGAAGAATTTCTAATATGAATTGTCTTTGAATTGGATTTTATTAAATATTCTCTGCCTTCATATTGTACGAATGAAATGTGTGAAGCATTTTCGTCGTGACATTAATACGAAGGCAATTTCCTTGGCGACGGTTTCACTAATAAATTATGATCTTATTACGACATGGGGCACTTGTAATCGTATACAATTTAAAAGTTATTAATAGGTCGGTAGGTCCCTTCCCTAAAATATGCTGAGAGATTTGCTTGCTGGACCATGCGTGATTCTCGTGCACGGCCGTTTTTAATAACTGGTATAATTCATAAAGTTTCAATACATGATGTGTCAATTTACATAAAATCTATATATTAATACGTTAAGTGAAAACTTTCTGTCCCTTTTTAGGGTTCCGTAGCCAAATGGCATAAAACGGAACTCTTATAGATTCCTTATGTAAGTATGTCTGTCCGTGTATGTCACAGTCACTTTTTTCCAAAACTATAAGAACTATAGTGTGTAAAATTGGTTAGTAGATGTTTTCTGTGAACCGCATTAACATTTTCAGAAAGAAAAAACACTAACATTTTGGGGGTGGGGAACCCCAATACTTAGAACTAAAACTCAAATGATATTGGGGTTTCTTATATCATTTTTTCTAAACTGAATAGTTTGCGAGAGAGACACTTTCAAAGTGTAACTTCTAATATAAGAGAATGATAAAACTAAAAATATATTATGTACCATGCAAACTTCCACCGAAAATTTTGAGCGAGATCTAGTTAGTAGTTTTTTTTAATACGTATAAATGATGATAGCTTATTTGCTCTGTATGATTTTGAGCAAAGCTTTTTTTGCCTTTTTCATTACAATAATTTTATATCATCTTCCTTTCTATGTAACTTTTATATTATGTTACTTGCTGCTACGGAACCCTTCATGGGCGAGTCCGACTCGCACTTGCGCGAACGGGTAAACGTGAAATTAAACACGGATAAAGTTTATACGGAGAAGAAGTTTATAAAGCTATTTTTCTTCCATTAAATGCCTTATACTACATTAAATTAATTAAAATGAATATTAATATCTTTATAACTTTTGATATTCATAAGCAGTCTAGCGAAACTGTCTAAGAAAAAAGCGATTCACTCTATTGTACGAAACGTGCAGTCATTGATAGATGGACAGATAACGGTTATAATCTTGTAACAAACGAGATTGCCGAAATCCAATTCGTTATACGGCCGATTTTAGTAAAATATCTATCTTTAGTTTGACTTACTAGAGGTAGACAAATCTTTCCTTTTACGCTTACTTACATTTCTACATTTTTTTCCTTACATTTAATAACATATCGACATAACTATAATATGACATAACTATGGATAGATAAGATCTTGTCATTAAACGGTGATAGCATATATCCGCAACTAGAGATACGTTATTGAAGCGGCCGCTAAGTAACTTCGTCGCCAATCGCCATACTGCTACTATTTCAAACTTATGTCCAATCACTGCACGTTTCATACGAAACTAAATTTCAAGTTTTACTTAGGCAGTCCCAGTGGTTTCTTTGATCATAAAATTATTTGATTTATAACTCATGTGTTAGATAGATCGGTGTTGGTACTTTGTTATGTCAGGTGCGCTTCCATGTTGTAGTTGTGAACGTAGCTCACAGAGCAAAATGGCTGGGATTGTTATTGCAATATAACAATGGTTGAATGCGAAGCGTAGATATCTGTGGGTTGTCGGCTTTGTAGGCACCTGGATTTACGAGATCCGTTTCATGTAAAAGGAATGTGTGTTGTTTTACGGAAAGCATAGGATGCGTCTGTGGTTTGTGTATACATTTTTTTGGAGTTTTACCCACTTATTCATAATGGTCCGCTAACTTTAAACAGCCCCTTAGGAGTGTTTTTTCTCATTCTGACTTAGGTCAATAGAAGAATTAGAATTATTTACGTTTTTTTTAAGAAGTTAAGGGACGAGATGATCAGGATGTTCAGTGGTAATTGATAGTCCCTGCGCATTACAATGCTGTGCCGCTCAGGATTCTTAAGTCACATTTACCCAGTAATTTCACTAGCTGCATTCTGCTCACATTACTGCTTCATGTCAGAAATAATCGCCGTTGTGGTACTCATAATCTAGCTGGCATCCTGTGCAAAGGAGCCTCCCTGTTTTGGATGTAGGAGTTGATCTTCTTGAATATTCATGCGAGAACAAAAAAGTTTTTAATACAATATATTATATTATTAAGTTTTGGTTTCAATAACAAAGTATTAATTATAATTTTAGCCATGGCCAGAATAATATATTTATAGTAAATAATATATTTATATATATATATATTTATTTATTTTTTAAATAAAATAACGTCTACATCACGGTAATTAATATGAAAATTCTAAAAAAAATGGTTGCCGTTGCCCACCTGGCCGCACCTCTTTGCAATGGCTTAAAAGCGTCGCACAGCCAACAATCACTGTCCTCGTCTGACAAATGATGTTACGCGGTAACTCTCTTTCACTCTATCTTGAATATTTATTATCTTTAACAGCTAGTAACCCTTATTTGCGGCCAGATTTAATTAAGCAACCATATATGATAATTAATAGAAAAAAATTAGCTTCAATTTGACATATAATTAATAAACATAAGTTATAAACTTATAAATTTATCGAAATCATACCTGTTTACACCTGGCTGCAAAGAGGTGCGGCCAGGTGCGCAACGGCAACCATTTTTTTTTTAGAATCTTCATATAAATTACCGTGATGTAGACGTTATTTTATTTAAAAAATAAATAAACAAAATTTTTTACCAAAAATCAATTAAACATAATTAAATTAAAAATAATGGCGACCAAATTTTGATAGGCACCCTAGTAAATATATATTCTCTTAATTATAAATAAACATAAAAATTTGGTTTTAAACAAAAAGTCGATGAACGCACCAATCCTGCAGCGGGATCTTAGACTATAAGGCGTTGAGACTTGAAATTTGGTAGGAATGTTCCTTTCGCCGCGAAGAGGTCAGCTAAGATTTACGAAATTCCATCCGCAAGAGTTTTTTTTATTATGAACAGAACCACGTCTGTCGGGTCGGCTAGTATACAAAAATATAATATAAAAATACAGTTCAAATTACACACGTTTTGATCCTTTTAATCAATATAATGATAACCAAAATTTCAAAGGGAAAACTGTAGTAAATATGTAGTAACAAGAGATTACGAAAGCTCCTGTTTATCTTCGTCGTGGTAAGCCGAGGCCGGAGCAGTTTGCAGTGACCGCAGGGCCGCGGTGAGTTGAACAACAGATTATATTAAATACTATCAACACACTTCGAAGTTAACATCACTGCACTGCCAACTGGCGAACTAAACTATGTCGGGTTTTCCTTTCAACCCATTTATGGTAATAAGTTATTAACTAATAATTGTGATTGTGAATCTTGTGGTTTTAAAACGTTTGTTTAACTCGGGTTTATGTTTATGTATATTTTCGTATGATGATTAGAATAAGATTGATTTTTAAATGAATTTCTTTTCATGCATAGAGCACTTTCTGTAATTAATATTTACATTGTGATGTACCTATTGGTTTTTTTTTGGATAGGTGATTCATTGTGCCACCGTTTTATTATAATTAAATCATAAATAAATTAGTCGTAATCGTACATTGAGAACCAAAGTCACCGACATAGCCTAGTGCTTGTGAAACTGAAGTGGCAGTGGGCAAAGCACATAGCTGGACGGACAGATGGCCGTTGGGGCAGTAAAGTTCTGGAATGGTGACCACGTACCGGAAGACGTAGTGTTGCTAGGCTGCCCAACAAGATGGACCATAAATTTGTCAAGATCGCTGGAATAGGTTGGATGAGTATGAAAATAATTTTGTGTCACCTTACACGAGGGGCTTCTATATGGTTGCACAACGTAACCCCACTACAGGCGCAACCCAATTGTCGGTCATAACTCCGACCTCACAAGTACGACTGGAAAAATGTTCCGCGTAACCCCTGCGTTGGAGACTCGCTTCAATACCCATCCTTTGACTCATAATTTTTGAAAGACCCAAAACAAACAGAGCCTTTCTTCGCG
Organism: Leptidea juvernica; assembly: GCA_949711755.1. Taxonomy (NCBI): domain Eukaryota; kingdom Metazoa; phylum Arthropoda; class Insecta; order Lepidoptera; family Pieridae; genus Leptidea; species Leptidea juvernica. Next base: position 15,072,804 of record CATIXQ010000011.1, read on the forward strand.
GCTTGTCTCCGAAACTGCTGAACCCATTTTGCCAGGAGTTTTACTACCAGGATATCTCGTCAACAATTCGTTATTTTTTAAAGTGATATCCCTGACTTCTGGGACTAAATAAATTAAATTTGTAACCAGAGACGTCATAAATTTTAGTTACAAATTTAATTTAATTATTCCCAGAAGTGAGGGAATCACTTTAAAAAAATTGTTTAAATTTGAAAGAGCGACCATCTTAAGTCAATTTCCTTTTCAACAGTTAGCTAACGGTTGGCTCAGTGGAAGAGCGCTCGGACTGAACTCGAGAGGTCGAGGGTTTGAGTCCCGCATCGTTCATAAATTTTGGTTACAAATTTAATTTAGGATATCTCGTGTTATAAGGTGGAACATAAATCTTTATATTAGAAACTGGATTAGAATTAACAGTTCGAGAAAATCAGATTAGAAAAAGTTGCAGAGGCCGCTACTATAATTAAGTATTAATCTGTTGTAAGTAACACGAAATAGAAAACATAATTCGAAATCAGTTTGGGTTTTCATCAAAGTAACATATCCCTTCTCAAGTTCGAGAGCGACGCTCGCGTTAGTATAACGACGAAGCAAGGAATACCTTTATCTTGTAATTCATATTTGATGAGAGGTTTCACGTTCCGCATTATATATCTAATTCGGTAGAGCGAAGTTATCCCGGCTAATGGGATCCATGATGTGATGCGAACACACCTTGCTACTGTTGTGGTATTAATAACGAACGTTTTGGATGTAATATCACTTCACTTGTGTAGAGGGGCGTTCATATCATATAGGCAATTAGGCAGTGCATACCTCGTTATGAACCTAAATAAATAGAGCACTTGTGTTAACGTCAATTTAGTTTAATTTGGTTCCGTTATTTTATAACCAAACTTCTATTTAATACCAGTGGGGAGGCTGTTTTGCGCAGGATGCCGGCTAGGGTGCCATAGCTAGTGAAATAACTGGGCAAATAAGACTTAACATCATATGTCTCAGGGTGATGAGCAGAATTGTAGTGCCGCTCAGAATTTTTGGGGTTTTCATGAATCCTGAGCGGCACTGCATTGAAATGGGCAAGGCGTATCAATTACCATCAACTGAACGTTCTGCTCGTCTCCCCCCATCTTTTTTCATAAAAAACACCCACTCATATAATTTTTCCTTACGCCTAGATACCTACTAAATATCTACGGTAAGCAATCTTTTCATATTCCAAAGCTCAACTACGACTAGTTGGATCCACAGTGCCTACTTTACTAGAAAACAAATGCTTACATCATATAATAATAATATAATAATTTTTAAATCCAAGATGGCCGCCGTGATAAATTATGATTTCAACAATATGGATATCGTATACGAGGTTCTCGAGGGTGCCGATAACGAATTTGGGATAATTTTTGAAATCTAAGATCACCGTTGCTCAAATTTATGATTTCAACAATATTGATATCGAATCCGAGGTTCACGAGGGTGCAAAGAACGAATTTGGGATTTTTTGAAGTCAGTTAAAAAGAGTGGTCGTTAATGTTCTCACGAGCTCAACTTTTTCAGAATTTATGGTAAATTCAGTAATTTAAAATAAATATTTATACTTGATAGTGACTATTCAAAGCGCCTTGTTTAAGCCTAATTGAATTAAGTTTATTTGACTTTGAAAACTTTTAACATCATCATGGTATCGTACATTATAGCCTCCTATCAATATCTACCAATAAATACAAAAAACTATCCCAGCGGAGGAATTCGGGGTATATAGTACATTCATAGCTGGTAACATATTTTTTTAATGGCGTCTGTTTTGTTTACAAAATATTTTGTTGTTTTGACGAATGTATTAGCTTAAATTAAAAGTAGTGAAATAGTATTTAGGTGTGAAATGTGATTTTCTTATCATAATTTTTATCATAAGACGCTTTATGACACCCTTTCACTGCACAGTAAGTCATTTTTCAATTAAATTTCGCGCACTGATTGTCCTGGAAGTTGACAGAATGACATTGACGCGGCGGGAAACGTATGTGGTTATAAACCATCACATTGAAACTGCTTCATTTCGCTTGGGCCTACTCACGTTCTAAGCGTTATTATTCTAAGGATTACATATTATTGCGATCACAACTGCCTGTAGGAGTGGTCCTAACCAACTTCCCAGGCCTCCTTTCCACTCCGCCAACCCTTGCACGCAAGCAGTTTCTTCTTTTTTATGACAATTAGGGACGAGACGAGTTGGACGTTCAGCTGATGGTAATTGATACACCCTGGTAATGAAGTGCCGCTCGGGATTCTTGATAACCCTAAAAATTATGGCATCACAATTTGCACTCGTCACATTGAGACATAACATGTTGAGTCTCATTTGCCCAGCAATTTCACTACCTACGGCGCCCTTCAGACCGAACCACAATAATGCTTACACATTACTGCTTCACGGAAAAAAAGGCGCCGTTGCGTTTTTAAATATCTGTAAAATATCATTAATCAATTAGCGAGTGCGACAAATGCATGGGTCGGCGTAACGAAGACGTGTCGACGCACACTCGCTACAGAATTACGTTGAAAATTGTTATACGTTATGTATAGGGCTGCCAAGTTCTTAGAGTATGTCTGATTACAGAGAGGATGAATAAAAAGTACAGATTAATATTAGTGAGTATCATGTATGAATCAATTTTTATTAAACATTTTTTTTCCTCCAACAACATGTCATATTGAGATTACCTATATTTTGACCTGACTGATTGTGGCTGCCTTACGTACCTTAGCTTTGTGTCTGTACCACCTCTCCAGTCCTTTTGTTTAGTGTACTCACTGAGATTACCTAAATGAGTATGGCAGGTATGTGCCAAAAAGTCAGTATATTATATTAAAATAACGTTTTAGCGTTCTCTAATTAGTGTCTTTAGATTAAAGAATGCACGTACGCGAAATAGAGTACAATACTATATTTAGACGATTGACAACCCTAGTTATGTACGCGCCGTTGTAGCTACTGGACAAGCTCGCATCTAATTGGAATTTAAATTGGCTTATCCGATGTGCGCTACATTTGTGATATCCGCGCCGCTTGTTGCTGTTTTACTGTTGCAAATTTTGTTTGCATTAGATTTATGAAACCAACTAAATAGATTGTTAGCAGATATGTTATCCAGGGGCTTACTGTAACGTCAATGATGATTATGAAATAAAGCGATGTTTGTTTTTGAATACGTAATAATAATCATCGACTATTCCTTTATATATTATATAGAAATCATTGGGAAATAGGAGTATGCTGGATACTATGATTTCTGAGTTCGCCTTAAGAAGTTGTCACTTCAAAAATACACGGCATTAAACAAGACCTATTGGTCTTATAGAAGTTTCCTCCAGCAGTCTATTCATCGGTCGACATCTACGACATTTACGAAAACCCGAGGAATTGGGCTAATATAGTTTCATACAAAATTCGTTTATACCAAAATTCATAGGCGATGCGGGTCTCGCACCCGGTCCTCTCGGGTTCCGTCCGAGTGACGAATCGACCGAAATTTTGGTATGTGTTGTTCAACTCTCAAGTAAGAGCGATCCTTCGAGTCTATAATTTTATGTATAAATTAAATTTGATTGGGCGAATAGTTAGTAAATAAATAAAAATCTTTAAAATGTCTTAGTTAAACAGGCCAAGATATTACTTTGAAAACAATTTTTACACTTCATTAAAATCATTAGGTTTAAGAACAGAAAAGTTATTTAGAATCTGGCGAACTATTTGCTTAAACTCACTCCTAATTTGTCAGTACTTGTTGTTTAAGTGCTAATAAATGTCTAACGATTTTTTTTTCTTTTCAGGTGAGTCAGCGTATAATACCCATCAGGCATCAAACTACGGTAAGGTACTTATTGGAAAACAAGTTATTACTCGAGAGTACAATAACGAGGAGGAAATACATTTACGTACAACCCCTGTGCGCTATGTGGCACAGGGCGTGTGGGGCTCAACCACTTAGACCATCTTCTACTCAGGTAGAAGTTGGCCAAGTTTCGAAATACCCACTAAAACCTCCTCGAAATCAGAGAGTTCCCCTTTTTGAGAGGTTCTCCGGGATCTTTACAGGGCATTTCACCTGAGAACATATATACATGAACCTAGGTCAGCGTAGATATTTATATTATTTTATTCCCATATTTCTGTAACTGACAGGCGGGAAGTGAATCGAGTATTATTTAAACATTACTTTGTTTCGTCACAGATGTTTTGTTTATTTGAACGCGCAATTTAATCAAAGAATCTTCTACATAGATTTGAATGAATAGTTTTGTATACCTAGGTAGGTACATGAATAATAAAAAAGGCTATGTAGCATGATTCTACAATTCTCGTCTAGCGTTAAACTTTATCGTCTGCTTTATCCGCGAGCAGTGCTATTGTAGCAAAAAACTATATTCTAGAAAATAATGAATCCTAGCTTGTTTCTTATGCATAAACCACAAGTATTTATATAACAAACATTTACTATACGCAAATGAAACCGCGACCACATCACAACATTGAAATACGGATTCGGAAGCAAAGTTTAGTTTCCTGAAGTTGAAGTTATGTGTTGGTTGGGCCGAGATTAAATAATTCGTACACTTCAAGACATAACGTTGTCATTATCGGGATTATCTCTGATAATGGCTATACCCATTGGTACATGACATAGGGCTCATCTCCTTGGCCATGAGGCCAGATGATATGACTGTAATTCGTTATTAGGACTCTCACTATTAAAAATAATGTGTCACTCTTTATTTTATTAATCTATATATATAATAATGAATTGCTGTTCGTTAGTCTCGCTAAAACTCGAGAAGGCTGGACCGATTTGGCTAATTTTGGTCTTGAATTATTTGTGGAAGTCCAAGGAAGGTTTGAAAGGTGAATAAATATCAAACTGTTCGGAATTAAATAAAACAATTTTGTTTTTCCTTTGATGTGTCCCCCGTCGTCCGATATTTGTTATGTATGGACATATTTTCTATGAGAGAATTTATTGACGCACGGTTTGACAGTTCTGCTGTGAAACAATCTCATTACAACAACAGGAGCATATTTTACGAAATAATTCTTGATGTTATGATATATTATTGACAAATTAATAAAAAATATTATTTTATTTATTATATACAGAACAACGTCTGTCGGGTCAGCTAGTTGTAAATAAAATTGAAGGTTTAGGCTCATGTCAATATACTTAGCTGGTTAAAAAAGGATCTAAATGTATGACATATACTGACAACTACTTATTTCCGTCCTAAAAGAACTTAAAAATATATTAGGAACCCGCCTAGTTTCTTGCGCCCGTTCTTCTCGGGAATGAGGCAAATATATCTCATCGAAATCGTAGTACTGGTAAACTCTCAATTTCAGTAAGTGAACGATCACGAAGTTTAGTCGGTATGCGAAATTTCCTGCTACTTCATATATCTCTATCCATGGTTAGTAAGACCATTATTAGTCTATGATCGACAATATAATATGACAACGTAGCATTGCCGCCTTACGTGCTTTTAAATACGATTTTCTGTTATGACAAAACGTGTGTTTATCATTTGCTTGGATTATTTACTTAGATAATTTATACGACTATATATAGCTTCTTGCTGACAAAGTAAGACAACTGGCCAGGTTTACTACATTAGTGTGCATTACAGTTACGTTACAGAGTCGAACAAAGCTAACAAGATTTTATGAAGATACGTCACGCGAACGGTTAGCTCAGTTGGCAGAGCACTGGCACGGAACGCCAGAGGTCTTGGGTGGGTGGGGAGTCCCGCATCGTTCATAAAATTTTGTTTTCAAATTTTATTTGTGTATTAATCCTAGAAGTGAGGGTTTTCACTTTAAAAACATAATAAATTGTTTAGATTTTCAAGAGCGTCATCTCAAGTCAATTTCCTTATATGCAATTTCTTAATATGCAAATATTGGGGTTGAGCAGGTTATCAACTGTAAAGTAGATCCTGTAGATGACGCCACAACCTGAGAATTGAACAAAGCAAACAAGATTTCATCATGATACGTCACTCGAACGGTTAGCTCAGTTGGCAGAGCACTAGCACAGATCGCCAGAGGTCGTGGGTTCGAGTCCCGCATCGTTCATAAAAATTTTTTTTATTAGTTTTTTATGACAGCTACGTCTTACACTCGCGATACGTAACTCACTTTGTTTTAGTGTGCGTGCGTTTGCTGAAAATCGAGCTTAACTGTTCGCCGTTATTTAGTCGACGTTTTCAGACAAGTCACAGTCTATGCAGACGTATTAATTATCTAAGATTTTTTGTGTCTGCTATAAGAGATTCGTGAAGTGAGCTATGTGGTTAATTTGAAGTCTTATACATACGTTACATAAGGGCGAATTTTCCTTGCCCAGACCACTTTAACGTACCAATTCATTACGTTGAACAGAATATTAAATGCCGTCGCGCCATTCCTCTGGAAGTACTAGAGCGTCCTTGTTCTTTTCACTTCAGTAACCCTTCGCAACGAAACTTAATTTCGGCCGTATCCCGCTTACAATACAGACTATAATCCACTGGTAATTGGGGACATTAGAAACACCTGGTCGGAATGGCGCTGAAATTGAAGTGCGATTTGGCTTGCGAATGCCTTATTTAGGTTGAACGGTCTATAGTTGTGTGTAATGGAGGGAGTTGATACAATATCTGATTTATTTGTCGTTGGATTTTCCGCAAATACAACAATAATTTCTAATGTACTGAAAGCATTGCCATTAAGGAGTGGGAGGCTCCTTTGCACAGGATGCTGGCTAGATTATGGGTACCACAACGGCGCCTATTTCTGTCATGAAGCAGTAATGTGTAAGCATTACTGTGTTTCGGTCCGAAGGGCGCCGTAGCCAGTGAAATTACTGGGCAAATGAGACTTGACATCTTATGTCTCAAGATGACGAGTGCAGTTGTAGTGCCGCTCAGAATTTTTGGGTATTTCAAGAATCCTGAGTGGCACTGCATTGTAATGGGCAGGGCGTATCAATTACCATTAGCTGAACATCCTGCTCGTCTCGACCCTTATTTTCTTAAAAAAAAGCTTTACTTTGGAGTCGCTTGCTCTTAATACTCTAGAATGGATTAAAATTCCGATTGGGACCGTGTGGGACATTGGAGATCACATTATGTAAATATGTATGTTTAATATCATTGTCATATTGATTTTTCCGGGAGTTCAGAATTCGTAATACGAATGAAATCTTCAAATTTCAACCTGTACGCTGGTAGTTTAGATCACAGATCATAAATAATAACTTATATTTCTTAACAGTTTATAGTGTCGAGTGCTAACTTTTTAACATATAAACATACATAAATACATTTTAACATCCATGACTCGGAAACAAACATCCATATTCATCATATAAATGCTTGCACCTACCGGGATTCGAACCCGGGACCTCTAGCTTAGTAGGTAGGATCGCTAACCACTCGGCTATACAGGTCGTCAAATTCTATTCGTCTTTCGGTCATTAATTTATTTGAATACTTACATTATAATTTGACCTACTTTACTATTACGAAAAACGAGCCCACAATCACGCGATGTTGTGCAATACTATAGGTACCACAGGAGGATTTTTTGAAGGTACCCATGACGTATCGAATCATGTTTCCAAAACCGCAAGTTATTTCCTCAGTTGTTGCACGTAGACGAAGTGGTACAACGCCATACATACACATGACAAGAAATATATCTTACTTAATGGCTTGTAGAGCTATAGTGCTGCGGCTGAGATCAGGTCAAACAGCTGTTCGGTACACTCTCTTTACTATATCTGGTATACAAGCACAACACATAGCTAAGAAGTGTCTCTATGAATAGAGGGAGCGATTCTTTACTCTCTCATAGCGTCTGTTTTCAAAGCTATAGTAATTATTAAACTTTTTAATTGTATAGGAATATTATTTTACGTCTTTTTACTTAGATCATTGATACGTCCACAGACCACGAAAGCTGTGAAAACGTCGAAAAAATAGACTAGAACTATCCTTTATTTTGAGCAATTCACGCACACTAACACAAAGTGTCATACAAATCGCGAGTGTAAGTCTTAGCTTGTCACGCACACTAAACTAATATTCTTGGCCTGTTTTTATCGGTTTTCTAATAGCAAGACTCTATCTAGTAGTAGTAGTATAAATTATCTAAGTCTTTTTACTATATAGTTCACGAATTCGGTTGTAGTTTATCTAAAGTAATAACGAGGCATTGGTGATCACTTAATATGTAGTGAAACCCTAGAATAATTTGTGTTTCTATGTAAATATTTTAAGTAATGACAGTAGAAGTTGTTACCGTGGCCATGTTTAATTTAGCGGAGAGCCTACGATAGCGCGCGCTGTTCCAGTCATATGTTTAATTAGTGCAACACAGTAACCGTTGACAGCGGCCTACCTCGTATTCAATTCACTTAATTAATGTTATTAACACTCAACTCTTCTAGGGTGCTTCAAATGAAGTGTAAAAACGTTTATTTTTTGTTTGTTTACGTTTTAATCACTTGTCATGGGGTACATTCTGAAACGTCATATTTACCAAATATTCATAGTATACTAGCTGACCTAGCAAACGTTGTATTGCCGATATAAAAATCGCGATACAAAAGTAACTGATGAAAATTTGAAGTTGTATGTATTTTTTAATGCTGACTCATAATCAAACAAATTAAAAAAAAAATAATTTCGTGTGGGCCACCCTCAACATTTAGATTTTGTCCGACTTTCAGACCTACCCAATATGCACTCAAAATTTCATGAGAATCGGTCAAGCCGTTTCGGAGGAGTTCAATGTTTAACACCATGACACGAGAATTTTATATATTAGATTAGTAATTTTTTTTTAGGTAATTACAAATTTAAAAATGCAGTTAAATCCTTGAATGGCGACTACTTACCGGAAGACGCAGTGTTGTTGGGGGGCTAAATGAACCGATGATCTGGTCAAGATCGCCGAAATATGTATAATGAGGGTAGGGCGGGGCAGCAGTGGACGTCTTCCTGTTGATATGATGATGATGATGCATATTTAATAGAAATATTTATCCAAGTTATACATCAATCATCTCACGGGAAGGTTAAGTACCTATGCCTTTGCGGTAGAATTCTGCGTGACCTCCACTCAAGAAACTCTGTGAAGGCATTTTGTTTTGGTACTTGAGAATATTTTTTACCATGTAGAAAGTAGACCAAATCGGAGAATTAACCATCTGGTGAGATGACAAAATGTGTAGATAAAGAGGGTTAATTCTTCGCCTAAATAAATATATAATTGAAACAACAAAATACTGTTTAAATTATCCAGTACCAAACGGCAATTTCGTACTTCAACTTCACTGTTTATTAATATGCTAATTAACTATTGTACTATTATATTTAAAAAAAAAACCGAGCGATTACAGGATGGAACGATGGTAGGAATATTCCTTGCGTCGAGTAGAGGTCAGCTATGAACGGATTTTATGAAATACCGCCCGCAAGAGATTTTTTTTATGAACAGAAGAACGTCTGTCGAGTCAGTTAGTTGTGTATAAATTACTCTGGTAGTTTTCTTTCATTATTTACTCTAACTGATTGCACTTTCTTAGTCAATTTTACCCAAACGAGAGTTTTATCATAGTTTTCGACCGTGGCGCGCCTATCTACATCTTCACTTCAAAAGAACTTGATGAGGGGTTAAAATTTTATCATCACGATTTTGTTGTCCAATATTTTATGCAGAATTTTCTTCCACTTCCGACGAATTTATACCTTTTTCATATAGATTCATTAAATCCATAGAAGAATCTGTTTGAATCTATTTGAAGCATATCGCGAGTATTATTGTGGCCCCTATTTACACTCGAGTGTTATTTATTATAAGTAAGATGGATTCGATAGTGTGGAGTTTTATTTGTAAATTATCATAGTGTTATATAATCATTATAATAAACATTCGAGACAACAATATGATGACGTTAGTACAGGCACGAAACTTAGAGGTGACGTCACCATTACTGTATTCGTAGGAATGTTTGTTTATTTAAAAGTTCTTTATTGTGATATGGACGGATGTTTATGTAGAGAGACAGTCAAATAAATAACAATCTTAAGCTATAGATTATTGGCGACATTACCTTTTTGACGTGATAACGTTTTATAAATAGATGAATGCCGGATGCAAGCACGAAAAATTGTCACGTTCCGCTTGAGCCGAGCCGAAACAAAATAATGATAATTGAGTGATAATAAAACGGCTCTGAAATCGGCGGTGGCGCTTAAATTAAGTCATCCGATCAGGGTGGATTTGGAAGTAGTTCTAATTATACATCGTATTATTAGAACTACTATTTGTATGTATGTAAAAATACATACGAGTTAACCAGGTATATGGTGAAAATCAGCACTGTAGACAGTATTGGTTAACAGCACAAGCTGAGCATCGGCCTTTTCTTTTGCCACACAGCATATTTAGTTAAGTTAGGTTTAGGAATATATATTAACCCCCTTATTCATGATAGTCTGCTAACTTAAAGCATTGCATAAGCATCTCACGACAGAAGAAGAATACAGAGTGAGATAATTCTCACTCTGTCTTCTTCTATTGACCTAAGTGAGAATGAGAAATAACACTCCTTAGCAGCTGTTTAATGTTAGCGGACCATTATGAATAGGGGGGTAAGTATTTAGATTGTATTGTTTTATTTATTATTTTATGTGTGTGGTATGGAAAATGTTTTTCTTATTTCTTATGTTAATCAACAGTTAAATCATTTTATTAAAAGTAACAAATTTTTATTTCGTAGATAAATTGCATTACACTTGAAATATGTAACTTTTTTATACAGCTCGTTCGGAAGGCAGATTTCCTTAGAGAATAACGAGCGAGAAACTCTAAGGTTGCTCTTTTTAAAACAGAATGGTATTAAACCTTCTTATTTTCAATTAAATTTACAAATCATTTCAATTACAATATATGCAAATGTTAGACTCTGTAGTAGTGTAGTTAGACTCTGGCAGGTATTACTCTTCTAAAATGGGCACCTGTTCGTTGTAGTTACAAAATTGTTTCATTTGAGACGAATTTTTATCAGTATGCTTAAAATATAACTAAGAATTCCATGTTTCCTTTGACTAAGCACGTATAAATTGTACTAGTAATAACACTAATTAAAGATCTTATCGTCAGACATGTGGGTGGATCACCCACACACATTGAAATTGCAATTAGGTGCTGCGAAATTAAAACAATTAGACAAGAGATGTAAACTTTTAACAAAGAATAAAGCCGGAGCTGAAGTTACGACTTCAACTTTAGAACGCAAAGGAATATTAAGCTCGGGACGTTGTTAATTCTTATGAAATAAACTTTGTACGTTGGCGGTATAATTTTTGCTTCCAACATCTTCAACCGTAAACTTTATTGAAAGAAGACGGTCTTGAGTTTAATTCGCTTGTAGTATTAAAGTTTAAAACAATGCTTTGAGAAATGCGAATAAATTGAGTGGGTTAAAATATTATTTTTACACCGTTCCAAAAGGCCGGCAACGCTCCTGTGATTACTTTGGTGTTGCAAGAGTCAGGGCGGCGGTCATCATCTTACATCAAGTGACATGTTCGCTCGTAATTATTGTAATTGTATATTGGTCATAGGGTCTTTAAGGTATAGCTTTACGTTGGTCAAATTAAATGTAGCAGTAATTAATTATTGTGTTAGGTTATAATATAATTAAACGAAACCACTTAAATATTTGCATATCTGTCAAGACGAAACATGTGCTTACTCTTAATTTTTCATTTCATTTATTTATTTATTTCACACACACACATAGCAACTATCATTACAGGTATTACCTAATGCGACAGTTACAAACAAACAAGAATAACAAACACAGCAAACAACAATCAAATCAAACTAAAACTAATCATACAATCAAACATTACATTACAAATAATATATCACACCAGAAATAGAAAAAACTTAAACATACTACTATTTACCATAACATACTACATATAACAATACCCTTGTGAGTTCACTCCACGTACACTCAAAAATGTCCACTTTGTTGTGGAGTTCATTTATATGGCGAAGGGCTCTAGTTAAAGGCGACTTTGTCAACACATTTGTTCTCGCCATCGGAATGGATAGTAGTGGCGGATGGAGGCGCCTCCACACGTACCGGTCCGGCACACGAAGACTCAAGCAGCACAGAACTCCCGGGTTGTGCTCCTTCCCGCGCAACAACTTCACCACATACGCTGCTAGAAAAAAATCCCTACGGACGCTCAACTCAGTATACCCAATCATACCCACAAGCAGTGTCGGATACATAAGTGGGTAAAATGGGTATACTCCATATAACTTGAAGTATAGGTGCCTAACGGATTTGTTTTGGACACGCTCTAACATCAACCTGTACTTGTCCTCATAAGGGCCCCATATCGCCGAGTTGTACTCCAGACGACTCCTTACCAGTGCATTATAAAGTACCTTGACGGTTGTGATATTAGTGAACTCTTTAGAGTGTCTCAAAACAAACCTTAAATTTCGATAGGCCTTTTTGCAGGTTTTAATTATATGCTCTCTAAACATCAAGTCCGATGTAAACAAGACACCCAGATCCTGTATCTGCTTTACGAGCTGCACTGTATCCGTGCCTATCTTGTAGTTATACAATATAGGTTTACTGGCTCGGGTAAAACTTAAGACACAACACTTAGCAGGATTGAAGTTCAATTTATTCTCCCTGCTCCAGTCTATCAATTTTGAGATGTCGTCTTGTAGGTGGTCGCAATCTTCTCTTATTTGGAGCATTAACTTTACGTCATCTGCAAAAAGGAGACATTTGCTGTGCCTTAGGACCTCCGGCAGATCGTTTATCGTTATGATAAATTCAAGAGGTCCAAGGTTACTGCCTTGACTTACTCCAGATCTCGTAAAGTATGGCTCCGATTCGTATCCATTAACGTCTACATACTGCTTTCTGTCTCTCATGTAAGAAGCCCAGAACTGTAATGTTTTTGGCGAGCAACCTACATCCTCTAATTTCCTCAGCAATACGTCATTGTCAACAGTGTCAAATGCTTTTCGGAAATCTAGGTAAACCACATCTACCTGTATTCCAGGGACCATTGCTGGGACCAAATATGTCATCAGATTTAGAAGATTAGTGGCAGTGCTTCGGGCTGGACGAAATCCGTGTTGGGAGTCGCAAAATTGCGCTGACACTTGGGCGTACAGCTTGCGATGTATAGTTGACTCGAACACTTTTGCCGCCGTTGATAGAACTGCCACCGGTCTATACCCACTGACATCTGGTCCCGCTTTACCCTTCGGGACTGGAATAACTCTCGTGGTTTTCCATAATTCAGGGAATGTACTATATTTCACGCATGTGTTAAAAATGTATTGAAGAGGCTCAGCTAGTACCCTACTACAATCCTTAAACAAGAATGCTGGTATGCCATCCGGGCCTGCGGAACGCTTTGGTTTGAGGCGCACCAGAGCTTCACTCACTTCCGCCACAGTAAGCTCTTCTAAGTGGACGCGCGCGCTGCTAGCCCCGTAGCATGCCGCCGATCCTGCGTCCAAAAGTGGCTTTTCGCAACTGTAAACACTTTCGAAGAACTGAGCAAATTGCAAAGCACTTTCTTCATTCGTGAGAAGTTTGCCATCTTTCAAAATTAATTGCTTACTCGATGACCCCCTTCTTGCTTTTATAAATCCCCAAAAGCATTTTGGATCAGCAGAAAACTGACACTGAATTTTTTCCTTGTGTTGTTCATATGCCACTTCAACTTCTTGTTTTACGGACTTTCTGTATAAAGAGAATTTATTGTAATCACTGAGTAATTTCGTCTTCTTATACCGCTTGTGTAGCATCGCCTTAGTTTTAATATTTTTTTTTAAGTCACTCGTGTACCATTCCGGATATCGATAATTTTCACTACTTTTCCTTTTTTTATTTCGTTTAGGTACACATTCATCCAAAATATTATTAATTATATTATAGAAATAATTTAGCATTTCATCTAAATTACTAATTTTATATAATTTAGACCAATCAAACAAAGTTAATTTGGAATACAGCAATTGATAATCGGCCTTATAAAAGTTCCATTTGCATCGCAAATTGCGTGTACCTGAGTGTAAATGTTGAGCACTGGGGCGCGGGGCGGCGGTCGTGATTGCGGCAGGGTCAATCGGCGCGCGAGCCGCAGTGCGCCAGCACACCTCGAGGGGCGGGTGATGCTCATCGACCGGCACCAGCGCTTCGTCCGCCGCGGACACTAACACCTCGCCTCCCGCACCCGAATCGAACCCCGAACTCAATACCAGATCCAATCGACGACCTAAGCTATTAGGAACATAATTACATTGAGTGAACTCACAATAGGCTATCAAATATTCATAGTAAATACTGACACTAATAGGGCAAGAATACATATTGAAATCTCCTATTACAATTATTTTTTTAAACTTAATACATAAATCTTCTAGTATTTTAAATAAAATTAAATAATCATTTTCCGAGCTATTCGGTGGAATATACAGCACACAACATAAAAACAAAAACTTGTTATTTAAAAAGACGGTGGCACAAATAATTTCAAATGCACAATTGTCAATAGATACGGAGGTTATGCATACCCGACGCAACTCAAACCTCTGTGCGTTCTGTCGCAGCGTAATATTTGATACCCCACTTCAGCATCAGGGACAAGTTCAGCATCTTGAATGGATTCATTGCAACCCGATTCAGTGATAGCGTATAAATCATAGTCCATAAGATGTAAACCATTCCGGAATTCTGTTAATTTTGTTCGAAGGCTTCTTACATTCTGGTAGAAAATTTGTATTTTTCTTGTTACCAGCATTTTTTTGCTTGTGCTTCGAAACCAGATCCATTCGCTAAATTCTATATTGATTGGCCAAACGTCAGGGTTATTTAATTTATTAAAATTTTCTTCTGAGACACCTATATAAAATGATGCATAATCTCGCTTAGATTTGGGTTTGATTTTTTCAACCTTAATTGAATTATCCGAACCACAAATGTTTTCAATGTAACTTCTTATGTCCTCCGGTGTAGTTTGGGGGTGTAGACGCCAAACATGCAAAAATTTCTTCCGCTCCATACCTTTAATCGCTAATGAATCCGTGTTGTTGCCTAACCGGACTTGAGCCCGCCTCTGTAATGATACGGAGTTCCTGCCTTCCTTACTACTTTTATCTACATTTTGCACATCTACTACACTCTCAGCAGTGTTCTGTGAGGCTGCCGATGACGCAACTGTAATGGCCTCATTTTGTTTTGTACACAACACTTTATTCGGATCATTTTTGTGAATGATCTGTTTTGGCTCCATAGTTTTGTACTTTTTGATATTCCGTTGTAAAATCTCGGCGTAGGTTTTGCTCACGCAATGACAAACTTTCTTCTCAAGCGAACTTATTATCCTTACTATATTTTTCAGATAACTTTTGGTCTCATAAAATTGAGTTTGTAAATGAATTATAAGATTCGCCTGGCTATCTAAACGAGAAACTACATCCTCCCGCAATTTAATTAATTCGCCTCGTATGATGTCGTCCTCGTCATACTGATCAAAGGCTGACGGTGCAAATTTTACTCGATTCCCGCGCTGCGCATTAACATAATTCGGTGTAGAAAACGATATTTG
Organism: Leptidea juvernica; assembly: GCA_949711755.1. Taxonomy (NCBI): domain Eukaryota; kingdom Metazoa; phylum Arthropoda; class Insecta; order Lepidoptera; family Pieridae; genus Leptidea; species Leptidea juvernica. The sequence goes on from CATIXQ010000011.1 coordinate 15,088,509, forward strand.
ACTTCCATCTGATATAATTCGTCTATTTGGAGAGTCTACACATTCAGAACACATCCAGTTATTTTTTACTCCACTGTAAATGCGCAAAATAGATCTATATCAATTTTAAGACACTTTAAATCATATTTTTTCATGCATGTTTGTTTTGAACATTGCATGAATGAGTCATCCAGTATAGACGAGCGGCAAGCGCTGCAATTATTGTTGGTCATCATATTTTCTAGTACACACCTATTTCAACAGGTTATTATATAGGGATAGAACTATCGTTTAAAAAGATATTATTATTATTTATTATAAGGGAATGGTCTAGACTCTAGTTCAGTTAGTTTTAACGATCACATAACACAAATAAGTAGGTATGCACGTGTCGCTTACGTGTTTAATGCAACAGTTTGGCACAGTAATGTCCAAAGATTTTAGGGTCAAATTACAGTTTTAAGTTTAAACACTATATGTTTCACTAGTATTCTAGGTTTTTAGATGTTAATACACCAATAACACACACTTATAATCGTATTTAACTTCCAAATATGACTTATTATCACAGTATTTACATTAAAATTACGGAGCAAATCGGGTAAGCTGCTGTCCGTTCGAGCGCGCGCGACAAAAATTTGTAACAACATGTGAATGTTTCTGGCAAATAAAGAACTTTGACTTTGTAAGTTCACCTCTGTTATTTAATTTTTTAAGTTCAGTACTATAAAAACACCGGGAGACTTTTTACTATTTAGGCCTATTGAAAGGACGTCTTTTTATTGGTGTTGCAGAAAATGTGAATGTGTGTGCGGTGATCACTTAACATCACGTGACCTGTACGTTCTTTTCTCCAACTCCATTATTTAATTCAAAGAAGATACGAGAAAAACTTAGCTTAAGGTTTATGTTTCACCGCGACTGGTTGCACCACCGTGGTGTCCGTAAGCGACCATACTAGACA
>CATIXQ010000011.1:15089461-15320991 GCA_949711755.1 Leptidea juvernica
TGTTTCGATCAGAAGGGCGCCGTAGCTAGTGAAATTACTGGGCAAATGAGACTTAACATCTTATGTCTCAAGGTGACGAGCGCAATTGTAGTGCCGCTCAGAATTTTTGGGGTTTTCAAGAATCCTAAGCGGCACTGCATTGTAATGGGTAGGGCGTATCAATTACCATCAGCTGAACGTTCTGCTCGTCTCGTCCCTTAATTTCATAAGAAAAAATTAGACACCAGAGTCATGACTCGTCCGAGAGCGACCAGCGCCACCAAATTGGTTGCGCAACCGAACGGACAACAGGTGAGTAACTCCCTATAGGGCTGTATATATTATTTTGGTAGCGGCGACTGCTTGCGCCACCGTGGTGCCCCGGTTAAATATAGCCCAAAAAGTCATAATAATCTCGATAAAGTCGAGATAGTCGTTAACAAGCTCGTCGAGGCAATATTTTCTTATAAAATATTGGTGATCAGTTCATGTGATTAAATTAATATCGGGGACGTTGATTAATTACATAAACATCTTGATTTGTTAGTAAATAAAACGGCTGTTTGACTTCGGGAATTGATTAATGGCTACACACTTTGAATTAATATCTAAAGGAAATGTTGTGTTGTGTGCTTTTTAGTTATTGGAAATCCAACAAACGAAAAGCAAACTTTTTTGAATATAAAATGGATTATTCATCTTGCGTTAGTTAAACAAATTGTTATTTTTTTAAAATGATAATCTTCACTTCTAGGATTTTTTTTTAAGGAATAGGAGGACAAACGAGCGTACGGGTCACCTGGTGTTAAGTGATCACCGCCGCCCACACTCTCTTGCAACACCAGAGGAATCACAAGAGCGTTACCGGCCTTTAAGGAAGGTGTACGCGCTTTAACGGGACTCGAACCCGCGACCTCTCGCGTTCCGTGCGAGCGTTCTTCCACCGAGCCAACCGTTCGAGTGACGTAAAGTTCATAAATCTTGATACTATGTCTTTGTTCAACTCTCAGCTTGTCGCTCCATCTACAGGATCTACTTTACAGTTGATAACCTGCTCAACCCCAATATTTGCACATTAGAAAATTGACTTCAACGGTTGGCTCAGTGAAAGAGCGCTCGCACGGAACGCAAAACGGTTCGAGTCTCGCATCGGTCATAAATTTTGTTTTTAAATTAATTTGTGTTTCATTAGTGTTTGAAATCAATGACCTTAGTAATACGTATACGAAAATAACTTTTATATGATAAGACGTGGCTGCCTTCAAAATGGGCCGGCAACGCTCCCGTAATTTCTCTGGTGCTGCAGGAGTATGTAGGCGGCGGTGATAACTTACAGGTACCCGGACGCTAGCTCGTCCTTATCATCCATAAAAAAAACAATATTAACTGATACACAAAATATATATAATAAATGTTTGTAATCTGTCCAATTCTTGATTCATTTTTGAACCAAACAGTGAAACTTAAGTGTCCATATAATATTTACTGGGGTGTATGTGTGTCTACTACTACTACTATACAAATATTAATTTGACATAGATAATGATAGTAATAATGACGGAGGTAATGATGCCAGATTAACTTAAATATTTTTTTTTGATATACAATGCTTTCCTATTGATATAATTTAAGATAATTTTATCTTCATTTATTTTCTGTACTGTTCTTAGTAAATAGAAGTGTACGCGCTGATTCATTAAAATAATTGGACAAAGTTAAGTAGTAAGGGCTCAAAAAACTGAACTCAAAATCCTGAAGGTCGTATCTGTCATGTAGTGAAAATCCTATTATTAAAATGTACGCGGTAACTGTTCTTTTTGGATATTTATATGGAAGATTATTTAAAAGGCATAAAAGGCATTTATTTTCTCAAAATTGATTCCTTTAGAATTATTTTTGATGTCATTTCTAATAACTACTAGATACTACTACCGCTTCGGAAACAAATGGCGCTCTGAGAGAGAAGAAGCGGCGCAAGAAACTCTCCCAGCATTCTTTTTTTGCGCTCTTTTCAATAAAAATATACAATATTGCACAAGCATTTCTATCGCTATAAAATAATCACAATCTAGTCCCAGGCTGTCCGATCATTAAGATATTCAGCAGTGGAGTAATAGGATTTACGACAGAGCCATTTTTTTTTAAAACGTTTAAATTTATTTATAGATAATGCCTGAACAGTGGCTGGGACTTTATTATAAAAGTGTATACATTTACCCTTAAAGCTATTATGTATCTTATGAAGCCTACTAGAATTAGTTTTAATTTAGAGCTGAAACTTCAAATGCCTATAACTCTAAAGTGCCTTTGTGTGGTTTGAGTCCGTTCTGCTTAACAACGTCCAATTTACATTGATACACAACTATAGTTAACTGTATGTACAATCCAGCTCAATCGTCGATTTAAGTCGTCAAGCGAACCGCTATTCCCGTTCGATTAGTCCACTTGGTCGCATAGAAATGATTTGTAAATGTACAGTACGAGAGCGAGGAGTCGCTGCGAGCTCCCGGTTGATTTGCTCAGAGAGTTGTGTGGCGTAGGCAGTAGGACACGGCAACCGTGGGGATGATATTTGATATTATAAATTTGAAGCTGTTAAAAATCCTTCAGTTGGGTAAAATGTTCGCATAATATCTTGATTGATTTACAACCTTTTTTTTTATGGAATAGGAGGACAAACGAGCGTACGGGTCACCTGGTGTTAAGTTATCACCGCCGCCCACATTCTCTTGCAACACCAGAGGAATCACAAGAGCATTGCCAGCCTTTAAGGAAGGTGTACGCGCTTTTTTTGAAGGTACCCATGTCGTATCGTCCCCGAAACACCGCACAAGGAAGCTCATTCCACAGCTATGTAGTACGAGGAACAAAGCTCCTTGAAAACCGCACCGTGGAGGACCGCCACTCATCCAGATGGTGGGGATGATATTCTAACTTGTGGCGTGTCGTGCGAAGGTGGAATTCGGCGGCAGGAATCAGGTTAAACAGCTCATCGGAACACTCCCCATGGTAAATGCGGTAGAAGACACACAATGAAGCGACCTCTTAAATTGCGTCAGTAAAGGCCATCCCCTAAACTCTCAACTCTTGAGGGTTTTTTAATTATATTTTTTTTTCACCTAGTTAAGTAAGTTGATTGTTTTGAGTAGTTTGCATGGATTGTATTGCATTTGTTATTGATTTGAAAGAGGGGCTATGAGTTTCTTGCCGCTTCTTCTAATTAAGCTCCATTTTTTCGACTTGTTGGTAAATGGTTAAATGTATAAGGTTGTTAAAAAGTGTTTTTTGACCAACATGTGTAGAAGGGGTTGGTAATTTAAACGCACATAATAAAACTGTTATATCTGTGTATTAAATTTTCCACTTAGAATTAATATAATCCACTGACAATTATAGTGACGGGCAAAGTGTCCCCTTCCAAAACATAATAAGTAATGCTCTCTCGAAAAAAAAAAAAATCAATTCCAAATTTCTATATTTGATATTAAACTATATATACAAAATTACTTAAACCTACTTATTAAAGCAATTTACAGTTAAGCCTTATATATGTAGGTATCAGAAAACTTATTTCTACAACCCTATCTATGTGTTGGGGGATAAAACTTTATTATGCTTAAACAAAACTAATACATGAGGTTTGGGGAATCCATGAAACTGGGAAAACCTGGCTATTTGCTATGTATGCCCTCTCGAACTTAGCGCTCTGGCTTATATAGGGCACGACCTTCTACCGTTTTGATGCTACCAACTGTCAGTTGGCACTGCTGTAGTGCCAACTAACTTACACGAATCAAGTTAACTAAAGATCTAAATATTATATTCTATTAAAGCCATTTCTAATTATAGTGATAATTATATAAAATAACATAACTAACACAGTAAGTAGTTCGATAAATGTTATTATTAATTGAAATGTTTTATGGTAATTCATGTCGTTGGTAGCGCTTATTAACACATCAAGTAATCAATATTATAATATTCCTGACACATGGGCTTCGTTTGCTTGTTCTACACTAACTTGACCATGTTTTAAACCTGCGATTGCAATGCAATCTAAATGAAATATTATCTGTCACGTTTCAATATATCGAATTAATCCTTATAACGAAACAAGGGTGAAGTATAAGAGTTAAATATTTAAGTATGCTCGCTTCGTTGGGAACAATTGTGTTATTTTGGGATCAAAGACAACTCAACAAAGCATCGATTGGAGGTTTTTTCTGGAATATCATTATTTATAATGATACTCTATTGACTGCAACGAATATATTTTAAATTTAACACGAGTATTTCTGGAGAGTGTATTTGTGATGATATTCTGCAATCCTTGAGTATTTCTTCTACATTTGTCAAGTTTAGATAAAAACATAGTTTGTTATATTTTGCTGTCTTTAAACTTTAACTTCCAATGGGCATATTAATCGCTCCATTTTTTATTCTTTTAGATATCTATTTTTTAATTACTACCATGGCTTCGGAAACAACTCATTTACACTAAGTAATGCTTTTAAAAATAATAAGTTTTTATTTTTTCCTACCTCGATAAAAAGCTCACTTTAAGTCCCTGGTACGAGGGACAAAAGTTGTCTTGCCGGGAGAGAATTGTCGTATACGCACAACGTGAGATAAGCAGGTAATTGCCACCCCCGATTATAAATATTCCGCGGTGAACAGTGCGTAGACAATTCAGTAAAACACCCACAAAGGTTTGTGCAAAGTGGTATTAGATTTCGCGACGTGAGAATATTTTCTGTACCGATACGGTGTCTGAAGTTGTGCCTGGTATTTGGAAATGAGCTCGTCTCCTATTACATTGGTACTGGATATAAAGCCGGCTTTTTCATTAACACTTACAGTTGTTATTGTGTATAAGAAAAATATTTTATTTTATTTTTTGTATCTGGTTGTGCCTCTGCACAACGTATTTTCACACGTACACGGGCAAGTGCGCCTTTTTTTCTATGTAAAAGGAGGACAAACGAGCGTATGGATCACCTGGTGTTAAGTGATCACCGCCGCCCACATTCTCTTGCAACACCAGAGGAATGACAGGAGCGTTGCCGGCCTTTAAGGAAGGTGTACGCGTTACGTCAGTATCATTCTAATTATGAGAGTGTATGACTTGTACTTGTACAATTGTACAGGATCAGTGCCCTCATTGAGCACTGTTCCGCTGTAACCAAAAAATGCAATCATTCACTAGCCGTAGCATCCCATTGCTTCATAGACTCCGGACATTTATCAATCAACGCACACGCTTGCAAGCGTGCGTACGTCATGCTACGAACTTCAATATTACAATTTATTACGTGCTACGAGCTCAGCTACGATTAATAATTCACAATGTCTCCTTTCTTTGTGATCCAATAATGACGTTTGAATGCTCTAGTTGTAGAATACATAATTATATTAAGTGTTCCGTTTTTCTAGAGATGGGGCTAACAACCTCTTGTATATGAGATTATTAATATTATATATTATAAATATTAACGCTTATTTATTCCATGTTTTCTAAGTTGACACATAAAATTTTCATGTGTACACGTAGCTGTACCTTTGGAAATTGTACCACTATTGAGATGTATGGATAGATAGTGATTTTGACTACGAATATAAAATACTCGGATAGGTTATGATTGCAACAAAGGATAACAAACAGACTCTTTTATATAAAAATAAACATTGAAATAACGACCAGTTTGTTTAACTTCCATTTGATAGCTAACTGCGCGCTCTCGCCCTATTTTTATTCTAAGCAGCGGTGCCGAGTTTGCAAACACTAAATGTGTCGCCCGCGCCCGCGGCCGTTCGTTACGATAAAGGGACCGAGTGTAATAATATTTACATTGTATCAACTTACGTTTGAGCGTTGATAATGTCTGAAAGGATAGTTCTTGGCTTCAACTTTAAATATCAAGTACTATATGCAGCTAAAAAATTGCTTTGCCTTGCGATATACAATCAGGATTGAAGAGATCCATAGGAGAACCAAAGCCAAAATAGCCCAATTTATTGCGAAATTGAAGTGGCACTGGCAGGCAGCACATAGTTCGACGGACAGATGGCCGGTGCGGCAGATAAGTTATCGAATTGCGACCACGTAGCGGAACCCGCAGAGGTGGTTGGCCCCCCACAAGATGATTGTCAAGATTGCTGGTATTCATTGGATGAGGGTAGCGCAGGACTGATCAAACTCAAAGTCAAATAAACTTGATTCAAGTAGGCTTAAACTAAGCTCTTTTGAATCGTCACTACAAATGTTTCATTTAAATTACTGAATTTACAGTGTGTTCGTAATAAGTTTAGCTAGTGAGAAGAAAATACAAGGAACTCAACGTCCACTCTTTTCAATCAAATAGAGTATTTTACAATGGCTGTAATATAACATAATAAATTAGTTTGTAAGGTGCTGCATACAATATATGAATCGTGTATAAATAACATAAATTATTTCATGAAAATTTAAAAAGAATTAATTGTATAAATATAAATTATCGTATATTGGATGCATCAACCTTTACAGCTTGAACTCATTGTTTTTGTAAGGATGATTCGTCTTCGTGCATCTTTAGGGGATGCCTTTGTCTAGCAGTGGATATATTCCGGCTGATGACAGTAAATTTTATCTAAATTATTTACATTTTTCCGAAATGCAAAGTGCTATGAGTTCTGAAAGTGGGATTAACTAAAAGGAGGAAGAAAATGAAAAACAATATTAACAAGTTGCGAAAATCTCATCTCTCCTCGGTTTCTTTAATCTTTATTCGTTTCACGTTGCCACGCAAAAGCGAAGCGATGTTGCGAGGTTGTTAACATTTATAACATATTTTATATTCTAAATGAATAGTATTTATACTTCTACAGAGTAGACTGTAATCTCGTTATAAATGGTATAAAGCTTTGAGAAACGCCGGCGTCGTCTACTAGAAGCGCTTATAACACTCCTGCTCAGCGCTAGTATGCACATCATTCTGTTGTTTATGGGATTCGTTATTTAACTGTGCGAGCTTGTAACAAAAATCAATTTTGACATGATAAATATCAGTTTGATATCCCTTTATGTAATCTATGTTACTTTAAAGAATTGAAAATATTCATAAGTCAACGTGAGCTATATTAAAAAAGAGAAAATTTTCTGACAGAGTTAGGATTCAGTTTTGTGTTTCTTTCTGATAGTTTAATTGGCTTTCAGTGTTGAGATCAAGCACAATGTGATTTGGAACGTAATGATGATAATCTTGTAATTACACCATTGAAAGCACTATACTAGACCAAAAATTTTTAAAGTGATAATCCTCACTTCAGTGATTAATAATACAAATTAAATTCTCACAACCTGAGAGTTAAACAAGACATACCAGGAGTTACGATCCATGCGTCACGCCAACGGCTGGCTCCGTAGGTAAGAGCGCTCAAAAGGAACCCGAGAGGCGCGGTTTCGAGTCCCGCACCGTTCATAAATTTTGGTTTCAAATTTAATATGCATTTATTCTAGACAGTTTGAAAATAAGTTACTTATTCATTCATGTCTAATTCATTAATTTCTTAAATTGCATAGCGTTCGCAAAGTGCTGAAGTTTTGGGCTCGATTCCCGGGTTGTGCAAAGTTTTCATGTGAGAAAATTTTCTGTACCAGTATGGTGACTGAAGTTGTGCCCGCTATTAGGCAATAGGCTCGCCTCCCAGTACGAGTAGATGAGACCTAGACATAAAGGCGGCTATTTATTACATAAACATTTAGTCGCTATAAATAAGAATATTTTATAAAATTTTATTATTTCGTAAAAGGCTTAAAACACAAATTATGATTTTCACAGTTAATCGAAACCTAAGAATATTTAGTCTATACTTGCAGGCCGTGTTCCAATTTTTGACAAAATTTGTGCGAATCTGGCAGTTCTATAAGATATCTACCTAGCCTATCACTAGGCTGAACTGGCCGGCTTACTGTTAATATAATAAAATATTTCCGATAGAAGTGCAATTCATATATTTATTCATTGTTATATTTTAAGCAACAATGTGCAGGAGATACGTTTTTATTTTACTTTTTAAAGACAGTTACAAAATGTTATTTTTTTTTCTATTGAATATACCTAATTGTGCGGCCTTTTACAGAATTCTCTTTGTCCTGAATCTTAAAAATTTGTCGACGAGATGTTCAGGAGAAATTACCTGTGTTAGAATAAAGTGTAAGTTTTTTTGGATTGGCATCAGTTAGAAACTATAATCGATAGCACAGAAGAGTGGCGACTACGGGTTGGAAGTACGAGACGGACACGATAGACTGATGACCTCATAAATGTGGCAGCAACTTTTGGGGTGAGACCGGAATGAGGCCGGTAACGTATCAATCTCTTGACCATGGTATAGCAGATATACATTGGCGGTCGCACTTTCCACCACGTTGTCTTGTCCGTTTGACCCTTCTTATATAAAAAAGACTGCGCAAGATCGGCCGTTCTGGACGTCTGTGGAGTAGACATATATTCAGCAGTGGGCTCTGAATTCTTCTTTTTCTTTGGGCTTATGAAGATGATGAACTCATAAACAACAAGCAGATACAATTGTGTATTGTTAATATGTACTTCACGTGGCACTGCTTATTGCGCTAATGAACGCGGCACAATGTTTCAATTGTCATTAATTGTCTGAATCAAGATACAACACCGCAGAATGTTTGATTACTTTGATCTTGACGCGGATGGTGAAGCTGTTAATTGTAGCATCACATCAGATGTATATGCTCAAATTGAGACTAATTTAAATCATTATTTAACCAGAGTTATTATTTTACATCGTTTAGTGAGTATCGTCTAGTCATTATTAAACTTGGACAGAGAATCTGACACCTATTAATTCTTGATTAGAACTTGCTAAATTGTTAAAGTAAAGATGGCGAACGTTGCATCTGTTCTTTTTGATTCTAATTGACAACTCTTTTCAAATGATAATAAACAAATATACATACCAAGCTAATAGAAGCGTGTTCGATGATGGCAAATTAAAAATGGCCAAAATAACGTATAATATATATTAAAAAAGTACAAAAGTGTTATATCTCGTACACGCATTTAACCGGCGCGGCGGTTAAACTGGTCTTAATTGATGGGGGGAATGGTAACCATCGGTTTTCACGTACCACGAATATTTTATACCTTTTTTAAATTTTTTTAATATATAATAACGCACATTTTACTCAGTGATCTTAAAACGTTATACCTGTGAAAGAATTTATAAATGGGTTTAAGTTCTTTATGAGTTTATCTCACAAAATTCAATTGTTTTCTCTTTAAAAGTGTTAATGTAATTATAATTTTCTATCTTTATGGTTTAATTATATTCATATAATGTACTACATTATCCAAAAGTATTGTCGCCCCAATTTGTGGGATTATTACAGCTGCAGTGCATTACAGAAAGGGGCAGAGCTCTAGCCCAGTGGCAGTCCGCTTTTACTCTTATTGCGAGCAAGATTACTTTAAGCACCTGAATATACCGCCTGAGTGCCAGTTTCCTTTGCTTTTATTTTACGTATGTTGAACATTCAATTTGTGTGCTCTTAAAGCGGATTTTCCCATTCAACTTTAGTTCACTCTCAAATTTTGTTATGTACTTAAGTCAGTTCTGTTATTTTATCTTCCGTTTACTAAACTTATTGTGATGATTACAAGTATTAAATTACTTAACGTAAAATTACGTTTTTAGCGATGCCTTTATTTTGTTTATTTCCTTTTCTATAACTTTTGTGTTTATAATTATAAATTTACTTTTATTTTGACATACTCGCGTAAGCCTTTCTGTTTTTGATATTTGAATATTTTTTGCGTCACTTTGCATATATTATTGTAATTAAAATAAAAATGAAATAAAAAATAAGAACTTGTAAAACCTAATCTGTTTGGAAAAGAGCAACCTTAGAGTTTCTTGCTCATTCTTCTCTGATTAAAACTGCCTACCGAATGAGCTGTATGAAAAAAAAAACATATTTCAAGTGTAATATGATTTACCTATGAAATTGAATTATTTTTGATTTGATGGTCGTGCAATAGCTAGAATCGTTGATTCTCTCCATGTTGCCCCCATGTTGGAATCTCGCTTGCCACGTACTAATGTGCTTTCTCTTTATATGGTGGGCATCACTCTTATTATTTCTTTCTCTGGTGCTACAAGAAACGTCAAGAGATAAGGTGACTCATATGCTGATTTGTCCTCCCTTTCATAAAAAAACAGTAGATTCAAACTTACGATGTGTTTCATAAATAACAACGTGAATACAAGATATTAAATTTAAAGGGTTTTTTGTGTGAACATGAAATGTAAGCTTACCAGTGGGAGGTTCTTTTGCACAGGAAGCCGGCTAGATTATGGCTACCACGACGGCGCCTATTTCTGCGGTGAAGCAGTAATGTGTAAATATAACTGTGTTTCGCTCTGAAGGGCGCCGTAGCTAGTGAAATTACTGGGCAAATGAGACTTACCATCTTATGTCTCAAGGTGACGAGCGCAATTGTAGTGTCGCTCAGAATTTTTGGGCATTGATTGGCACAGTGCCGCTCAGGATTCTTGAAAAACCCAAAAATTCTGATCGGCACCACAATTGCGCAAATAGGAGCCGTTGTGATACTAATAATCTAGCCGACATCCTGTACAAAGGAGCCTCCCACTGCTATACGTACATACTTTTTACATTTTCTGTCTGGAACAAGTAAGTTCTGGGTGTTTCTTAAGCACCTAACAGCAATCTGTCCCGCGGCTACACAAGGAGAGCGACACCCTACTCCATAATATGTTAGAAGAGAATGAAAAATCATGAAGAGTAATATTAATGATAATGCATTCGCACGAACGTAGCAAGCGCTGTTACCTTTATAGCGAAGGTGGATGATAAGCTCGATTCCGCCATCAAAAGGACAGCACTTAACCTCGGCTTTCGAAGCTGGAAATAATTGAGTTAGGCAATCGTTAAGCGAGCGATTTGCACATTAACCGGATCTGCGATCGTGTCCGGGAATGAGATCCGGCGCTGAGTACCGAGCGCCGCTCGTATCCGGAGCCTAATGGGGTCCGCTATTATGGCACCATGTAATTGGTTTAAAAGTGCGTCTTTACTTATCCTTCGATAGTTACTGGCTGGAGGCCGGCCGCCTTGTTGTAGGTTTCGCTTCCATATTGAGATTGTAGTATTGTGACTTTTGTGCAAGTATTACAGCTGTTGTTTTTATATGGAAGAGTAGACATATATATATATATATATAAACATATAAACGAGAAGTTCCCAGCCAATTTTGACTTACTCGTGTAAGACATTGACTATTTGACGTTTGAGTGTGTTTGTTGCATCATCTTACATTTTACATATTCAAATCAAATCAAAATATTTTATTGCAAGTCACATTTTACATGGATGGTTGGTACATTAATGGGTAGACAATAGTGACGCCCTGCAAGGGCACAGCAACGTTATACATAAAATAAATAAGTCTTATACATTCTTATACTATATTGTAACTAATTCTCACACTTGTAATTAAAAAATTGGGGTAAATCGTAGAAGCATTTTGAAACAAAAAAATTTTTAAGATGTCTTTTAAATAGAGAAGGCTTCTTTTTATTTTTAATTACGTTTGGGATGTGATTATAAATTTTAATTGCTATGTGGTAAGGGCTCGATGACACTAATGACATACTTCTTTGGGGAATTTTTAATTTGTTTAAATTTCTATTATTTCGCTTGGTAGTGTTGAGTATAAGTCCGAATGTTTTTTAACAAATTTACATGCTTCTAGGATGTAAATTGAAGTAAGAGTTAAAGTTTTGTGTTTAATAAAATATGGTCTACATGAATCCATCTGCTGAATATTTTCTAAAATTCTGATACATTTTTTCTGTTGAATAAATATATCTTTTATTTCACTACAGTTTCCCCATATTAATATTCCATATGATAATCTAGAATGTGCATATGCATAATAAGCAGCAAGGGCAGATTTGAAATCTGTTACGCGTTTTAGTTGGTAAAGAGCATAAGTAAAAGATGACATTTTGCTTTTTAATTTCTGCAGATATGGCTTCCATGTCAAGTGTGAGTCTAAATCAATTCCCAGTAGTGTAGCTGTGTCAACTGTTTCAAGTTGTGAATTTTTGTAAGAATATAATATATTTAAGGGGGATTTTTGATAAGGTTTAAAAGGTATAATTTTAGTTTTATTAATATTAAGTTCAAGATTATTATTATTTAGCCAACAAAAGATTTTGTCCATTGTAATATTTAATTTTTCTTCTATTTGTTTTAATTTTAATTCGTTTAAATTTTATTATTATATTGTAATTAAAAATGAAAAATTAAATCTGTAAATCTTGATATAAAAAAGTGGCAATGAGTTTCTTGCTACTTCTTCTCATTAGCTCAACCCTTTACGAAATAGCGGTAGATTCAATAAGAAAACATTTTTTTTTGACATTCATAAGTGTCATTTCCTGACCTACGTGAATAAACTGATTTTGATTTGATTTGATTTGAATGGTTCAACCTACAGCGCCACCGATGCTATTTTATTTAACACTGACAGTGCTCGTCGCTTGTAATGTGATGATGGCTGTAAGTTCGAGACTGATCTTTAGTGAGACAAAAGCAGAGAATATAATCTCAGTGGCTTTGGACTCGGAGCACCACATGTACACATACGAAGATCAGATTAAAAATTATTAGAAAATCAATAATTTATTAAAGTAGCAAGTTATTGGTCTTATGATATCTTTTCGAAATAGTGTCCATTGACGTCGAAACATCGCCGCTTTCGATGTAACCACTTTGCCCACTCGTTCTTAGTGTATACGTTTATTAGAAGCTGGGACACGACCACGAAGCAATAACATTTTGTTTTAGCAATTGAAATGTAATAATTTAGCAAAATTATTAAAACAACAAGTTTATTACATTATTTTTTATGAAAATAAGGGATGAGACGGGCAGGACGTTCAGCTGATGGTAATTGATACACCCTACCCTTTACAATGCAGTGCCGCTCAGGATTCTTGAAAAACCCAAATATTCTGAGCGGCACTACAATTGCGCTCATCACCTTGAGACATAAGATGTTAAGTCTCATTTGCCCAGTAACTTCACTAGCTACGGCGCCCTTCAGACCAAAACACAATACTGCTTACACATTACTGCTTAACGGCAGAAATAGGCGCCGTTGTGGTACCCATAACCAAGCCGGCTTCCTGTGCAAAGGAGCCTCCCACTGGTACATAATTTTGTTAATTTAAAGGGGCACTCACACTCCACTTTTTAAGTTTAGATATGATGTTAATTGGACAGTTTTTCACTGAACATTTTGTAATTGCGTGACAACTGAACGAAAGGTCTAATAGAGGCGCAGGCTGAGGTTTTTCTTCAGATAATTCTTGAACGTGATTTTGAGTCTAGTCGCTTATTGTAAGTCAATGCAGCCCTTGCGAAATAATTTCAGTCAACGTTCAAGGTAGGTGACGCGTCTTTGCACAACGTCACCGTATGCGCTATGAGTTTTCACGTGACACATTCGAGCGATGAGTCAACAAGATTGAAAGCTCCTACCCAGAGCGTTAAGCTTTTAATACAATCGTAATAAATCTAGCGCTGTACCATTATACGAGCATCTTTCCGGTGTAAATCTTCTCGCTAGAACACTTGCCTGTCCTTTAAAGGTCGCGCAGCTAATATAATTTCACTTTGTGTGCTGTCACGTACTATCTTAGGTCATGCAAGCTCTTGCCGTTCAATTACAAAGCAGCCTGTTCTGTTCAATATTCTATTGGCATGAATGTGTGAATAGAAAGATTCTGTGAGATTTATGTATTACATTTTCTTGGGTGAGATAATCAAATTCAAATATTTTTATCCAAAATAGGATTCAAAAACACGTCTTATTGAATTTCAAAAACAACCACCCATTCAAAATAGACTGCCAAATCAAGAGAAGAACGGGCGATGCGAAGAAACTTAGCGGGTTTTTTTTTTCATAAAAATATATAATATCTCTGAGGGTGCTTTGTGTACATTTTCTGGGATCATATTGTAGAAGCATATACATCGCCTAATAAAAGACTTACTAACTCGACTCAACCAATTACTAGGCATAACAAGTTTATGTTTGTTATTCGTGTTAACATTATGATTGCCACAGTTTCTAGCAAATTCATCAATGTACTTATGAACATATAGAACATTATCAAGAATATATTGAGAAGCAACAGTCAAAATGTTTATTTCTTTAAATTTTTCTCTTAATGATTCTCTAGGATTAATCAGCTTTATAAATGTAACAAAATATATAATGTTTCAAATAGCTCATAATAGTTTATATTTATCATAAGTGAGAGTTGACTACAAATCAAATTGTCGTCGGTACGATACTGGAAGAGTTATTTCGTGAACAATATTATTTATTCCCGTGTTGCGGACAGATTGTTTTGCCCTCAAATCCAGTGATTAATTACTTGAGTTTCTGAGTGGGTTCTGAACTGCGTTGCGCTTTTGTCATTCTTTGGTAATTTTCCCGTGTTACATATTAATTGGTGGAACGGAAAGCAGACCTGGTTGCTAACTATGGGTGCTATAAGAAAGATAATGGTCTTTTAGAGGACAATGGTGAGGGCTATGCTCGGAGTTTCCCTGCGAGGTAGAATCAGAAATTAGGAGATCTGTAGGATAGTCAAAGTCACCAACATAGCCCGGATGATTGTGAAACTGAAGTGGCAGCGGGCAAGGCAACTGGGACCGACATAAAACCTATCAATAGATAGAAGATAGATAGATTAATATAAACGATATTAATTAGGTTTGTGTAAGAGGTTAATATAAAAAAAAATAATCATAAGCCCAGAGCAAGTGCACGTGTCGAGCGAAAATGAATTAATACGATACGGCAACGTGTAGTGCGATAACATTTATAGATTTAGATTTATTTAGAATAATATTTAATGTAATTAGCTAGTGATTATAGTGTTTTTTTTTTATGAAAATAAGGGACAAGACGTGTACAACGTTCGCCTAAAGTAATTGATACACCCTGCCGATTAAAATGCAGTGCCGCTCAGGATTCTTGAAAAACCTAAAAATTCTGAGCGTCACTACAATTGCGATCGCCACCTTGAGACATAAGATGTTAAGTCTCATTTGCCCAGTAATTTCACTAGCTACGGCGCCCTTCAAACCGAAACAAAGTAATGTTTACACATATCTGTTTCACGGCAGATGCAAAGGAGCCTTCCACTGGTAAATAGTATTAGTATTTTATTAATATAAAATATATTAATTAGGTTTGTGTAAGAGGTTATATAAATAAATAATATTAAGCCAGAGCAAGTGCACGTGTCGAGCGAAAATTAACACCAAATAGGATACGGCAATGTGTAATAAACGCGCGTACGAACGCTTCTTCGGAACGCAACGATCGCGCGTGATACGAACGAGAGAATCAAGAATGCGCTCCTTCTGGACAAGCCCTAACATCACTACGGAAAAGGTTGAGCTTAAATAAGAAATGAAAAGAAGAAAATCATTGCCACTCTTTTAAAGCAACATTTATCATCATTTTACAAAGTATTTTAATTACAACCACTGTGTACAAATGTGAAGCGATGAAAAAAAATATCTGTGGATATTTAATACCCTGTATAATCTGTTCACATAGTTATGATTACTGCACACATTTCAATTTAAATTATTAAATCAAATTCGCGGTCCAATAACTTACACAAACAGTCCCATATACAAACTAGTGTATAACATTTGCGTTCATCAAATAACGTTTCTGACTCTTTGTTTGAGTTCCCAACCCGAATTTCAATTTCCGTCCCGATCAGTGTGCTATTGAAGTTTTCGTTCGGCACCGCATCAATTACTTAATATACAAACGTCCCGGAGAGGAGCTCAGATAGCTGTTTGAAGTGGACTCGTGCGAATTGTGGAAGTTAGTTGGCGTTTCTACGTTGTAAAGTTAGGTCGTTAGTACTGAGAGTTAAAAACAATATTTTTTATTTAAAATTAAAAATTGCTTTGTTATATTAATACATTTTGCATCTAGTAAGTGGTTTTTTAAGCTTTTATGTGAGCAATGAATCTGCAAAATTATAATTAATAACTTAATAATTATTGTTTAGAAAATTACAAGTAATTATTACTTTTATAACCAAACTACTACTTTTATAACTGTTATCATGGAAATGATTAATTAGCTTAAAGCAAAAGTCTTTCCCTCCACACTGCACTGCGAAATAGTAACGACTGTTTTATACGGACATGAGTCAGACGCTACGTCACGTAGGCGACTCGCAACGAACGAAATCGAGGAGGTAATCTCAATAGTCTCGAAACACCACGGTTCTGTGGAGCTTTACTCTGGAGGCGTATCCACCAAAGTCGAGGGTCGAATCTCGTATAATCCATACATTTATAGTACAAATCTAATTGTAAGAAAAAAAGGAAACTTTATCCATGCCACACACATAAAAATACAATGTAAATACACACCCCCTTATTCATAATAGTCTGCTAACTTAAAACATTGCTAATTCGCACTCTGTCTTCTTCTATTGACCTAAGTCAGGATGGGAAAAAACACTCCTTAGCGGCTGTTTAAAGTTAGCGGACCATTAGGGGACCATAAGGGGGTTAATATATATATTCCTAATCCTAATTTAACTAAATATTCTGTGTGGCAAAAGAAAAGGTCGATGCTGAGCTTGTGCTGTAAACCAATACTCGCTGCAGCGCTGATTTTCAGCATCTACCTGGTTAACTGTCGGATTTTAGATTTCAAATAGGTACTCAAGAAACAGTTACGTCAGAGAAGGGAAAATAATATTTATATACAACTTAATATTTTCGGCAAATTTCAAAATCAAATAGACCACTTCCACGCGTATCGACTATTATTTAATTTACTACGCCTGAGGGTCAGAATAAGTTTCTTATTTCATTCAAATTTAATCTGAATTTTCCGCACTTGTGCTGTGTATCAATATATTAGTTGTCCGTTTATATTATGAATAGATGTAGTCGTAGATTTCTAACTTCCCACTCTCCACATTAGTTATTTATTTTGTCAATTTGAATGATTTAGTTAGCAATAAGACCGCCGTCAAAAGGTACTCTATATTATTAAAGTAGTGTGAAATGTATCAGTCATAATATTACACGGTGTTTATTAGCTTCACCTGTATGTATGTTTGTTTGTAACCGACTCATTTGGGTGAGATTTTCATCCACTTAAAACTGCCAGATTTCGATCAAACTTCGTAGATTTATCGAGGGCCGATGACAATACATTAATTTGATAAAATTATTCCATTTTAAAATTGCAAAATAAGATTTTTGTTAATTTATATAATTTTCATCTATAGAAGATCTGTCTTCCTTATAGAAGAATTTTTAAAATTAACATCATTTAAATTTTTTAGTCCAGTTTTCTATAAAAAGCGTATTTTTTACTTTTTTTTAACTACGTTTTATTTTAAATAATGCCTTCTTACGTTTATTAGTTCCAAAACTAAGATGTTAATCTTGAAAAATAAATCTAAACTTGTTTCGTGTTGTAAATAAATTCCCTGTAACATAATTTTAAGACTTAAATAGTACTAATTCTGTATTAGCCTCTTATATTCGTACAAAGTAGCAATTTGTATGATTTATACAGCCTATTGTAGATGCTCAAGTTAAATTTCATACATTCCGTGCACCTGGCGAAGGACGTGTTCAATGTCGAATATTATAATATTTTTCACACGGAATTTCGTATTCCTCGAGCTTATTTCGAATTCACGGTTCGCTTAGAATCGAGCGGATGGCATAAATTTTAACCCTGATTTATCTGAATATCTGATGTCGGTATTTGCTTTTATCGGAATTGTGCTTCCCAATTGAAAAACGCGAAAATATGCTTCTACTTGTGCTTTCTTTACTGTTCATTGCTTTATTAATGTAATATTTATATATATAATTCTTCTGTGCGTGTGTTGACAGTGAAGTACTCCTAAACGGCTGGACCGACTTGAAAGAATTTTTTGTGTGTGTTCAATTGGATTCGAGGATGGTTTAGATTCACATTTAAACTACCTCCAAAACTCTATTCTTCAAACTAATATTCCTGGCCTGTTTTTATCGGTTGTCTTAATAGCAAGAGACTATCTAGACGCATAAATGATCGTAGTATTGTCCACTGGTTTATAATAATTTGTAAAATTCGTGCAAATTTTGTTTGACAGCCTGATTAATATGCAAAGAGTTTACAAGATAAATTTTTCATCAAGAAAATTTATTTATGATATATCTAATTGTTGAGTCCAAACGGAAAAATATAGAAAATAATAATATTAACACACTTTTACACAAATTACCTGTACTATGGGTTCAAGACAACGATGTATTTAATATACTTACTTAAACATACATATGTACAATATAAACATCCATGACTCCGAAAGAAACATCCATATTCATCATATAAATGTTTGCACCTACTGGGATTCGAACCCGGGACCTCAAACACAGTAGGATCGCTAACCACTGGGATATATAAACGTATGGTATACATTTTTTTAATGATGGACTTTTTTAAGGACGACGGAGCAGGACGTTCAGCTAATGGTAATTGATACGCCCTGCCCATTACAATGCAATGCCGCTCAGGATTCTTGAAAAATCAGTATTTTCACTAGCTACGGCGCCCTTCAGATCGAAACACGGTAATGCTTACACATTACTGTTTCACGGCAGAGATAGGCGCCGTTGTGGTACGCATAATCTAACCGGCATCCTGTGCAAAGGAGCCTCCCATTGGTACATACATACATATATATGCATAAATCCATACGTGATGTGCCAATAAATATCTGCTCATAAATAGCAGAGTAAATAATGAAATATTTATATTGTCAGCAAATGTGTTAGGCTGCTATCAGCGGACGGGTTCACTTCGTACAAATTTATTTAATGTGAGAGCCCATTTCACGGCTGTATGATCGTAAACATTTACGTGCCGTATCGCTTGTTTGTAACGTCGTCAAATCTTATTAGATGGTACATTTAGTGCCGCGTTACTGAGGACATTAATGGTGCCAGCCGCATTGTTGCTTCCACGTGGACTTCAGCAGGTTATTGGATTATGTGAAGTCGAAAGAATTGATATTTGACATGATGGAGACAGATTTCCGAGTTACCAATTTGGTCATTCACTTGGGATGTCAATATAGTCTTAGAGATTTATTATTTTATTTGTAGCATCGCCAACAGTAGTGAAGCAGTAATGTGTAAGCATTACTGTGTTTCGGTCTGAATCACGCCGTAGCCAGTGAAATTACTGGGAAAATGAGACTTGACAATTTATGTCTCAAGGGCGCACTTGTAGTGCCGCTCAGATTTGTTGGGTTTTTCAAGAATCCTGAACGGCACTGCATTTTAATGGGCAGGACGTATCAATTACCATCAGGTAAACGTCCTGCTCGTCCCTTATTTTCATAAAAAAAAACAATAATCTACTAATTACATTAGAAATTACATTATATATTATTCTAAATAAATTTAATTCTATAAATGTTATTGCATCACTATTACATACCTGTAAATAGATACATAATATATATTTTTATTTGTGTAATATTAGAAGTAAGAACTTATACTAAGATATACAATTTTATAATCATCCCCACCATCTGGATGTGTGGTGTGGTGTCTCCTCCACAGTGCGGTTTTCAAGGAGCTTTCTTCCACATACTACGAAGCTGTGGAATGAGCTTCCTTGTGCGGTATTTCCGGGACTATACGACATGGATACCTTAAAAAAAACCACATACACCTTCCTTAAAGGCCAGCAACGCTCCTGTGATTCCTCTGGTGTTGCAAGAGAATGTGGGTGACGGTGTCGCGGTATGGCACTGAACCAGGTGATCAGTACGGTCGTTTGCCCTCCTTTTCCATAAAAAGAATTAGTTACTATAAAGTAAGAGTGTCAGTTTTATATCAGGTGATTTTTTTTGTATGACTGCAATGGTTTAGTCCTCATAGCCCTTATGTTTCTGTAATTTTCATATTATTGAAATATAAATATTACATTAGATGTTGCGTGAACATGATGGTCGTGATTTCTGTCATAGTTTGTAATGGTATCAAACAAATACAAAGATTTATCAACTATAACAGGTCGACCTGGCACCAGAAGTAGCACCCGTTCACGGGTTGAAGCATGGACCAGTCATCGTTCCCATCGTACATATTTGACGCTGCATAGATAGTATATCATCTAGGAAGGAAGCGCGCTGTGTTAGTGGGGGCCGTGTTCGCCCGAAAAGAATTGTTTGCATATAAACGTAAGATCAATGAACTTTTCTACAATAAATTAAATTATTCGCAAAGTAAAGCCGTATTTGGAGTAGATAGCACCATTAAATCACCCCACAATTCTCCTGAGCGTCGATCGCGTTGATGTAATAGAATTAGCGAGCCTATCATTAAGCCGGGATTGTTATCAGCCGCCGCCGGGACCCCGCATCGCTCTTCCCAAATCTCGGAGGTTCTTAGCAACCGTTCATTTGACACTCCAACCTGTCTGTCACTTAACGAGACGACGATATTAAATTAAAATATTTTTTCCCACCTCGATGAAAAGCTCGCTTTTAGTTACCTGGTACGAGGGAGAAAAGTGGCCGGTTCTCTCGCGGCAAGACGACTTTTGTCCTTCGTACCATGGATTAAAAGTGAGCTTTTTCATCCAGGAGGGAAAAAAATGGTATACGCACCACGTGAGATAAGTAGGACATTTCCAATATTCCGCGGTTGAGAAAGTACGTACTTTTATCCCGAGGTGCGTAATATACTATTTTCTACTCCTCTACTTTTATCTGTCATTTATGTAGACACGATCAGTAATATAAGTACATACTTTATTGGGTCTTTGATAAAGTGTATACTCTATGGCCTAAAAAAACACTGTTTACCGTACTGCTTATAATGTCGCCAAAAATGCACAGTTGTTGCCAGAAACAACTAAATCTAGGTTAGGTATGGTAGATTCATAGAAATAATAGGTAATATATAGTACACACTAAAAGGCATTTATTTTCTCAAAATTGATTCCTTTAGAATTATTTTTGATGTCATTTCTAATAACTACTTGATACTACTACCGCTTCGGAAACAAATGGCGCTCTGAGAGAGAAGAAGCGGCGCAAGAAACTCTCCCAGCATTCTTTTTTTTGCGCTCTTTCAAAAAAAATGTACAATATTGTATATTATGTGTACTATATTATATACATAATGTTTTCGAGTTGAAATCATTAGACTAAGCATTTCAATGTCAACTTAAGAAAAATCTTGTTTATATAATTTGCCAAGATGCTACTAGGTACATTATACATGCTAGGGCCATTATACAGCCACCTATACAGGTAAATGGCCCTATAACGCGGTACAGTGGTTTAACGTTATAGGTATATTTCCGTATAACGCGTTTTTACGACCTCGTAATTCGTAATAATAAAAATAATAATAATAATTAATCACAATTCGTAACGAGTATTTCCAATTGTTTAACCCTTTTTAACTTAATTTTTATTATACTAACTTTATTAACCTAGTTTAACTTTTTTGTTTAGATTTTTAATACCCACATTTAAGAAAATAATTTAATTTTGTAAAAACACAATTGACACACGCGTAAAGGTACGCTAAGCTAATTATGTGAATAGAACGTCATTGTCCTCATCCAAACAATAATAGTAAAATAGATAGAAGAAGATATTAAGATGTTTTCCACTCCCTGAAATTATCAATATTTTTAATTTTTCTATTGTGAATCAATCAGGAAAGGCAGGTGAGCGAACCATGTTCACAAAATCCGCCATCGTCCTCGTTTGCTTAGGTCCGTGTCTACATTCTATGTTTTATTTACGATGGAGCCGAGAGACATTTTCTTATTTATTTATGGAGTCTCTTATACGAAGGCACTCTCGGCGGTAATGTGAATATTCTTACGTGTTTTCTTTGGCTTTGACAAAATGAATGACTATTTATTTACTCTTTGCAAACTCTTGTGATATTTTATGGTCAGTGGTATTTCAGTTCGTTAAAAAATGGACAAGTGCAATTCGGACTCTCCCACCTAGGGTTCCCTACCTATTATTAGGTACCTATAAACTTTTTTGACCTCAAACTATGAAATTTGGCAGGTAAATCCATTTCATATTACAAGTATAGGGGAACAGTTGGAAAACTATGCATTTGTAATTAAATCATAAAAATACAGGGTCTTTAGGCAAGGAAAGGCCATTGGGGTATCGTATGAAAGGGCTTTTTTTATGAAAATAAGAGACGAGACGAGCAGTACGTTGAGCTGACGGTAATTGATACGCCCTACACATTACAATGCAGTGCCGCTCAGGATTCTTGAAAAACCCAAAAATTCTGAGCGGTACTACAACTGCGCTCGTCACCTTGAGACAAGATGTTAAGTCTAACTAGCTACGGCACTCTTCAGACTGAAACACTGTAATATTTACACATTACTGCTTCACGGCAGAATAAGGCGCCGTTGTGGTACCTACCCATAATCTAGCCGGTTTCCTGTGCAAAGGAGCCTCTCAGGTGGGCTTCATTTACACAGACAGACATATAGACAATTATTTTATGATGTATTCGATTTATGACGAATAATGAAAAAAAAACCTTCACCCTTTTTTATATCTATACCTAGGTAGCTAATAAAATGTATGTAACCCGACTGGGTGGGCGAGTCCGAATCGGACTTTTTGGTATCTTCAATTGGTTAATTTTACCGGTGGCAGGCTTCTTTGCACGTGATAGACTAGGTATATGTATATGTAACAGCGGCGTTTTGTGTGGGCATGCTGTTAGCTAACGCATCACAACAGGCCAGGTTTATTAATTTAGTGTGCTTACAAGCTACGTCTCACACTCGCGATACGTATGCCACTTTGTTTTAGTGTGCGTGCGTTGCTGAAAATAGAGGTCAAACGTTCCCCGCTTTTTTTTTGATTGTTCACAGCTGTTACAGTCTATATAGATGTTTAAGTTATCTACATGTGTGTATTTTAAATTATTGCACATTTTCGTGATGTCATAAAGAGTTCAAAAAGCTTGTCTCATCACTTTTCTTAACTTGTAGACTAGACTGTAATGTGACGGACAGACGGACGGTGTTCATTTGACATGTCATATTATTATCTAACAATAATAATATAATAATATTGAAACACTATTTTACAAATTATCTTGCCCCAAACTAAGGCATAGCCTGTACTATGAGTACAAGACAACGATATATTTAATACAATATACTTACTTAAACATAATATAAACATACATGACTCGGAAACAAACATTCATGTGATTGCACTTACCTGGTGTCCGTATTGTGTCTAGTTTCGATACTTACGGACACCACGTGGAAATATAGCCCTTAGTAATTCTGTATTTACTGTCCCGCTTCGTTGGGTGAATTTTAAAAGGAAAAAAATTAGTACAAAAACAGTAAAAAATAAGTAGCCATAAACCATCTAGGATAAATTTCGCATCGAATGGTGGTAGTTTCATGTCGATACGATCAGTGGTTTAGGCGTGATTGAGCCCCAAACAAAGACCATTTTAATTATATATACACTGGCCTTCAAAAGTAAGTCTATCACACTTTTAAAATTGGGATAACGTTTTAAGTTCACAAGATATACTTTCGAAATAAAAAGGACTCCAAAGAGAATTTAATTTTGTACATAAAAACTTTATAGTCGGTAACCTTCTTTTAAGAATTGGCTGAAAAAAACATCAAAAACAAAACCATTCCTTTTTCAAAGTGGACGTTTCCGAATAACAATTTTACCATTCACATTTTTCTTTCTGTTTTAAATTTTTTTCAAGATCGATGGGTCTTGTTTTAAAAATTTATGCTAAAAAGCACATAACATTTATTTATCATGCCTCTTTCAGTTGAAGAATGTGCTAGGATCATGACTTTTCTGGAACTAGGCATCAGTATGCGTCGCACTGCAAGAATGGTGGGTGTGACGGTACGAACGGTCCAGAAGGTAAAGCGAAGGTACGAAGAGACCGGAAACCATCTGAGGAGACCTTGTAATGGCAGACCCAGGTGTACCAGTGCCCGAGAAGATCGTTATATTATTTCCACTGTGTTAAGAAATCGCCACCAAAATGCAGTTGAAGTCCAGCAACAGCTACTTCAGACCCGGAGGGACTACGTTAGTGACAGTACAGTGAGAAGAAGACTTGCTGAAGCAAATTCGAAACCCCGAAGACCAGCGAGTGGCCCAAAACTCGAGAGACAGCATCGAATAGCGAGACTGCGATACGCCCGTGAACACATGTAGTGGGATGAAGAAGAATGGTCAAGAATTTTGTTTGCAGATGAGTTTTGATTCTCCCTTTACACTTCTGATGGAAGGCGAAGTGTTTTTACTGGCGACCTGGTGAGCGATACCTTCAAGCCTGCATCTCAGAAAGGGTCCAATACGGTGGAAGGTAGTGTACATGTATGGGCTGGCCTATCTTCAGAAGGTCGCACAGAGCTAGTAGCCATAAAAAATGGCACCCTCACTGGGCAAAGATATGCTCAAGAGATTCTCAATGAGTATGCAGGGCCGTATTTAGCAAATATGGGTGATGGATCGATGCTGATGCATGATAATGCCCGGTCACACACGGCTCATATCGTACAAGAGTATATTCAGGAAGTCGGTATCAGCATGATGGCTTGGCCATCAAGAAGTCCTGATCTCAACCCGATTGAACACGCCTGGGATGAGCTTGGGAGGCTAGTCAGAAATCGCAGACCACCACCTACTACCCTCATGGCACTAAAGCAGGCCCTGGTAGAAGAATGGGAGAATATTCCCCAACATCGGCGCCGAAACCTAGTGTTTAGTATGCCAAACCGGCTCGAAGCTGTAACCAGAGCTCGAGGAGGCAATACCAGTTATTAAAAATTAAATAACATGTAATACATTTTAGTTGAATTTTTTTACACTAAACTAAAAATGTCTATTTTCATTGTTTTATCTTTTTTAAGTTAAAAATGTTACTAATGTATAATTTTAGTTTCTAAGAATTAAAGCCTATAAAATTTGCAACAAAACGTTTTTAATCTTAAATCTCTACCTTCTATGGTTAAGAAAAAAAATTAATTTGAAAAGTGTGATACTTACTTTTGCAGGCCAGTGTATGTAGATATAGATTAAGCAATGTTGCTCAATGTTTCGATCTTTGCTATAAAAATGAAACAAAACGAATGAAGCATTAACCTAAATGTCTTAAAAAACACAAGTGTAATTATAAAAGGGCCGTAACGTTCCGGGAACGCGGCGCGGGTGTTCGCTTAATGGCGATACATAAGTTCCAGCTTGCTGTTGTAATTTACTGTGAGATTGCTTTCAAGATACTGCGGCTATGACGTCCGCTGCCCGAGGTACAATCGTGCTTCTACACGTGACTATCGCTATAACACTATTGTTTTAAAATATGCTTTATTTAATGTGTCGTTGAGAGAATACTACATAGCGTAGCCACACTGATTCTAACTAGACAGCTCCTCGTACTACAAAGCTGTGGAATGAGGTTCCTTGTGCGGTGTTTCCGGGACGATACGACATGGGTACCTTCAAAAAAAACGCGTACACCTTCCTTTAAGGCCGGCAACGCTGGTGTTGCAAGATAATGTGGGCGGCGGTGATCACTTAATACCAGGTGACCCGTACACTCGTTTGTCCTGCTATTCCATAAAAAATAAAAAAAAAATAACTAGACAAGTATACTTATAATATATCTCATAGACAGATGGTACGAATCCTGATAGTTTTTAGTATACCAGTTTACCAGTGGGGGGCTACTTTGCACAGGATGCCGGCTAGATTAAGCAGTAATGTTTAAGCACTACTGTGTTTCGGTCTGAAGGGCGCCGTAGCTAGTGAAATTTCTGGGCAGATGAGACTTGACATCTTATGTCTCAACGTGACGAGCGCAATTGAAGTGCCGCTCACAACTTTTGAGTTTTTCATGAATCCTGAGCGGCATTGCATTGTTATGGGCAGGGCGTATAAATTGCCATCAGCTGAACGTCCTGCTCGTCTTGTCCCTTACTGTCACAAAATAAATCATAACTTTTTAGTCTTTATTTTTCTAGAGTCTCGAGTTGGTACCGACTAGTTTCGGATCATTCGGAGATCCTCCATCAGGGTGAGTGTAGTGAGTTTGCGGTGATGTCCCGTCTCAAACTGCGGATTTGCGCTCGTAGTGTGCGGCTTGAGATGGCGAGGGGCGCGGGGTGCGCCGGCGTTAGTAAAGACGTTTTAGACAAATACAGTTTATAATATCTCACGAAAGCCACGCTGATTCTGATTTCCTTCTCTCGAAAAAAAGGGTAAATATAGGTCGAATATCTGATTACCTTTCTGTTAAACAGGTGTGTTTATATATATGTATGTGTTAGTAAATACATAATCAGTACATGGTGATAGTTAGCAATTGGTATATTTAAGTATGGTAGGGTTTGTACATCGTTTGATGTCATTAGCATTCCGCATGGCTGCTCCACGATCCGCCCAACCCATCTATTGGGATAAATTCTCTGTTAATCATGTCTAATTAAATGCTTAGCTCGATTGCGTTCCAACACGCAGAGCGTTCTAATGCTGAGATCTATAGCGTACATAGATTTTGCTCATACTTTACTTACGTAAAGCTTAGCTGATGAGTGTGATGAAACAGGAACTTGCGTCGGGCTTTCTTAATTTAAGCTCAGTATATTTTCAGCTCAAATAAAATTTGAAAATAAAATTTTATGAACGATACAGCTCATCCCCAGTATTTGCATATTGGGAGATTGACTTGAGATGTCGCTCTTGCAAATCTAAACAACTTGTAAAACTTTTAAAAATTTCGTTAGATATAATTTTATATAGTTAGAAATAATTTTTGTTTTTCCATAGCTTTTAATTGCTCTTTTGTTTATTCACATATTCTAACTGTATCGTGGTTGTGGCTGTAAGCTTCCCAAATAAAATAACCTTGTGTTTTATATCCTTTTTAGTTTAAATTCAATATTACTCGAAATATTTCGTGATTTTCTTGTATAAATGTTATTGTTTCATACGGCTTACCTACAATGCACAGTTCCAATCGCTGCACTAAAGCTCAGAAGGAATTAAGTTTGCGAATAGTTGGCACAGTCAATACAAAATCTGGAATTGACCTGAGCGAGGTTAACGTACATTTAGATAAGGTCTACCATAGTCATAACGCATGACTTTCTATCAGTAAATAAATAACGTTCTTCTTCATCTGCGTCTATTCATGAAAGTATTTATTTAAAGAGATAAAGATATATATATATATCCCAATATTATGACGACTCCTATAGCCCAGTGGTTAGTGACCCTGCCTACTGAGCTAGAGGTCCCGGGATTGAATCCCGGTAGGTGCAAATATTTATGTGGTGAATATGAATGTTTGTTTGCGAGTCGGGGCGAGATAATTTGTGTAAAAGTGTGTCAATATTTATTTATTTATATGTTAATACGAGCAAGAAATTAAATTGATTGAACTTAACCTCGACAGGATCGCAATTGTACTTTGTATTTGGATCCTGTACAAAGCCTCTCACTTTTATACGCGACCAATTTAAATTTGTCAATTCAAATTCATATATTTTTATTTATAGTAGGATATGATGACCTAAGAAGAACGGGCGCAAGAAACTCAGCGGGCTTCTTTTTTTTTTTAATAAAAATGCGTGCGTTATCTAGTTGTTTGCTTGTTTAATGATTAAAATACCGAGAAGCCAATTCCAAGCGTGGCTGTCTGACTACGATATGTTAGTTATAAGTCGACTACATATTTAAATAAGCAAAAACGAGCGTACGGGTCACCCGGTGAGAGGAATAATCACAGGAGCGTTGCCGGCCTTTAAGAAAGGTGTACGCGCTTGTTTGAAGGTACCCATGTCGTATCGTCCCGGAAACACCGCACAAGGATGTTCATTCCACAGCTTTGTAGTACGTGGAAGATAGCTCCTTGAAAACCGTACTGTGGAGGACCGAAACACATCCAGATGGTGGGGATGACTATATAATTGTATATCTTAGTATCTTACTTCTTATGTTGTACAAATAAAAAAAACATATTATGTACCTATTTATAGGTATGTTATAGTAGTGCAATTACATTTAAAGACTTAGATTTATTTAGAATAATATTTAATGTAATTAGTTAGAGATTATTTCGTTGGCGATGCTAATAAATAAATGGTGGGGAAATCAGGCGAAACAGCTTTTTTTTATGAAAATAAGTGACGAGACAGAGCAGGACGTTCAGCTGATAGTAACTGATACGCCCTACCTAATTACAAAGTAGTGCCGCTCAGGATTCCTGAAATACCCAAAATTATGAGCGGCACTACAATTGCGCTCGTCACCTTGAGACGTTAGATGTTAAGTCTCATTTGCCCAGTAATTTCACTAGCTGCGGCGCCCTTCAGACCGAAACACATTAATGTTTACACATTACTGCTTCACGGCAGAAATAAGCGCCGTTGTGGTACCCATAATCTAGCCGGCATCCTGTGCAAAGGAGCCTCCCAGTGGCGCAGCTCTTCGGAAAACTCCCGGTAATAAATGCGGTAGAAGACACACAATGTAGCGACGTCTCTAAAATGTCTGAAAGACGCAACAGTGAAATCGTCGCGACCTACGTCCGCGTTCACTTTTGTCGATCATCAACTACTAAAAATACTTTCGTATGGCGGTGGCAATGAACTTGTGGTGATGCTATTTCGTGTTATTATTTACCGATCTGTTGCTTCTGTTCTAATTTTAAAAAGAGGATTTGTTTTTGTGTGTTATTTGTTTATACTGAATAATATAAAAACCCACTTAGTCGATTTTAAAATTTCTTTCACGCAGAACGATTTATTATCTCTGAGTAACATGGATTTTATTTAAAAGATCCCTAAGTAAATTGAAATAATGTAAAAATATTATGTATTTTGTACTTCTTATATACTACTAGCTGACCCAGCAAACGTTGTATTGCCGTAAAGTAACTGTTGATCGTAGATGGGTGAAAATTTTAAGTTGTATGTATTTTTTAATGCTGACTCATAATCAAACAAATTTAAAAAAAAATGTCAAAAAAATCGTGTGGACCACCCTTAACATTTAGGGGGATGAAAAATAGATGTTGTCCGATTCTCGGATCTACCCAATATGCACTCAAAATTTCATGAGAATAGGTCAAGCCGTTTCGCAGGAGTGGAGTTCAAAGTTTAACACCATGACACGAGAATTTAATATATTAGATTAAGTTCAGCCTGAACTAAGTCGGGGGTGACCAGTGCATTGGTTTTCTAGCAAGGTAGGCACTGTATATCTAACTAGTCTTAGTTGAGCTTTGGAATATGAAAAGATTGCTTACCGCAGGTATTTAGTATCTAGCGTAAGGATAATTTTTATTAAAATAACGGAAACAAATCAAAATAAATTAACTTTAACACTAGTGATATATTTGTTTCAGTTTATAACGAGGTAGGCACTGCCTAATTGCCTATATGATATGCACGCCCCTAAGGGCGACAGACTAGTATTTTACATTGACTTACTAATTTAAATATCCGTCACCTTAACTCAATCGAAAGATTTAAAATTAAAACGAGTTTCCTGATCTCTGTATATAATAAGGTATTCTATCTTTTTTGTATGTACCCTCGACTCATATGAACATATCCATAAAGCCAACTGCACTTTTAATTTGCACATTCGTGGGTCCCATCAGGTTACACGAAAGTAATGCTTTTATTAACCGACTTCAAAACAGGAGGAGGTTCTACATTCGTTGGTTTTTTTTACCTCAGAAATTTCGACTGGGTGGACTGGGGAACCGGTTTTGATAATTCTTTTTTTATTCGAAAGCTGGTGCTTTCCGTGTGGTTCCATTTTTTGGTCAAAATCTGACAATGACATTCACGAGAAAACCATAGTCTTAAATTTACTAAAAGTCGGTATCAAACAAGCACATCTCACCTATAACTATATATGTATATAGTTATAGGTGAGATGTGCACATCCCACCGAAAGCTATGTAGCTTTAGGTGGGATGTGCTTGTGTCGCACGCGCAACGTGACACGGCATTTTTTAAGTTTTTAGTCCACATTATATCTATTGTTTTGGAATAGTTTTTTATTTTGAAGTCGGTTATCTTTTGTTAAAATTTTTTATTAAACCTTTTTTTTCCCACACATTTTTTTTCTCCCTTTAATTGCTATCTTCTAAAGTAAGGTACGTTTTCTTTCAAAGTACAAACATCACGGCTTCATAACGTAATAAGTCTAAATTAAAATTTGATGAGAGTACTCCACCGAATACCAATACCTCTTGCCTTCTATCAATTCTCTAAATGGTTCCTTTTCACTTCAAGTTCGGCTGAAGTCTAAAGCTAAATTGAATAATTAATTAAATTGAAGGCTTCACCGTAAATTAGGTTTCAATTAATCTATGCCAGACATTTAACAACATTATTTTGTTATGACTGAAATAACAACTTATTGCTTATATAAATGTTTATATTAATTTAACTCTTTTTGTTATTTTTGGTATAAATGTTCTTAAAATGATATTTGAAATTGCCGGCCTAACAGTGAGTGCTGTATTATGTTAGAAATTAATTGGTGAGTCACTCATCCGTTTAATGGATAAAAAGGTTTAATTTTATATCAAATTATTATATTCGTTATGTTTTATTTTGCGAGTGATCTGAACTGTTTCTGTCGATACTAATTTAATTAAAATTCGAGTTCTGGAGTTCAGACAGTATCTCACTGACACTAATCAAATCAGTTTTATCTTCTTAATATATATAAATTACGTGACACGTTGTTTGTCCGCGATGGACTCCCTAAACTAATGAACGGATTTTAATGGGGATTACTTCATGGAGTGCAGTGTGGTCCAACTTGAGAGATAGGATAGTTTTTATTTCGATTTGGGACCCATAATTATTTTTATTTCCAATATTTGTTATGTATGGACATATTTTCTATGAGAGAATTTATTGACGCACGGTTTGACAGTTCTGCTGTGAAACAATTTCATTATAACAACAAGGAGCATACGTTACGAAATAGTTCTTGATGTTTTGAAATATTATTGGCAAATTCCTATAAAACAGTATATTTCTTTTATCTACAGAACATCGTCTGTCGGGTCAGCTAGTTTTATATAAGGTTCAGATTAGTGCAAATTGCTGATATTTGTCTTTCCTGTTTTTGCCTACTATACCAGTAGTAATGACGGCAAAATAGAAGTCAACTTAACTTTTTCATATTTTATACGCTTGCTACTTCTGAATTGTATGTAATTTGTATCTTAATCGAATAAGTGCTATCATATCTGAATTTTTAGTTAATTTTTTGTTCTTGTAAGAAACTCACCCGTGAAGTATTTTTACTTTATGAAATAAATAATATTAAAACAGGCGAGGTTAAGTTTGCGTGACAAGCTACGTCTTACACTCGCGACTTGTTTGTCACTTTGTGTTAGTGTGCGTGCATTGCTCATAGTAGCGGTTAACTGTCAACCTCAATTATTTTCGACCTTTTCACAGCTGTCAGTCTATCTAGACGTATAAATGATCATGCCACGAAGTGTAGCCAGTGTTAGTAGTTTTTTTTTTATATTTGAAATAATATGAGACTATTATTGCACGTTCGGTAGTTTTCAAGTCATACGTCATCACGCTGTTAGTCTTGTTACGTCACATCATAACAGTATAATACATGCTTGACACTGCTGCTAATGTGACCACAAATTGATTGTATGCAGTTGTATGTGTTATGTAGAATCTGTCAATGGCACAATAATTTAGGTCGGTGATTTGATACATTGTTTGATGTTGTTGATAGACCGCCGTACTCGCCGCTCGCGCCGGCGACTAGGGTTGTCACTGGTTGTAATTCTATGGTAAAGGCAGCTATTATCCAACTTTATGGATTATACAGGAATAAAGATCTGCATAAAATCGTCATCTTTTTTGCGCATTATACTAATTTCATAACAAAAGATATTGTTTTTTACCAATTCATGAA
This sequence comes from Leptidea juvernica, assembly GCA_949711755.1. Lineage (NCBI taxonomy): Eukaryota > Metazoa > Arthropoda > Insecta > Lepidoptera > Pieridae > Leptidea > Leptidea juvernica. The sequence goes on from CATIXQ010000011.1 coordinate 15,121,589, forward strand.
GGCTCCATAAAATACTTCATGTTATTTAAAAATTTCGATAATAATCAAGAGTCTTTGTATACTCTCTATTAAAAAAATGCAAAAATAAAAAGTTTTATCAAAAAATATCAGATTAGTTTAGAAATGTCACACTTGGTTATGTAACTCTGTTTCAGGTAAAGTCGGTTTGAGTCGACTAAAAGATTATTAGCGCTATAAGTTAGAGCATAACTTAACAAAGCAATTTACACAGGATTAAATGTTTAAACATTATAAATTAAGAACAAAAAAGAGTATTTACTAAGTATTTTGTACCTCGCCTTGATTATTAATGATTTCTATTTTATTATTATTTTTAGAGTTAGACCGTTTCTTAGACATTGCAACATTACTTTACTTTTCTAAAATAAAAGATTTTTTCTTAAATAAACGTAGCCTAAGTTACTCCTTATTACATCAGCTACCTGCCATTAAAAATCCTGTCAACTTCGTTCCAACCATTTCAGCGATTAGCCGGAACAAACAGACAGACAGACAGACAAAGATAAAACAAAAATTTGGTATATGTACCGTATATATATTCATATACATGTAGTAAAAAAGGGTTATTTCAATATTACAAACAGACACCTGATTTCTTATTTATACTATGTACAGATTATCTATATTTCGTCTCGTTGCCAACCCTAGTTGATCAGTTCGAGGCCGGGAGCGACATGGATGCGACAATGGGACACTGATTGCGAGTCTGTTTTAGAAATGCGGTTATATTATCGAACAAAGTTTGTACTAAGACAGCTGACGCTGCGATGTTATAACCAGCTTGCATTTGAAATATATCTATCTATATGTATAAAAATGAATTGCTATTCGTTAGTCTCGCTAAAACTCGAGAACGGCTGGACCGATTTGGCTAATTTTGCTCTTGAATTATTTGTGGAAGTCCAGGGAAGGTTTAAAAGGTGAATAAATATGAAAGTGTTCGGAATTAAATAAAAACAACAATTTTGTTCTTCCTTTGATGTGTCCCCCGTCGTCCGATATTTGTTTTGTATGGACATATTTTCTATGAGAGAATTTATTGACGCACGGTTTGACAGTTCTGCTGTGAAACAATTTCATTATAACAACAGGGTGCATATTTTACGAAATAATTCTTGATGATATGATATATTATTGACAAATTAATATATATATATATAAATAATACAGAACAACGTCTGTCGGGTCAACTAGTCCTCAATAAAAACAATTCTACAGAGTTATTTTCAATGTATTTCTTGTATGTTCACTGTTTGACTTAACGGGTAAACGGACGAGCGTGGATCTCTCGTGGTTATTTTAAATTTAGATAATGTTTAAAAAATGGTTTGTATTTGTAGTTAATTGAATCGGGTTTTTTTTATAATTTCATGGGTATTTTCTAAGCGGAAACATACATCGTTTTTGTAAGATAATAATAGTCTTATCCATGATAATTTATCCGTATAATATCATGTTCCGTTCTCCAGTGCAATCCTTATTGAAATCGGTCGAGGTGTTTTGCAGTAAAATTCGTAACACGCACACATTCAATACCGCTTATTCTAGTATACGCTGCAGCTCAACATTATTCATAAACATGTATTAACAAGGTGTTATTTTGATATCACACACAGGCACTTACGTATATACAGGGTGTCCCAAAACTCAACGATAACCTGGTACCGGGCGAGAGGCCAAGGTATACCAGTTATGAAAAAAATAAGAAAAAAAATCTATGTCACTTAGTCAAGCGATGACAGACATTTTTCGAAAATGTTAAAAATTTTACACCGTTTGTCGCATTTTTAGGTACTGTGATTGCAATTTTCACAATTTTACAGTGATTTTTTTAATAATGTTATCTCAAATAACAGTGCTATTAATGGTAACCACAAATGAAAGTAATAATCATTGTTAACTAAGTAAAATAAATTAAATTTTGACGAGTTGTGGTTTATAAAATTTATGTCAGTCAACTTTGACACTCTACGTTGGAAAAAAAATGTACTATACTACCTATGGCAAGTTTTTTTAAAAGATGGCCCATTTAGTCTAGATTTCAAAATAGTACAACACTTGCCACTTTTCTTGCCAATAAAACTACTATTTCGTATATTTTGCGAAAGGAACTCATGGAAAATTTAATCAAAATAAAACGGTAAATTATCGTAACACTTTATTATCCTAAAATTAAAGCAGATGCTCAAATTGTTTCCCTCCAGCACGAATACAAGCTCTGCATCGCCTCAGAAATGACCTGTTCACCAGTCTTGCAAATCTCCTCGCATTGATTTCTTCTGATGCTGCATCAATTTTTGGCGCAATTCTGTTACATTTTGAATTGGTTTTGAGTAGACCTTTTCTTTTATGCATCCCCAGTAAAAAAAATCTACTGGATTCAGGTCTGGGGACCGAGGGGGCCATGAAATTGGTCCAAGGCGTCCGATCCATTTACCGGGATATAATTCGTTTAAATATTCTCTTACAGGCCGGGCATAATGTGCTGGGCAACCATCTTGGTGATACCACATTTCTCTGTAGATGTTGAGTGGTACATCTTCTAGCAATGTCGGCAAATCATTTTGAAGAAAATGCAAGTAGGTGGCGCCATCTAAATTTTCAGTGAATTCAAATGGTCCAATTATTTGACCATTTAATATTCCTATCCACATGTTGACTTTAAATTGGTATTGGGATCGATCCTCACGCATCAAATGCGGGTTTTCCGTATGCCAACTATGAAGGTTATGTAAGTTTAAATAACCATCTCTTTTAAATGTCGATTCGTCAGTCCACAAAACTTTATTTAGAAAATCCGGATCTTCACGAATTTTCGCTAACATGGTTCTGCAGAAATCAACTCTGGGTGCGTGATCACGTGGTAACAAGCTCTGCACACGTTGTACATGGTAAGGATGAAAATCGTATCGTTTTAAAATTCGATGTGCGGTACTCTTCGCCACACCCGTTGCAATTTCAATCGCACGTACTGAGGTACTGGGGTCATTTTCAACTTCAGCGTCGTAGTTTCCTTGAGGTCTCCCACCAGATGTACGAGCACTGGGTAATCGTCCTTCCGAGTATGATGCGTGCACATTTAGGAAGACACGATAATCTGGGTGCCGCTCCACATTCGGATACCTCTCCCGATACAGTCGAGCTGCCGCAGAGGCATTACAATGGCACTCACCGTAGATAAGATGCATATTTGCATACTCTTGCGGTGTGTACAAATGCGGCATGTTGTTCACACACAGTTTGCACAGCACAAAGTCCAAAAAACAAAGCCAGAGTCGTCAAGTACGGATAGAGTATCAAGTCCAGGGTAACACAAGCCAAAGTCGATAGTACGAAAGTAAGACGATTACGAGAGAAGCGCAGTAAACGAAGAAACGATGCGTACTAAATGTTATTGTTTAAATTTTATTATGAACGACGTTGTGAGTGAGACGGATAGTGACGTCTCGTTTTGACAAATACCATAACTACTATCCATTTCTTTTTATCACTTTTGTTCATTACAAACAATGGAGACTTCGAACTTTTCAAACAAAAGAATATCAGGTATTTTTTTTACTGAGGGATCCCTACGCATAGCATACGAAATAGCAGTTTTATTGGCAAGAAAAGTGGCAAGTGTTGTACTATTTTGAAATCTAGACTAAATGGGCCATCTTTTAAAAATTTTTGCCATAGGTAGTGTAGTACATTTTTTTTCCAACGTAGAGTGTCAAAGTTGACTGACATAAATTTATAAACCATAACTCGTCAAAATTTAATTTATTTTACTTAGTTAACAATGATTATTACTTTCATTTGTGGTTACCATTAATAGCACTGTTATTTGAGATAACATTATTAAAAAAATCACTGTAAAATTGTGGAAATTGCGATCACAGTACCTAAAAATGCGACAAAGGGTGTCAAATTTTTAACATTTTCGAAAAATGTCTATCATCGCTTGACTAAGTGACATAGATTTTTTTTCTTATTTTTTTCATAACTGGTATACCTTGGCTTCTCGCCCGGTACCAGGTTATCGTTGAGTTTTGGGACACCCTGTATATATAATATATGTTCCTAACACCATGCACTTGCATAAGAGCGATATGTCGCGAGCCATTCCATTCTAGTCTAGGCTAGGCTTACCAACTAAATACAATTTACTAACTTATGCACTGAGAATTAAACAAATATTATAAAATAGTTTAAATATACTTAAATTATAGGTAGGCACAACATTACTATACGAAATACATGTGATATTTTAAAATCTAAAATATATAAATTTTGGATAGCAATATAAATTTGTTTTCTAAATTAAGAAAATTTGAAGGGAAGATTTCAATGTTTTCATCTATATTAAAAATACTATTACGTAATTGTAACATTAGCTATAGGGGAGAGTTTAAGCCATAATTATTGTACACTATTTTCACGTTTATGTACACTGGGGAAAAAGTACTAGACCGACAATTGAAGGCAGGCACATGCCAACACCCTAAGGTGAATGTTTCCCAATAAGATCAAATTCAAATATTATTATTCAAATGACCATTGTATGTATTGCAGGGGCGTGCATTGATTTTCTAGTAAGGTAGGCACTGTGGATCTTAATAGTCATAGTTAATCTACCAGCTTTTTCTACCTACCTTTGCACAGGACGCCGGAAAGATTATGAGTACCGCAACGGCGCCTATTTCTGCCCTGAAGCAGTAATGTTTAAGCATTACTGTGTTTCGGTCTGAAGTTACTGGGCAAATGAGACTTAACATCTTATGTCTTAAGGTGACGAACGCAATTGTAGTGCCGCTCAGATTTTTTGGGTTTTTCAAGAATCCTGCGCGGCATTGCATTGTTATGGACAGGGCGTATCAATTGCCATCAGCTGAACGTCCTGCTCGTTTAACTTTATCACTAATGCTATATTTATTTAGGTTTATAACGAGGTAGGCACTGCCTAATTGCCTATATGATATGCACGCCCGTGACGTATTGTCTCTTGTGTGATCTTCGTAGTTGATTTACCTCTTAAGGCCTGAGCAATGCGCTACGAAAGGTCTACGCCGTAGGAATTGGCTACATTCACTACCTGATGAGTCTCAGCGTCTAATATCTACCAATTTTAAATCAATCATGATAAACACAAATAAAGTTACAGTATAAATAGAATATATATATATATTGATTATTTTGAATCAGACATGCTCAGTTTAATTACTGTTTGTTTAAATTACATATGATTATAACAGTAACTAGCTCCTGGCCGCGATGTTATAAAGCAGCAAAAATACTATGCCTACAAATAGCATTATAATTTGTAGCCTAAATATTGTCCTGGCCTCTTGTTAATATTCATTCATTCATAATACATTCAGCAGTTTTTGAATTTTGCCCGTACAAACATACAGACAAAAATTCTGGAGAAGTACTTTTATGGTTCCGTTATTGTTTGTAGAACATTCAGCAAGTATTCTTTATGGAAAGTAGTACTTAATAATATTTAATATTTCATAGTAGAGCTCAGACCACATCCCAGAAATATTCCTCAAATTCCGTCGGTGGTTTTCTTATTTAAACTCTAGTTGGCAACAAGTGTCAACCTCAATATAACCTTCCCACGTCATTACTAGTCTAACCATAAATTTGTTGATTCCAGGATAAATTTGAAATGTAAACATTACTTCGTATTTGATTGTTATTGTGTTCTGAATAATGAAGTTCATTCGATTACATCGCTCATAATTCTTTGTTCGTCAAGTCAGGAGGATCGTAGTAGATTGAATGGCATGAATAAAATGTAATGACCTAATTTATAATAAAAAACGCATTGACAAAATATATTGTACCTATATTGTATTTTAGTGATTATATTGAAGTGACTGTATTGTAGCTTGTAATGATGTTGTGGAATTTATTTATCTTTTTATATTGTTTTAACATGTTAGCGTTATAGGACTTCAATTTACTTTTATATAATTAACAACTAAATTGTTTGTATGTTTATGTGCATGATGTGTTCACCTGTAATTGCAGGAACACGATTTTTGAAATTTATGTTACAATCTTATGAATTGTCTTGTGTATTCTGTGTTGGTGGACCTTGAATAAATAAATAAATAAATAAATAAATAAATGGAAAAATAATGAGGATCGACGTCAGCGGAGTATGTATGAAATGTTTGTGGAAGTAGCAGGCAAGTGTATAAGTATTATAATAATTTTAATATTAACCCGAGAGTTGAACAAGACATACCAAATGGTAGGTCGTAACGGTTGGTTCAGTTGGTAAGAGCGCACGAACGAATTCGAGAGGCGTGGGCTCGAGTCCGGCATAGTTCATGAATTTTGGTAAAATTTAAATTTGTATAATTAACAGTGAATTGTTATAAAGCGTTAAATAATGAAAACTTGGCCCGTCTATCGACATTATCAAGTCCTTCTATTCTTACTTTTCATTTTATACAAAGGTTTTTTGATATTAATAATAATAATGACACACTTTTATACAAATTATCTAGCGCCAATAGTAGGCATAGCCTTTGCTATGGGTGCAAGACAACGATATATTTAATACTCAAATATACATACATACATATCAACAACTTGGAAACAAACATACACATATATCATATAATTGCACCTACCTGTTTTCGTCTCCCTGGTGCTATCAAGTCCGTGTCGATCGGTCTAAATTTAATTCAATATAATAGAAACGCTTGGTCACACTACAAACACTACGTATGGTATTCTATATCAGCAGACTTTGATTCAGCCCACTGGCCCGTATCGTGCCCTATTACTCGAGGGAAACAATTACCAAATACATATTTTATTCGTATGTTTAGATGTATTGAAACATCAAACGTCTATTAAATAAATATTGTTAATAGCTAACTTAGTCAAACGATAAATACTGTTAATACGAGTATAAAAAAATATATAACATAAGGTTTGAATTCTAACTGCGGATGCTTGGTATGTAACTTGGAACTTAAAAGAGTCACTTTGGTCGTTGTTCGACCGATACTTTAAAAATGACTGGGGTGCCATAAAATAATATCAATTGCTGAGCGAAGCTGAGCGGAGCTCCCACCGGGTGACACCAATTGATTTCTGTGTTAAATTGTTTCTCGGCCATTTCTGGTCCGATTAAAAAAAAATTGAAATCATAGAAATCTTTTGAAATTTCGACTTGATTCAATTATTATAATTAAAAATTAAACCAAACAAACGTTATTTACAAATTATTCTAAATTATCACGCGCTATTTATATTTATTTAAAAATTGGGCCGATTGATTAAATCTTGTTTGTTTAATTTTGTTTTGTTTCTGTACACAGACTTAGTTTACCTCGCTTCGCTCAAATATACGCCGCAGCGAAGCGGTACGACGAGCGACTGCGGCATCCTAGTTTGATTTGTATTAATCAATTGTTTAGTTTATATTGATCTCTTAAGTCACAAAAATAATAGCGTATGAGATAAAGAGGCTGTTGTTCATATAAATGAAGGCGTGATCGTCTGTCACTCTCAGTCAGACACCTTTGTGGCTATGGTGAAGGGCATGTGCGATTTTTATTCGTACACTACTCGTAGTAAACTCAAATAAACCATCCTGTATTTACTGACTCAATGTGCAAAAATAAGGCTTAGCATAATTTCAAATTGAAATACTGAAATTGATAATGACATATACGTATTAACATTATTACTATGAATTCAAACAAAATTCTTTACACAACATAGAAAATGAACTCTCCTTAGGGTAGATAGAGCACCCAAAATATTGGCAGCATGAAACACATGTATCAATTAATAGTATATTGATGATTCGTGATTTATAATTTTGTCGTAGAACGGTATATGTTTCTGATCGCTTGATTTTAATTAATGTTTATAATTAATACAGCAATATAATATAATGAAACTTTCGTGTTTCGCTGATACTTATTTGCAATTGAGAGTTAATTTATTCCGATCGCGACTGTACTGTGTTTATGTAGCCAATGAACGCTACGGGCTACGACATAATAAGCTACGTTACGTAGCGGTATTCACGCTACGGTATTTTGTTTGCTTCATTTTAAATACCTACTTGCTACTTTTTTGAACTTATATTTCCTTTGGCGCGTTAGGAAAAAAATTATCAGTGTTTTTTTTTGTTATAAGTACACATACCCTTATTTGTTTGCAATATTAATTGTTTTGCTTACAATATTGTTAATATCAGATTTTTTCATTCAAATATTTCCCTACTGTAAAAAAATACAAAACAGTTAAGATATTATGTGTCGTATTAACAGCCTACCTTGTGTGCATCGTAATGCGCCCGTCACCATAATACTTAGAATGTCTCATGTGTACTGATGTTTTGCAGCAGAAATAAGTTATAACAGTAGTTCTGTGATTTTATTTCTTTTTGATTACTTTATATATATACATACACCCATGCTTTTTGCCATCTTTGGTAGTGACATGATCCCTTTGCTGCAGATATTTCGGGACTTTGGCAGTCTTGTCTTGATGTTAACAGGATTTGATACTGAATAGATCGAAACACGTGGAATTCTGAAAGTTCAAAATCAGAGCATTAATACCTCCTGGCAAGGCAAACTGCTAATTTTTGATGAGTAGCTGAAGATGTGTGTGGTCTAGCGTTATCGTTATGAATAACCAAACCATTTCTATTTATCAATTCCGCTTTTTATTCCACTCTTTCCCAACTTCTTGCTTTAATTTCATCCATTGTCAGCAGTAGGGATCCGAATTGATGGTTCTGCTCCGCGGTAGTAGCTCATAATGAATAATGCTCTTTCAATCATCATACACACAGTTCGCCTTATTGCGAGCTAGCTCGAGTTTTGCCACAGTCTGTGAAGCCTCAACCTTTGACCCACGGCGAGGCTTTACTTTTTTATTTCCCGACTTCATCCTTTAAATTACCTACTAGGTAAGTAAAACATAATGGAGAAATCGCAGTAGCGATTGTAGTGAAAATGCAATTTGTGTATATAGACAATTTTCGTTCGTAGATATAATAAAAATATTTCTTTTGATAGACCAATATCAAATATTAGTGTAACTCAATAGAAAGGTAAAAATATGAGACAATATTTCGAAAAATACAGCTTAGGATTCTTGATTGAACCCAATATTCATCACTTTGAAATGTTAAGTTTCATTAGCCCAGTAATTTATCTAACTACGGCGCGAATCACGCTTTATACATATATGAGGACATATTATGCGCAGTGTGAACTTCAGAAGTGTAAATACAATGTTAGCACAGCTTTTCTCGTTAGTCTTGTTTCAACTGTTTAGGCTAGCTGGTTGCCGCTATTCGAATATATTATTTTGCTTAAACATTTTGTACAATGAAGACTATTTGGAATGATACAGGTTAAGGTGACTTAAATAATTTGACAAATCTTGCTAGGAAACATTACCTAAAACCTGAATTAAACGACAGTAAAATGTTGCTATGTGAACAAATATCCTTATCATCATCATCATCAGCCGAAAGACGTCTACTGGTGGACAAAGATCTCTACCACGATCGGTACTACGCTGCTCTTATCCAACTTATTCCGGCGATCTTGACCAGATCGTCAGTCCATCTTTTGGGAGGCCTACCAACACTGCGTCTTCCGGTACGAGGTCGCCATTCACGGACTTTACTGCCCCATCGGCCATCTGTCAGATCTATGTGCCTTGCCCACTGCCACTTCAGTTTTGCAATCATTAGGGCTATTTTAATATCCTTATAACAGGTACTAAATTTTTTAATGTTTAGCGCAACTTCGACTAGTTAGGTTTTCAATTCCTACCGCACTGGAAATCTGGTACATACTCGTATAAACATCCATGACTCGGACACGAATATTAATATTTATCAAACAAACATATCGGAATTGAACGTAGGATCAGAGGTTAGGGTCACTAACCAATGGGATATAAGGTTTTAAATTTAGATTACGCATTTATCGTATTACTCTGAACGCAGAATCAAACCAGAATATATATTTAAAGAAATTCATTCAATTGAAAAATTGCGATCGTCCCCTTAGCCATTTTAATAAAACAACATTTTTATCGGTCGGCTCGTCGAAGGACAAATTGAGATAGATGGGCCACTATATTCCTCCAAACAGCTGTACATTATTCAATGTATTATCACGTATCTACTATCTTTTATTCAATAGCTCCTTGACTAAATGTGCTTTTTGTGGAAAATAACACATTAAAATGTGTTGTCTATTTTGTTGATATACTCCTAGGGAGCTTTGATTTAACTTCTGAGCTATATCACCATTTATACGTACACATGTTGTGTGCTCCAGACTGCCTTAAGTAGTCTGCCTGTACCTGACGTCACTAGAGAATAACCAAAAGAATGAAGTGATGTCATCATCACCTGGATGTGTGGCGGTACTCCACTGTGCGGTTTTCAAGGAACTTTCTTCCAAGTACTACAAAACTGTAGAATGACTGGGTGGTAGATTTTGATGTTCAATAAGTGGTATAAAATCCGATATTTATTGAATAAATATATAATTAGCGCCGCGTCTATAAATGCTTAGTAATCGTCGCACAGCTTATACTTATTGCATGCGGTCGGACTGTTGAGATACAGGTCATAGTCACGTTAACCTCCGAATGGCTTCGGAAGCCTCTTGCGGCCTGCCGACGTACTTGGCCTCGGATGCAGATTACTCTTATATGGCTTGCTTAGATATAGACCAATGATCTATGAACATTTTGACAGAACAGTGATAATCTTAATATATATAAATTACGTGACACGTTGTTTGTCCCCGATGGACTCATAAACTAATGAACGGATTTTAATGGGGATTACTTCATGGAGTGCAGTTTAGTCCAACTTGAGAGATAGGATAGTTTTAATTTCGATTTGGTACCCACAATTATTTTAATTTCCAATATTTGATTTGTATGGACATATTTTTTATGAGAGAATTTATTGACGCACGGTTTGACAGTTCTGCTGTGACGACAGGGAGCACTTTTTACGAAATAATTCTTAATGTTTTGAAATATTATTGGCAAACTCCTACAAAACAGTATTTTTTTATTATCTACAGAACAACGTTTGTTGGGTCAGCTAGTATATTATATACTGAATTTCCGTACATACATGTTCAATTATAGATTAAATTAAAAAAAAAAACCGGTTCAGTGACAGTTAATTACGCGTAAAAAGATTACCCTTACTTTTAAAGGGGTTAGAGTTGCACATTTATTAATATTCTGAATGAGATTATATTTAAAGCGAACGATTGCTTCGTTCAAGTGGATATGTATGTATATATCGAGTTCTGAAGGAAACCTTAAAATTTCGGGAAAAAATTTGTATGTATGTGTTGTTTTTCTGTAACCTTGACAACGCGTATGATATATCACAATTCTTGAAATATTGACCGCGCGATTGAATTATCATAAAAATTGCAAAACTCGTGATGCTGAAGTTTCGTGTCTTTTATTGAGAACAGTTACTGTTTGCGCAGTGATATTATCATATAAACTAAGTCTGGGATCAACTAACTTTAGCAATAACAAACATGCTAAAGTTACGGTTGAGCAAAAAAATGTGTTTCATCATTTGACAATTTTTAGATGACGTCATAACTTTAACTGTTAACCGTAATCGTCCAATCTTCGCCGTTTAAAGCTGATACTAATAATTAAAAACTTAACTAATTAAAACTCATTGTAAATGAACGTTGAGGGAGTATGCAATGTAGTGATAAACGTATCACTACATTGCATACTAGCCTATAAAAATTGCCGTAATTACCTGTAATTAATTTTAGTATAATTAATTTTTTGATATAAATTACAAATATTGTTACATTACACCTTGCATGCCACTTCTTATATTCATCTTCTTCTCGTATTCATATCTTTACTTATGCAACAAGGAATACTATAGCGATACCCTCTGTGTAAGGTCATCGTTACTGTTAACGTTAAATTCGATTTAAACCTTAACTATAAAAGCTAATATGATGCAACCAAGCATAAATACGTGAAGTTATGAACCGAGAGTGCGGTCTGCTAAAACGCTATTTGGACATGCAATTCAGAATATTCGCAATTTCCGATAGAAATTTCATTTTATTGGCCGTTACTTCCATTTCTGATTTCAATTCAAAATTACAAATTGGACTTCGACAGTTTAATGAAATATAGAAACTAATATTGGAAATGGAAATTTATTTATTCCTATTATTTTCCACGCGTCTCTGTATATTTATATAATATATAATTTATCTTTGCAAAATATTAAGGCATAACAATTTGTTCTTCAAAGTTTCAGTGGAAATTGAAGTGTTGATGAATATTATGTTTCTTTTAAGAAATAAATTAATATGTGTGTCGATTATTTTATTACTTGTGTTTAGGATACTTAGGATATAGAGCATAACTTATGAAAATATTGTGTTAACGGTTCTTGATACGTGTGCAAATAAAATCAAACATATTTTTTCGTAGGTAAATTGCATTACACCTGAAATATGTCATTGATTCATACAGCTCGTTCGTAAGGCCGATTTCCTTAGAGAAGAACGAGAAAGAAACTCTAAGGTTGCTCTTTTCAAATTAAAGGTGAATCTGGGCCAGAAATAGTTAAATGAGCTGCCCTACAGTTATGATGTAGACTATGTAGCGGACTTTCCAGGGCAATACCTTCAAAAAACCGCGTACTTAAGTATCAGGTGATCCGTACGCTGGTTTATCCTTCTCATCCATAAAAAAATATACCGTTACTACACATTTAAATGAATTTACAATTAAAATCTATACGGTTAATAAACTTTTAAATAAATTTACAATTAAAATCTATACTATTAATACACATTTAAATGTATCAACAATTAAAATCTATCCTAGTAATACACAGTTAAATGTATTTACAATTAAAATCTTTACTGGAAATACACAATTAAATGTATTTACAATTAAAATCTATACTGTTAATATACATTTAAGTGAATTTACAATTAAAATCTATGCTGTTAATACACATTTAATTGTATCTACAATTAAAATCTATACTGTCAATACATATTTAAATGAATTTACAATTAAAATCTACATAGACATCTAATACGTTCGTTAACAATTTATAATGATTAAACATAAATCGAATAAAAGTCACACAGCACACAATGCTTACATAAAAACGAACTCTAAAAATAACCCCAATTAATGTTCGCATCGTATTCAAGTCCGAATTTCGGAATTTATGATTTATTGACAATGTTGCAGAGAGCAATTTGAAAATAAAAGAATATAACTGAATGGATTCATGTCAAGGCTCCGTCGGAAGGTCGAGCGAGCTATTTGAAATGACTCCATCGCTGTAGCGCTACGAGAGCGGGCAGATTTGAGAATCTTTTTGTAGTTGCCGACATGTGTACAATGTTATGCCGGAGCCTCACTATGTTTTTCTTAGTTTTATATATTGTGTACTTTGATGAAGCTCCGTCTATATGTATCTATGTATGTAATGAAATCTTTGAAGGTGTTGTCCGACACTAAGGCTGAGATCTATAAAGCGAACTTAGACTTTCCTCAGGCTTATCTAGAGTTAATTCAAAGTACGTATTTATAAACATCGCTTTGAATGCGCGCTAAGCGTAAGCTTAGCTGCCTTTATATCATTTTCGAACCAACATTGCTTATTTTGAAAGTATTTTATTTTAACCGATTGCTGTAAACCAATCATAAAACCGCAGTTGTTAAAATGTAGAAAATGTGAACGTATTTTGAACCTAAATCCGATATAAGTGCTCAACAAACAAATAGCAGCCAGATTTTTGGTTCTTTAATATTAATTAAAAGGGTAAAGGCGGCCGCCCGCTAGATGATATAAAAACTGTACTGTGGGCAGTCGTACCATGTAAATTTTGAGCACGATTATATCTAAAGTATACATTACATTGCTACGTGCGCTTACAGCGTTCCGCATGTTGTAAGTACTTCTACAGCAATGGTATGTTATAAAAAGACGGTAAGACGATTAAAAGTTAAAACTAATCAATGTCGTAGTGAATGCTGAATCTCCGTTTACATCACAGACATAGATCCAAGTAGATAACGCAAATCCCTCCGTCTGTATGAAAACCAAGCGTGCCCGTTTTTTTGTACCTACTGTGACGTCGTTAAAAATGCCAGTGCATCGAGCCTAACGTTTAGCCACTCACCTCATCATGAGTTGTCTTTTCAGTGCATCAATAGTCGGTATTGTTTATTACTAAAAGCGGCAATGTATTATAAATCATAATAAAAAATAAAATAAAAACGTCAAAGGAAGAGCATTGCTCCTCTTTTCGACACGCGAAGTCAACTCGCGGCATCAATTTGGATCCATGTCTGTGGTTTACATCGTTTGAAAACACAACAGCTTAAAAGTAAATTTCTGATTGGAAGAGTTTCTGCAATAAAATATACCGCATATTTAAGTATTCCTTCACATACGCCGTTCCGGGCATTGCAAAATCACTTCTTACGCTTTGGTGGGCCATAAGTCATCTGTGTCTCATGGTTCCTGCGGGTATGTGACTGCTATTACCTTTCCATTAAGATTTCTACGGTCCACAAACAGAATAAACCGCGGGTAAAATCGCTCGATCGGATAAATATAGGTGTAAGTGAATACTTTAGTATATTTATTCAAATCTGTTCAAATGCAATAATTTGTTTTTTATTCTAACATTTCCATTCATGTACAAAAATACTAGTATCACCCTTTTGCTGTACAAAGTATCTCTACCTAAATATATTCAACGTAATATATTGAACCCCAACCCGAAGTTAAGTTTAACGGATCCGTGTTTTGAATAATGTATCGAGTTGTCAAATTTCATTTGTGACTTTCCTTTCTGAGTTAATATGGTATTGTATAACGGATGATACGACGGATGACATGACGACACATAACGAGTTTTATTGCACCGTTTGATAGACATTTAACTTGCTTGGTTGATAATAAACAAACCCATTTTTACAATTTTTTTTATGACAATAGTCGATGACATTTGTAACTTGGCTGGCTGATGGTAGTTGTAACGCCCTGCCCATTACAATGCAGTGCCGCCCAGAATTCTTGAAAAACCCAAAAATTCTGAGGGCCACTACAACTGCGCCCGTCACCTTGAGACATAAGATTTTAAGTCTCATTTGCCCAGTAATTTCACTAGCTACGGCGCCCTTCAGACCGAAATACAGTAATGCTCACTCATACTGCTTCAAGGCAAAAATAAGCGCCATTATTACCCATAATTTAGCCGGCATCCTGTGCAAAGGAGCCTCCTACGGGTATTTGCGTATAGACTTAGATTTCGACATCCTTCGTATTTATAATGAATTACACTTAAATATTGATATATTATGATAAATAAAGACTTAATCTTTTTACCACCAGACATACTGTCAAAATATCAAATACCAAACGCTTTTCTCTGGAAACATTTTCAACTAACACACAAACTCAATCATCAAGTACTCATTGACGGCCGTTTCCAATATACAATCTTTACTGCCCTTTTACTGTCAGTAATTAGCTGTCATTAATCTGAAGCTGTCCCAATATACCCGATAAGTTATTCTTATCGCCTTTTATTGGGACGCGTAAATTGCAATTTTGATAAAATTTTCTATCGCTGGTAAGCTATACGTCCTTCCATCGATAAACAGCGTGTACGGATAAGGTGAGTTACCGTCGGTAAGTAGTTTATTGGGACAGAAAAGTCAACGATGGTTACGATTTTTATCTCAAGTAGGCCACAACCGGTGATAGACTAAATATTCGGAACGGCCGTAATCCAGGACAACAAAAACACACGACGATTAGAAAATGACTGTTGATTAATCAGTAAGTGGATAATTACAATCGAAGGGTCGGGTCGGGCGTAGCGGATAAAACGGTGATATCAAGATGGATGTTAATTAAAAGTTCCCGACGCTGTCGCGTAAGGATTGATATCCTGGAACTTGTTAATTCCAACATTTAAACAAAGTTCCGAGGTTCGTATAATTAATTGTCTGTACAGAACAGACTTCGAAATTATACTGGTAAGCTGTTATGTCATTGTGTTTATATCAATATCGTAATACAAGCAAGATATTTCAATTAACAAAAGCCTGTTCCGTACTACCGTTTGTGTTTCCTGGTTTCCTCATCGCTGCAGAGACCAGTGGGAGGTTCTTTTACACAGGATGTCGGCTAGATTGTGGGTACCACAACGGCTCCTATTTCTGCCGTGGGGCAGTAATGTGTAAGCATTATCGTGTTCGGGTCTGTAGGGCGCCGTACCTAGTGAAATTACTGGGCAAACGAGACTTAACATCGTATGTCTCAAGGAGACGAGCGCAATTGTAGTGCCGCTTAGAATTTTTGGGTTTTTCAAAAATCCTGAGCGGCAATGCATTGAAATGGGCAGGGCGTATCAATTACCATCAGCTGAACGTCCTGTTCGTCTCGTCCTTAATTGTCATAAAAAAAAGACAGCATTTGACGGTTTACTGCACAAACACATTGAATGAAAGAGTGCGCAACGATTGTTGAAGTATTGTGAAGCGTGCCACTGCCCCAGAAGTAATGACGGCGACCATTGATCAGGAGAGTATGACAAATATAATAAAATGTTTGAGAAAAAGGGAATTTTTTTAGGAGAAACGTGCGAAAGTACCCCGCCTAATTTGATATTAAATACTAAGCTACTAAATTAAACTACAAACCTATAACTGTCAAACTTCTAAGCCAACGCAATCATAAACAATAGCTTAATGCCGTATATCTTATCTGCATCATAGGAAACACGCTGAATCATTAGGTCGCTTCCCTTTGACCCTACCTGAAGAGAAAATACTATTGTAATCGGAACCATTGAATAATTTTTTCGCCCACTTCAAGACTTTACGTCGTTACATCGTGCAGAGGAAACTTAAATCTGAAAAAGGGAAAAATTATTGAAGTTATTATTATGCACATGAAAAAATAACAATAAAAAATATTTGAATTTGAATCATTGAAGTTATGAAAATATTCCATTCAAGAGTAGAATACGCAAACAAAGAAATTCCCCTTGTGAGATGAGCAACATGTAGAGCTCTTTCTTCAATGATATAAGTAAGCTTAAGTCCTACGTAATTTACTAATAATGTCCTTTTAGGATGAAGGATTATGGACACGCGTTTATAAGGTACTTATGTCGCTGCCAGGTTTGGTCAAGAGTCAACCAGATGCTGAAATAACATCATATTTTACAAGCTTACTCGTCGAACAATTTATGGCGGTACATTTATGTTGAGAAACAACTTCAAATAAGTTGATATAAAATAGACGAAATAGATATTCTTGATTGTGATCCCATCATTAAAACACTTTGTTAAGTAATTAATGTACAAAATCAGTGAGATATTACATGTATAGAGCTCAACTTAGTAAAACTGTGGACCGAAAGGTTGTCGTAATAATTCTTATATACTATATGTCTTATTAATAAACGTTTAAAATTACTTCTATCCGTCATGTAATTCTGTAGCGACAACTTGGTGAGATAAAGACAAAAATTTCTAAAGTTGTAATAACTTTACTTCGCGTTTATTATTAACACAGTATAAGATTAAATAATTTGCAAATTTTAAAGTGACATCCCTCACTTCTGGGAGTAATTGTACAAATTGTAACCAAAATTGTGAACTATGCGGGACTCGAACCCGCGTCTGAGAGCTCTGTCATAGATTGTATTTTATTGTGGCAATGCAAAAAAAAACTCCTGTGTTCCAACAGGGAGCATGGGTGGCGCTGATCAGTTACCTTCAGGTGACCCTTAGAGCATTCATCCTAATCCTAAAAGAAATAACTAATTGTATATCACTTTATTGAGGCATAGCTTGTTAACCCAAGAGTAAAAATATGTTGCTTTAGCGATCAGATAATCCTGTTAGGAAAAGTATGTGATTTCATAAAATTTGTGTAGTAATTGGGCGACGCAAATATTGGAAAACAATTTGTACCGGCACAGTCGCTCCGAGACTCGTTATCAAACCTGCAGACGTGAAATAGAAAATGTAACGAGTGGAGAAGTACAAGTACGTGACTCTGGAACTGAGATAATTGACACTTGAGATCTCTACTCATGCAGCTTTTCAGTTAGTTGCTCTGTAACATGTACGAATATTTCCTCAAAATCTGGCCTAGTTTTGAGTATATTTTTTATGAAACAAGGTGAAAATAGGATGGGAGCTTTGGGAATCCTAAAACAGGTAACTGATTACATTTATGTTTCTCACTGTGATATTATTGTTTTAACTCTGTTTTGTGGGTACAAATTTTACCGATATAGTTTTAATTAATACCTTGTGCGGTATTTCCAGGACGATACGACATGAGTAAAAGGCCAGCTACGCTCCTGTGATTCCTTTGCTATTACAAGATAATGTGGCCAGCGGTCGTTACTTAACATCAGGTGACCGGTACGTTCGTTTGTTCTCCTCGTCCATAAAAAAATAATTATCTATACACGAGATTGCTATTGCTTCAAAGTATCATTATTGAATTTTGATTATTTTATCTCAAACAATGACAAATACGTAACAACTAAAACCTAAATGCTGGAAACTTACTATTGGCTTTATTTTGTCTTTGTTGGTTGTTCGGAAGTTCTTATCTGTACCCAGAACAGTAGCTAAATCCTTTCTTTTTTGTATCGTAAACAAAGTAGTAACACGGACAATTTGTAAAGTATACGCCATACAGCCGATAATATCGCTTCTAAAGCTGTTTTATTGCGGGCTCCGTGTTTATCTACTATTACTTTGTATTGCCTCTGTAAATTGATAGCTCGCTTTAGAAACAATATCAATAATAGGGATTTACTTGAATCCCTTTGATGTATAGAGTCTTGTTATAAGAATGCAGATTTTTTCAGTAAATTTAGAAATACCCTCGTATTGAGTAACTAGTCGATTGAAATCGGGACGTGACCTGCGTAATGATTATTTGAGTGATTGTAAATATTGCTTAAGAACATACAATTATTTTAAAAAGGGATCTGAATCTTTTAAGTAAACGTATAAGTTTTTTTAAATTTTAAAATTAAGGCAACTGCTTTCGTTCACGTATAAAAGCACGAATCGAAAGGATTAAAGGCATTATTTTTTTAAGTTCTTTTTAAGGTAAATACTTTACATATTACAGTTGAATAATCTTATAGCTTAACATTCTTTGTTGTTGGAACGAATTTCTTTTAGGCCGCGTACAGTAGAGTGAACTGGCGGAAAATGTCACGTAACGAAAAAGCGTTATTACTCAACTCGAGAACGTTACGTTACGAGAGGTTCGGTTATGTGAAGCTCCTATCCAAAATAGTGCAGCAAGTAGTTATTTTTATTTCGTGGTCCAATTTTATCGTACGTCTGTCTTTTTTTATGACAGGGTTTTTTTTCTGGTGGATCGCGCTATCTTGTTATTCTCTTTTTTTTATGTGAATAAGCGGCGAGACGAGCAGGACGTTCAGCTGATGGTAATTGATACGTCCTGCCCATTACAATGCAATGCCACTCAGGATTCTTGAAAAACCCCAAAAATTCTTAGCGGCACTACAACTGCGCTCGTTATTCATTCGTTATTCGTATTCTCTCTTTGTGTTATTAATTAGAATAGTGCGATACTTTAGTCACATTGCTCGCAGAAATGCCAATAATTTGGAGCGTCTTGTGGTGACAGGGAAGGTAGAAGGAAAGAGACCGAGAGGTCGGAGTCCTTCGGTGGTCTTACCAAATTTCCTAACAGCTGGAGGTGCCAATGAATGTTGCAATACATGAGGCAACGGAACGCAAACAATGGCGACAGATAGTGGACAAGATCAGATGGAGTCACTATCCTCAGCAGTGAGGGAAACGAATGAGAAGTATTATTAATAAACACGAAGTAAAGTTATTACAAATTTAGGGAGTGGGAGCTGTTGTATGTACAGACACACTAAACATAACTCAGGGACATGAGAGCAGTATCGCTGTACGCTACAGCCGCATTCTGTGATCTCTACACGAACATGGCGTGGGCAATCTGCTAATTTCGACACTTATTTCCATAAAAAAACTAGCTGACCCAGCAAATTTTCTATTGCCATATAAAGTAATAAAAAAAATTCAATTATAGACATTTTTGGGGGATAAAAATTGATGACGACCAATTCTCACACCTACCAAATATTACGTACGTAATATTTATTGTACTAAATCCATTATTATATTCGTTTGCTATGGTGTAACCTTATTGCGGATCTGTGGATCGAACAGAATAATACAAAAATCGCGATACAAAAATAGGTGTTGATCGAAGAAATTTGAAGTTGTATATATTTTTTATGTTGAATCATAATAAAATAGATATTAAAAAAGTGTAAAAAAAATTAATAATATATATTTAGGGGTGGGTCTTCAAACCTTTATCATTTAAGGGAATGAAAAATAGATATTGGCCGATTCTCTTCAGTTCCAATATGCACACAAAATTTCATACGAATCTGCTTAGCCGTGCCAGAGGATTTAGCAAACGCCGGGACATGAAAATTTTATATATACAAGGGCGGAGATATTTCAATCGAATTGAAATACTAATCTGCATGTAATAATGAATGTCATTGTTTGAACAACATCCACCAGTGCCGGTTCGCGTGTACAAATTAAAGAAAAATATTTAATTATCCTGGGCTCGAAATTTGCACATGCGAACAATGGAACGTAAACATGCCACTGCGGTTTTCATTTTAAATAAACTCAACAATTTTGTGTATTTGCAATAAATGTATTGCGGGGTTTACGAAACAATATTACGAAGCCTATTTCGTTTGTAAATATTGATTGCTGATTGTTAGTTTCATTTAGTAATTTATAAAATTTAAAATTGCAAATAATGTAATTATAATACGACACATTATGGAAATTATGTCGGCCACATTGCACGAATTAGAAACCGAACATAGACTGAGACTGTCTTATTAATAAACGCAATGTTAAATAATAAATAAAATAAGCCTTTATTCAGACAAAACACTTAAGTTTTTTTACATGCATAATTATTATTTAAATTTAACAATATTTTCCTTCATAAATCATATATATATATTATATAATTACTTGAATTCTTATTAGTTTTGTCTGTTTGTCTATTATAGACATAGGCCTCCTCCAACTACCTCCACAGACTCCTTTTTTCAGCTGTTCTAGTCAATGTGCTACCGGCAACTGCTTTAATCTCGTCCATCCATCTTCGAAATGGTCTACCTCGATTTCTTTTTCTGTCTCTCGGATACCCGTTCATTATAGTTTTACACCATTTCTCTCCTCCTCTTACAGTATTCCTCGTCTTCTTCCATTTAAGTTTCCTTATTATGTCAGAAGGAGTATGGCCGGTTATAAACAGCAGGATAAGATAAGAAACACTGACCTAAGGAAAATTACGAAACTTACCGACATACTCAAACGAATCGACCAGCAAAAGTGGATATGGGCAGGGCACATGATTCTAGATAAAGTGGGGAAGTGGAGCATAAAACTTACAGATTGGTACCCAAGAGATGGCAAAAGAAAGCGAGGAAGACAGCACACAAGGTGAGAAGATGAAATAAAATTGACAGCAGGATTAGGTCCTGGAGATGAGTTGCCCTAAACAGAAGAGAATGGAAATCATTGGAGGAGGCCTTTGCCAATCGGCACGCCGATTCTTCGCCGAGACATTCTATAGTTTATACTTTACAGCTTAAGATTGTTGGTTTTTCAAATGTTAATTGTTTTTTAGTTCGGTTTATTTCTTCGCCTTCTCTTTCTGCTTTTTTTTTAGCTGTGCTACTATCGTATACGTTTCTTATGATTCTGATATATTTATTCGCAATTTAAAGTTACTCCAAGTTTAAAATTACTTCTCCCTGTCATGTAATTCTGTAGTGACAAAGGTAATATAAAGAAAAAATGTTTTCATCTTGGAATAACTGTACTTCGCGTATGTTAATAACAGCTACAGATTTAATTAAGTCGGTAAATAGCTGCCAATGTTATTTATCATTGGAAATAATAATAGAAGACTCAACAGTTGCTACAAACGTATTTCCAACTCGCTTATTGCCCCGAGCACGTAGTTTCGATAAATTCCCCATTGGCCGCAAACAAGCGACGTGCCGCTGTTGCGGTCGGCTAGGTTCCCAACTATCTCGACATCACCCGCCGGCTGCCACCCACATTACCAACAATGTCGGATTGACGTCCCACTCGCAAATATATCTTATGCTTCTTGATATAGGCTTTGTTGTTATCTGTTTATTTAAATAATTGTACTTGACTTACAGTCTATAGTTGTTATCTGTCAATGTCAAATTAACCAGCACACTTTGATTCCATCGTTTGAACAGAACACGTTATTTCATTTTCCCAATCCAATTAGTTCCGTAGTTCCTGAAAAACGTTCCAAGCGTCTAACAACACATTTTAAGGAATTCGTGTTTAAAGTTTAATAAATATTAAGTGTATTCCATACATGTGGGTTACTAAGTCATGATCTCATTTAAAGAGTGACAGCAGGGCTGCCATTTTTTGTCGGTATGATTGTGGTGTGGAACTGCACTACATATTTGAAGTGAAAATTCTTTAGGCGCAATTTTACTAAAGTTATACATATTTTGGGGCATTAAAGAAAAAAATTCAGTGGGAATTTATACGATGCCCACGCACACCGTCGCGCAAATTAGACACCCTGACGTTAGCTGGTCAACTAGACCATTCGTATCATACTTCAGCTACGAAGCCTCTTGTAACTTATACGTCTACTGAACCACAACCAAAGGATGAGAATTTAATAATTTTCAATATCTATGTGTTAGTTGTAAAATATAAAAAATATTTCTTTCTTATTGTAGAAATATAATTAAACTTGCTTTTACCCGTTGTGTTTATGCGTTGAATGGACAATAGTAGTTAGTTTGTATATTGATACAAACTGTCCTTTCCGCTCTTCTATGATACAGCGCATATCCCTTGTCATTATAGGACAGTCTCTTTGATAGTTTTTCCCTGCGAAAATTATCTATCTATCCTATTTCTTCCTTATGTAGGTCAAAGTTTCAAATATGCTCGAACAAATGCTTATAAATTATTTCATTTCAATTGCCTAAATACAACGTTTGATGGTTTTATCTTCTATAAGGACGAATTTCCATACACACTAGCATCCCCCTATTCAGACCCTCCATTTATTGTTTGCTATAATTTATAAGCATTTGTTCGTGGATTTTTGAAACTTTGACCTACATGGGGATGAAATATCAGATTAAAGTCCACAGGGAAATACTATGAAAGAGACTGTCCACAATGACAAGGAATATCAGCTGTATCATAAGACGAGCGCAGCCAGCAGCGCTAAGAGCAGTTTGTATGTGTATTATTTGAAAAGTATAAAAAAAAAAAATCAAGCTCAAAGTAACTATTCAACGCGGACGAAGTCGCGGGTAAAAGCTAAAGTTAGTATGTATTGAATAAATATAATTATGTTAATGTGTAAACAAACCATCTCTCCATTAATTATTATGATGTGGTCGTTTGTCCATCAATGTTGTTTCATCGTGATTGTTTATAAGCTTTTACATATTGACAAGCAGCCCATTGTTTGAAGTGTTAGCCCTTGTTGGATAATAAATTATCAGTTGCAACATACACAGTGGTAGTTACACTACTAGTGTACTAAGGATTTTCAATTCTCTAATATTATATATTTATTTTTATACTAGCTAACTTAGCAAACGTTGTTTTGCCATATTTTTATATATAAAAATGAATTGCTGTTCGTTAGTCTCGCTAAAATTCAAGAACATGTGGACTGGACCGATGTGGCTAATTTGGTTTTGAATTATTGGTGGAAGTCCAGAGAAGGTTTTAAAAGTGAAACTGCTCGGAATTAAATAAAAACAACAATTTTGTTTTTCCTTTAATGTGACCCCGTCGTTTAAAATCAAATTGAAAGAATAGTTTAAAATGAATTACTAATTTGAATTTATATCTTTCTTTCGGAGGAGGAAAAAAATAAACTTAATTTTATATACAGAACAACGTCTGTCGGCTCAGCTAGTAAATTAATAAAAACCCCGCGCCCAGTTGCTTAACTGAATTATCTGTATTGCGAATGTAAAGGTATTTCTAAATCGAAAAAATATAGGTTCTCACATCCTCCGAAATACCTGCATGTTATGATATAAGTATTATTCCGATCGGTTCAGTAGTTTTGGCAGTATAACCGCACATAAAAATCGGCTCTCCATTTATTACTATAGATATTATTTCAGGCTTCAACGCAATCCAGTATATATTGATATTAATACGCTGATTTATAAAAGAAATTAGCTTTACTCACGTTTTTATCGGTGTCGGTACCGACTAGTTTCGGACCATTCGGAGGTCCTTCATCAGGGTGAGTGTGGTATTTTTTTTTATGGAATAGGAGGACAATCGAGCGTACGGGTCACCTGGTGTTAAGTGATCACCGCCCCCCACATTCTCTTGCTACACCAAAGGAATCACAAGAGCGTTGACGGCCTTTAAGGAAGGTGTACGCGCTTTTTTTGAAGGTACCCATGTCGTATCGTCCCGGAAACACCGCACAAGGAAGCTCATTCCACAGCTTTGCAGTACGAGGGAGAAACCTCCTTGAAAACCGCACTGTGGAGGACCGCCACACATCCAGATGGTGGGGATGATATCCTAACTTGTGGCGTGTCGTGCGAAGGTGGAATTCGGCGGCAGGAATCAGGTTAAACAGCTCTTCGGAACACTCTCCGTGATAAATGCGGTAGAAGACACACAATGAAGCGACGTCTCTACGCAACGCCAATAGATCCAGCCGTCCGCAGAGCACTGAGTCCCCGACAATTCGAGCTGCTCTGCGTTGCACGCGGTCAAATGGATCGAGCAGATACTGGGGTGCGCCAGACCAGAGATGACAGCAATACTCCATGTGTGGCCGGACGTGATGTGGCCTCTATTGATGACGCCCAGCTTCTTCGAAGCCAATTTGGCTTTTCCCTCTAGATGGCCACGGAATTGGCAATCGCTCGAGATTTCGAGACCCAGTATTCCGATACTAGGCGAGGCTTACTATTAATAAATAATTTAATAATGACTCACGAAAGTCTTAATAATTTAATAGGCCTTATTTTGTCGAAATCCATAATTATCTAAATGTTAATCTCTCTAAGAATCAATCTCTATTAAATCTATTCTTTCGTATTCTACTTTTGAATATATCTGTAACAAGTACACATTGATTAGCTCCATCCATAGCTTCGTTTGAAATTACGATCCACTTTTATGTCTGTAAATTGCTTCACAAAAGCTTCGGGTAAATAGAAATGAGAGCTCCGAGAAAGTTGAAATATTTCGTTAGAGTGTAATCGTGTAAACAATACAGTAATATTGTGGGTGTGTTTTCATTCCGATCCAATTACCGTTTGGAATAAAACTCCACAATTTTATTCTACGCTTTTGTTCAACAATTTCATTCGTCGCTTCGTTTGCTCTATAGGTCGCAGAACGCGATGGACTGTTTCTTTTTTAATATTGATCAGTTACGATTAAGCAGCGAGGGTTATTTTCATTCGTATTTTACATTCGGCTTAAATCTCATTTTAATAATGGATTTATATTGCTCGTCTCTTTGAATATTGAAAGTTGCACATGCTATGTTTCTTTTTTGTAATAAACTTTGTAATTTTGGCGTGCCGCGTTTGAATCATTTATATAACTAATTTATTGGATTCCATTTCTGCAACGATTAAATATACATACATAGTTTGCACTACAACTTATGGACGATGCGGGATTCGAACCGCTATCTTAATATATATAAATCCAGATGATTGTTTTCAGAGAACTCTTCTTCTCTATCCTAATGAACGGATTCTAATGGGGATTAATTCATGTAGTGCAGTTTAGTCCAACTTGAGAGATAGGATAGCTTTTATTTCGATTTGGGACCCACAATTATTTTTATTTCCAATATTTGTTTTGTATGGACATCTTTTTCTATGAGAGAATTTATTGACGCTCGGTTTTTTGACAGTTATCAGTGGAACAATTTCATTATAACAACAGGGAGCATATTTTACGAAATAATTATTGATGTTATGAAATATTATTGACATAAAAAATCAGTATTTTATTTATTATGTAGAGAACAACGTCTGTCGGGTCATCTAGTACATATCTATACCTATATATATATCCAGATTATATAGAAAGATCGCGTGCCATACAAAATATTTACGTTGATTCATAAATCACTCAATAGCTTAGAAATCTTTATATCACACCATACTAATATGTTAATGGCTCGATACTCGATATATTCTTTGTATAAAGATAAATTACTCAGCGTCACAACTTCATCGTGACATCGTATATTATAATCGATTCCCGTTCGATAGATTAATCGAATGGCGAGACTTCGATTTGTCGATTGATTTATTGTTTGGGCTAGTTTCTCACTCGACATTTTTCTCAAATTGATTAGTTGTATGTTCATATCCCCAACGCCCTTTTTAGGGGTTGGTCGATATCTAATATTATGAATCTGAGGCAAAATTAGAGTGTGTTACAAAAGATACAAGAGGTTATTGATAATTAAAATCTGAAAACAAAATGTCTTCACGATATCTCTGGAACCATAAAGCCCAAAGACTTGATATTTGATAGAAATCTTCCTTTCGTGGAGTAGAGGAGGAGAGATTATGAAAACAACAACGTCTGTCGGGTCAGCTAGTAGTTATATGTGTCTTTAGCACTTTCATTTAAGGCTACAGCTTGTTCCAGGTCTTTCTATCCATTGCTCTTATTATCCATAGGCTTCCTGCTCATACTTTTATATCTTCTATCCACTCTTGCCTAGAACGCCCTTTTCTCCTTTTTTCTGTTGGTCCTTCCGATATAGTTGTCTCTTATTTGCTTTTTTATCTGTGCATTTTGCTATACCTCCAGCCCACCTCCACTTCTGTTTTAGAGTGTAATGTCAAGTATCTATAACTTTGTATTCGTCTTATTTTTTTACTTTTTCCAGTGCCCTGTGCTTGCCCGAGGCATAAAAAGAATAAGTCCCAGGCCCACCGGTGTCGTAAGAGCCTTTACCAATGGTAGGCTCCGTTTTACAAGATGCCGGCTAGATTATGGGTACCACAACGGCGCCTTTTTCTGACGTGAAGCAATAATGTGTGTGCATTATTGTGTTCCCGTCTGTAGAGCGCCACAGTTAGTGAAATTATTGGGCAAATGAGACTTAACATCTCATGTCTCAAGGTGACGAGCGCAATTATTGTAGTGCCGCTTAGAACATTTGAGTTTTTCAACTATCCTGAGCGGCACTGCATTGTGATGGGGGCGTATCAATTACCATTAGCTGAACGTCCTGCTCGTCTCGTCCTTTATTGTCATAAAAAAAGTCTTAAAGCAGGCACTTTTCAATCGTAATTAGATTTTTTCATTTAATTTATTGAATCTAGCAAACCTCTTGGATGTATAAAATTTTATGCGTTTTAAGTATGACTACCCCCTTAATAAATGGAATCTATTGAACTTAATTGATAGAACTGATTGAATACGTCGTTGAAATCGTTTTTTGCTACGCCAATATTGTGACGAGTAAAAGAGAGACACATTCACGGAATAAGCAGCTTATAGGGCTTTAGAAGTCGGAGTGGTAATTATAATTGATAGCGGGAACGGATTGTGAAGAGGGCGCCGCATTCAAAGCGTTCACTTATCGCGGAGGCTGCACTCTCACTTGAATCAGACTCTATTGAGCGGGTATACATTCGCACCCTTGACGGTAGCGGGACTTATTTAGCTGCCAACTCGAATAATAGATTCTCTATTTCATCAGTTAATATAAATCTCGTATTTAAGAACGTCGAGCTACGAGCGAGTGCGAAGTTATACCGGTACTCGTTTTGGCTCGGGTGTAGTCGGCGTGCGGTGTGAGTGCGGTCGAGATCGGGCGCCGAGCAGGAGTCAGTGAAGAACTATCGAGCGAGGCGGTTGTGTCGCACGCGCAGGCCACACCACACCACGTTCTTGTTACATAACCATAAGGCTTTGAGAAGTGTCCGTACCGTTACGATTGTAACGTTTGTTGCTGATGTGTTTTACTTGCTGTCGTGATCAATGCCCACATTGATGGACAACCACGAAGATACTGACCATGTGACCGGTCTTGCCGCGTCATATAACTTGCCGGTTTATATATTCCCGAACCGGTACGCTAAAGACTTAAAAGTCCAGATCATACTTCCGTCCCAAAGGCCTGAAGGCATTTATTTTCTCAAAATTGATTCCTTTAGAATTCTTTTTGATGTCATTTCTAATATACTAGATACTAGTACCGCTTCGGAAACAAATGGCGCTCTGAGAGAGAAGAAGTGGCGCAAGAAACTCTCCCAGCAATCTTTTTTGCGCTCTTTTTGGCTGGCACCGAGATTTTGATACTTCTGATGTCCATGAGCGGCTGGTTTGTTAATTTTCCATCAGGTAAGCCGCCTGCGCTGTTGTCCCTTAGCATAAAAATAAGATTATTACTAGGTCATAGTTCTAGGTGAACATTTTCGTATAAAATACCCGGTTAATGGTTCCCTTGAGTGTTAAAATGTACGCTTTTGCAGTATAAACGGCCGTATCTTTTTTTACGTTAAGTTTGAGTTTCATGGCTTAATGATACTGTAGACTTGAGTATATCGTTTTAATTCTACTCGATACCTCCACGCGTTCCCGAGATAAAGGGTCTTGACAAACAGACGGACGAACGCACACCATAAGTGATCGAATAATGGTTCCGTTTTTTCTTCATGAGATACCGCGACATTTTCTGCGTATTAATTCCAATTAAGTCAACTTTTTGAAGCAAAAACTATATCAGGCGCACTGAGATCTGTATTTTGGGTGTATGAGACTGAGCTGTCACGCTCGGCTACGTAATGCTCGTTCTGGTAAGAGAGTCAACTAAGGAAGCGCTATCAGTTAATTAAAAAATAACAAGAGTAATTTATACACGATAGTAATTATATTAAATTTTATGATATATTGTAAATGTTATTATTTTATAGATATAGACCAAAAAGTATTTCGTATTATTTTAAATGAGTTTTTCACTTTTTGCGGTCTTTTTGTGTACTTAACTCACTGTTTCTTTATAAGTGAACTGATTGGATTGAAACAAACACAAAATGTCACTTGGACCCTTACCACACAATATATAACAGTGATTTAATTTTTGAATTGAAAATCAAAAAAACTGTCAAAACTGGGTTAAGGAATTATGTGCCATATGTCACATGCGTATTTCGATTGTAAAATTTTGTGTTTACGGATGAATTCAAAAGCTGTTTCTGAGATTAGCGTGCGCACAAACAATCAAAAATTCTAAAAACAATGTTTTGGCCTCGCTTATGTAAGTGCAACGTGTATACATACTTTTTTTTGGAAAATATTTAATGTAAGTACAGACACTCCAAAGATGAAAATATTACTTGTATAGGAAGGAGTATGAAATATACTCCTAAAAGTAATTACAACACTGCAGTCTCGACATTCAGATAAACTCGGCTCCTATTTTTGTGCTCACCGAAGCACGAAAACTTTGTAACTTACGATGTAATATAACTGTCATATCTCATAATTTTTGTGTGACATTCCTGGACTTAGTCTAAGGCTCACTTAATGGTAGGTGAATACCACCGCCCATATACATACAATGAAGAAGATAAAGTATACTGATCTGATACGTGTAGTAGATTTACGGCCCTTACATTTGACGAACGGTGGTTTTTATGAGATGAAATCTAGAAACCTAGCTTAGTTTTGTGTTCCTAAAAAATTCTTGTAATTCTGGGCTACTTAGATATACACTCCAACGTCAAAAAGTATGCAATGTTCCTTGCAACTAGTTGATTGGTATGCAGATATGTTTTCTTATGGAAGACGATTTGGGAAAACGAGAATATCTACGGGTCATCTGATGGCAAGTGATCTCCGCAGCTATTCTCTCTTGTAGCACCAGAGGAATTACAAGTGCGTTAACGACCTTATACAGGGTGGCCGAGAAGTTGACGTCCAAAGCTAAAATATGAAAGGTGATGAGTATACCTCTATGTATGTTCTACGATTTTGCGTAGTTTAGGAGATAATAATTTTTTCCCCTTTTATCCGCTTTTTTCACCTAATTGTGGTGTAGGACTTTTTTCTAATTTTTTTGAACACTTAGTTAATTTTATTGTTGATAATTATTAACTACAGTTGCAATAACCACATAAGAAACTATGAATAGTTTAGACAATGTGGAACTAGTTTAGAATTGAGTCGTAAGTTCAAGATAACTGCTCCAGCTATATTCATGAAAATGTTCAAGGTATCAAAAAAAAACAAATGGGGAGCCTATGGCTTCTAACTACTTTTAAAAACTTCCCAGAACATTGGCCAATAAAATGAGCCAAATTCAAATTTTAGCTTTGGACGTCAACTTCTCGGCCACCCTCGAGTACATGGGGGACGAGGATCGAACGCCGGGGCTCCGAGGTGAGAGTCAACATTTCTATCTATTGCGCCACCGACGCTTATATACTAGTTATTTATGAAACTGTTGTGTAAAAAGGGATTTTAAAACACGAATGTGGGTTTATTCGCCTCGTGTCATAATAGTATCACGTGAGTGTTTTTTTTTTTTTTTTTATAAATTTATTTAATCATAAATATATGCACAGTTGGTACTTAAATTTTACATCTCGCCAAACTGTTGCAACAGTTTGTTGGCGAGTTTACGCTCTTAGACAATATTATACTATTGTGCATCTATAATAAATTATACTATATAATTTGTTCGTTATATTATACACTATTACTAATACACATATAACATTACACACATATCATTACTTAGTTATCAATTCATAATATTCCTAAAAACATATTAAAATCTTACCTGTATACATATAACTACACTATACTACTTTAAATATTAAGGCTTATGTGGAGACGTTAAGAAAGTGCTCTTTTAATTTTTTCTTAAGTACTACTCTTCAGTCTTTTTTATCCTCTCTTAACCATATAATACCTAATTATCAACAGTTGCATACAAGACTTTATCTACACCCAGAATATGTATCCTCTAAAATATTCTGAAACACTTAGCTTACTGATAACATTAAAACACACAGTCCTAGTAGTAACCTAATATCATCCAAAGGAGTGTTATTATGAAAACGGATGATATAATTTTGTACTGAATTTAATTAAAACACTCCTTTGGATGATGTAATGGTTTATAGGACATTGGGTGTTTTAATATTGGCTAAGCTAACTGTTTTAGAATCTTTAATAGAGGATTTAAAGCATGGGTGTAGATAAATATATTTAATTCACTCCCCCAACGGACTCGACAGTACTATCTCTTATTAGCAGTTAGCACAAATGCAAGCATTAGCTCTGGGGATTACCCCACTAATTACTTCACTCTCATGATCAGAACACAATAGAACTGAAGAACAAATGAACGTCAATGTGTGTAGCATTTCCGACGAGAAATGGTATGGTATTATCTAGCTCCCGATGCCTGCGTCCAGATCAACAAACAGACGAGCTCCATGAATGCGGAGAGCGCTGTGTTCGCTTGAAACTGATTGCGCTTCGGCTGAATTGAATGTTTGACTTAAACGGAGTCTGTTTTGTGGATGTAGCATTGATCGCGGTTTTATGTGGTGTAGAAATACTTCTCCTGTGAATAAATTAGTAGGTACAAGTAGGTACTTTATTCACAATATAATTCGTTTTTGTTTATTTATTTTATTTCGCGAATACATTGCGTTATATGTAGATAGATAGAAGATAGAAATATATTTATTTACCATAGCGAGTGACATTAATATTGGGAGAAGAACTGATATGAAACTCCTATGCCATCTTTTAAATTATATAATAACTTAGCCTATTTAATATAATATAATACAATTTTGGTATCCTCTATCGGCCGTTTTCAATAACGTATCTCTAGTTACGAATACATTGCTGTCACCGTTTAGTGACAAGATCTTTTCTATCCATAGTTATGTTCAATATAATTATAGTCCTATGGTTATTGAAATGTAAGCAAGCGTAAAAGGATAGATTTCTCTACCTCTACGAGAAGTAAGTTAAACTTAGGATTGATAGGTTATTGCAAACGGCCGTATATAATCTACTATACTATAGTAAGCCTTCTTTGTCAAACAAGCTTTAATATCTTTCTTGAATTTGTGCTCAGTGAGTCCTAGTAATATAGCTATTCCAATAACCGTTATAGAATTATTTAGATTATAGCGGCGACACTAAATAAACACACGAGTAGAGCTTCTAGACCATAATTAAAAAAAATATATATAATTCACCTAAATTAATAAATTTTCTATAATATCATTTCGGAACGCCCTGTAAGTAATCTAGTAGCCGCACGCTAGCCACGTAACGTGACCACGTAAGAGTGATTAAAATTAGTTTCCTTAATATATAATTTGTTTGTGTTAGATTTATTTTATATGGTTCGTTAAGTAGTTTAAGCCGTGTGTTCATTTATATCACCAGCTCCACGCTGTATATTTTACGTGGAATAGAATTCATTGTGGGCCGGTTGAAGCTGATCACCGTCCCACATCCCTTGCAACAGCAAGAAAATAACAGCCGAGAAATTAACTCTAGGTAATATGGCGCACCCCAGTATCAGCACGATCCATTTGACCGCGTGCAACGCAGAGCAGCTCGAATTGTCAGTGCTCTGTGAACGACTGGATCACTTGGCGTTTGCGTAGAGACGTCGCTTCATTGTGTGTCTTCTACTGCATTTATCACGGGGAGTGTTCCGAAGAGCTGTTTCACCTGATTCCTGCCGCCGAATTCCACCTTCGCACGACACGCCACAAGTTAGGACATCATCCCCACCATCTGGATGTGTGGCGGTCATGCGCAGTGCGGTTTTCAAGGAGCTTTCTACCACGTACTAAAAAGCTGTGGAGTGAGCTTCGTTGTGCGGCGTTTCCGGGACGATACGACATGGGTACCTTAAAGGCCGGCAACGCTCCTGGGATTCCTCTGGTGTTGCAAGATAATTTGGGCGGCGGTGATCACTTAACAACAGGTGACCCGTACGGTCGTTTGTCCTCCTATTCCATAAAAAAAAACACCAGGTGACCCGTACGCTCGTTTGTCCTCCTATTCCATAAAAAATGGCTGTGTTTGACATTGCTATAATGAAACATATTGAACAACACGCTGGTAAGGTTTTGGTGAAGTACAATCACAAATAACGTATTTTTGCTATCGTAATTCTTAGAATCCTGAACTGCCAAAGAGTTGCATGATAGGCCGTGAAAAGTTTTCGTTGGGTCAGTCAAAGAACCGCAGACTCTTCACTACTAACATTTCTTTTACTATAGTAAAAAAGTGTGTGTACTTATTATGTATGCACGCAAGCAGTTATACAAAAATCATTAAAATTGTTTATTCCTCGTGCTATTATACGTTTTAAGAAAGAACAATTTTGTAAAAATCTTGCAAAGATGCCTTTGACAATTAATAAATAAATAATTAATACGGCTGTATGGGCTTGAACCCTTTGCCTGTATTTATAGTGGACGAAGAGACCAATAAAAATAACGAATGACGCAAATGTCAGAAAATTTTAAGAACCAACATCAACCTGTTACTTTGTGTTATAATGCATAGCGCGCATCTTAGAATTTCACTCTCATCATTTTTTCATAACGCACCTAAAGAAGTATAACTTCAAAAAGTATATGTTGTATTAAAATTACCTCTTAATTAATTACCCTTAATAAGGGTTGTTCACCCTTAAAAATTTTTTTTTAATTTTTGAACGAAATTTTTTGTTTTTATTTTTTTTATAATGTGGCAATAAAAATATATACAACTTCAAATTTTCACCCATCTACGATCAACAGTTACTTTTGTATCGCGATTTTAATATCGGCAATACAACGTTTGCTGGGTCAGCTAGTATATGTCTATTATTATTATTTTATACCAATGAAGCGATACAAGTCTGCTAGTAAGGATAGGTTGAATATCAACATGTAACATTGTGTAACAAGTTTGATTTAAAAGGGCTAATGAAGTAATAATTCAGTCGTGGGTGACGTTGACATGTGCTATACCTGGCGGGGAAAACGCCCGCGCCTTATAAAGAACCCGCTCTGATCAATAGCTTCGGATTATATACTTGTCATATGTAGATGTTAAACTGTCTAAAAACGATACAATTTTTGAAGTGAAAACTTTTTTAGTCGCGTTGGGCACTTTTTAACCGAATTAAAAAAAGGAGAAGGTTCTTAATTCGTCGGTATGTTTTTTTATGTTTGTTAAAACTTTCGACTGGGTGAACCGATTTTGATAATTCTTTTTTTATTTGAAAGCTGGTGCTTCCCGTGTGGTCCCATTTTTATATAATCTAATAAATGAATCTAATTCTAGTTACGATTATTGTAATTTTTGGAAGGACACCGATTCCAAAAATAACAATAATCGTAACTAGAATTAGATTAATTAATTAGATTGTATAAAAATACGTAATTATGTTTATACTTTTTAGTGCATATTATATCTATTGTTTTGGAATAGTGTTTTTAAAGTCGGTTGTTTTCTTGTTAATTTTTTTTTTGTTGGGCACTTTCATGACGCACCGTATTTTACTGTGTGGTCATGCTGCTGACATAGATATAGTGTGTGCTCTGCAAAAGAGAGCTGTTCGTGCTATATATCAGTTTGGTAATAGATAGCCTCTCAAAGAAAAATTTACAGAAATAAATATTATGACTGTCAGTACATTTATGAAAATTTAATATACGTTCACAAAAATCGTCACCTTTTTCCTCTTAATAGTGATTTTCATTATTATAACACTAGAAATAAGGGATTGCTTGTAACTAATTCTAGTAGGCTTCATAAGATACATACAAAATAGCGTTAAGCGTAAATGTATACACTTTTATAATAAAATACTAGCTAGTTGTCAGGCATTATCTATCAATAAATTTAAATGTTTTATTAAAAAATGGCTCTGTCGTAAATCCTACTACTCCACAGCTGAATATCTAAGTGATCCGACAGCCGGGGACTAGATTATGATTATTTTATAGCAATAGCAATGAATGTACAATATTTTATATTTTATTAAAAAGAGCGCAAAAAAAAACATACTAGTAGTGTCGTAGTGTCATAGTGTTTTTGAAGTCGGTTGTTTTTTGGAACGACTCTCCAGAAGAATGTAGTCGTTATGATTATATCAATATTTTATTACTAGACAATTTAAGTGTAACTAATTAAAACGATAGTTAAACAGTTTAAGAATAAGCCGCCTTTATTAAGAATATGGCTTGTGAAAATAAAGAATTAGAATAAGTTGATAACATTTTCATGGATACGATTTATTACATACATAATGATACTGTAATGCTATAGTTAGATTATGTAGTTCAAAACATTATACGAAAAAAATAATCGAATAAATAATAATAATATAAGACGTACACCTTCCTTAAAGGCCGGCAACGCTCCTGTGATTCCTCTGGTGTTGCAAGAGATTGTGGGCGGCGGTGATCACTTAACAACAGGTGACCCGTACGCTCGTTTGTCCTCCTATTCCATAAAAAAAATAGATTGTAATAATCCAAATATGAATAGCTATAAATATATGATAGCATAGGAAGTGATTGTGTTGAACTGTCCTAATAAAGGTGGGGTGGACACTAATAAATAATTTATAGTACATATAACGTAAACACGTACCAATTTACGGGTCATAAATTTCCAAGCTATAAAGGTCTCGTGGTATATTTCGTAGTATTTACTATTTGCTATTATTATTATTATTTACAGTCTTTACGACCTGCCCATTACAATGCAGTGCCGCTCAGGATTCTTGACAAACCCAAAAATTTTGAGCGACACTACAATTGCGCTCGTCACCTTGAGACATAAGATTTTAAATCTTATTTGCCCAGTAATTTTACTAGCTACGACGCCCTTTATTTCAAAACACAGTAATGTTTACACAGTACTGCTTCACAGCAGAAATAGGCGCCGTTGTGTTACCCATAATCTAGCCGGCATCCTGTGCAAAGGAGCCTCTCACTGCTAATTTGTGTTTCGGTCTGAAGGGCGCTGTAGCTAGTGTAAATACTAAATACAAATGAGACTTAACATCTTATGTCTCAAGGTGACGAGCGCAGTTGTAGTGTCGCTCAGAATTTTTTGGGCTTTCAAGAATCCTGAGCGGCACTGCATTGTAATGGGCAGAGCGTATCAATTTCCATCAGCTGAATTAAAATTGAAAATATTTATATAACTTATATTGTACTTTAGCTTATGCCTGCCATTTCATTCGCGGTAAAATTATCATGCCACATGAATTATTCATTTCAATGAAAATGATTTATTTTGGTCTACTATAGACTTATGAATACAAATTTGTAACCTTAATTTATGAACGATGCGGGACTTGAACTCGCGACTTCTCCTCGGTTTCCGTCTGAGCGCTCTTAACTATTGAGACAACCGTTCGAGTGACGCATGGTTCGTAAATCATGGTATGTCTTGTTACAAATATAATTTGTACAATTCATCCCAGAAGTGAGAGATATTACTTTAAAAATAACAAATATAGTCTTAGCATACCTTCAATCGTTCAATTTGATTTTTTTTAATGTAACGCGTGGTCTTTGAAGTTTCCGAACCATATTATTTTGTAAAGAAAATTCTTCGTTAATTTTATATTTACGCAGATCAAGTTGAATATAATATTTAATGTTAATTTATCATTCTCTGAGTGAAAGTTCCTCGTAATGTTTGTACGTAATTAACCCTCATTTTATGTCTTTTCAGGTAAGCTGTAATAAAGGCTAAGTTCGGTAGCAGATTCGCCACTTGCACAGTCAGCTCATCAGGTTGCTGGGCGCGAGGTAAAAACGGCTTGTGTTCAATTATTTTAGCAAAATATTTAGTGAAGATATTTGGGTGAGATTGATTTATAACTCTTGCGTATAGAGTAAAGCGAGGCATAACTTCTCTAATGGGTTATAGATTCTAGCTTTTATTCTAATCTATATAAATATAATGAAAATGATCTTTGTTTGAGGCTCTTTCAAGCCTAAACCACTGATCGACATGAAACTACCATTCGATGCGAAATTTATCCTAGATGGTTTATGGCTACTAATTTTTTATTGTATTTCTAATAAGTTGAGCAAAATTTAATTTATCTCCTTTTAAAATTCGTCCAGCGAAGCGGGCGGGAACGGCTGGTATCTTTATATTTAAATATGTCTCGCGAATGTACATTCTCAGTTAACTACTGAACCGATTTTAATGAAATTTTGCACACTGTGTGGGATTGAATGGGATAGTTTTGACTCACAGTTTGGTAGTTCTGTTGCGCGTTATTAAAAAAAATATTTTAAAATTTGAAAGATTTTTTATTTGTGTTAAGTGAAATGCACCTATCTGTTACTAATACAATAATTATTGTTTGTTTTTATGGAAGAGAAGAAGGACAAACTTCATAGGAGAGCACCTTATGGCAAATAATTACCGCAGTGCAGTCCATTCTCTCTTACACCAGAGGAATCACAAGAGCGTTGTCGACCTTGTAAAGCGTCGAATAAACGTACCTATAATTAAAAAACAAACTACCTACGTTTCAAAAAACCGACTACATTAACTGAAAAGCACTGCACATACAAATAATAGTAATTTATTAATATTAAAAGTAAAGATCTGCATACGAGGTGTATTAAATTAAATTTTTAGTATTTTCAAGTTTTGAAGTCGGTTTTTTTAAAACGTAGCTTTTTTTTACTTTTTAGTGTCAGTTAATGATAATAATAATATATAATCAACCTGAATGAAAACTCCTAGAATAGCCGTACACAAAAAACAATGATATACGTAGACAAAAAATTTCATAAAAATGTTCACAAAATGAAAACTATTGGGCCAAACTATGTAAAAATTTTTATGGGACCAAATGGCATTTATTTCGCAATACAAAAACATTATTTCAACAATGCACAGTATATACACATTGAACTTTTCACTAAAAACATTCAATTTATCTTATAAGATATACACAGCACTAATGTTACACAATACGTCAGCTGTATAGCTACAGATATACTGCTACACGCATTTCGGTGACGCATCCAAAAGGGTCTAACTATATTTTTTATTATTATTTATATATCGCGTGCGCCAATCATGAGCATGTCGGTGACGCGAATTCACGAGATTTCACCCATACAAACACTGTAACTATATATTATATATTTTTTATTATTTATTTACCGCGTGCGGAAGTTCTGACCATGTCGGTGACGCGGAACCATAAGTGAAAAAGTACCCAAAGCGGCTAAAGCAGTTTTCACTTCAAAAAAAATGTAATAGCTATTTACAAAATCGCTTCAACTCGTAACTTGCGGAGAATCAACATTTCGAAGGCAACAGTCGCCCTAATTAGCTACGGCTTGTAGGAGCGGGGGCCGGCCCGGACTGACGGTGTTCTTGTCCTCTTCATATTTATCATAATATTGTTTTATTCTTATTTCTAATGAAAACGTATTTTTAATATTGTCTTGTGCTCGTGTTTTTCCTTGTTCCTGTCATTTGGAGATATCATCATTTCTTGTAGATGTGAAGGCATAAAATACATTTATTTTCTCAAAATTGATTCCTTTAGAATTATTTTTGATGTCATTTCTAATATACTAGATACTACTACTGCTTCGGAAACAAATAGCGCTCTGATAGATAAGAAGCGGCGCAAGAAACTCGCCCAGCATTCTTTTTTGCGCTCTTCTTAATAATGTAGTTCTACAGCAAGGTACTTGTAGTTTGGTGGGTTCCCTGGATGGGAAAAGAGAAGTGTTTTCCTGTTTACTGAATTAGCTAAATTTTTTTCGAACAAACATACAGCACTCAAATATGTATAATTCAGCTTTCAAGGGGTCCTTTTCCCGCTGCAGCCCTCAAACATTTTTTTTGCGCTATTAAGATTCTATTTATTACTGTTGAGTTACCCCATATTATGATACCATACCTAATTATAGATTCTACGTAAGCATGGTAAGCCGTTAAAGCCGCTTTTTCCGATATAGTTTTTTTTTATTCTCCTTATTGCAAAAACAAACTTATTAAGACGTTTACATAATGATTCAACGTGAGCTTTCCAATTACAATTATTATCCATTATTATGCCTAAGAATTTGGCTAAATGAAATATACAATATTGTACTGTCATTGCTATTGCTATAAAATAGTCATAATCTAGTCCCCGGCTGTCGGATCATTTAGATATTCAGCTGTGGAGTAATAGGATTTACGACACAGCAATTTTTTTTATAAAACATTTAAATTTATTTATAGACAATGCCTAAACAGTGGCTGGGACTTTATTATAAAAGTGTATATATTTACCCTTAAAGCTATTATGTATCTTATGAAGCCTACTAGAATTAGTTACAAGCAATCTGATATCAACAAAAATAGTGTTATAATAATGAAAATCACTATTAAGAGTTTGTTTGTTTTTATGAGGTTCGTTTTTCTTGACGATTGACAGCTATCTGCCTCTTGTGTACTTACAGAGATATTGTGATCTTCTTGGAGATAATAACCTAAAATGTTTATCGTTCATGCCTATCCTGGTTCAGTTATTTATTCCGAGATCTTTAGTTATGTACAATTGCTACAAATATGTTTTGTTACTTCTCAAATAATGTGAATAAATTTGTGTTTTTTTGAAGCAGCTGGATAAAGCATTCGGTTTTATTTATTTATTAGTGAAACAAACAACGTTATAGTACTTATATGATACTAATAATATTGACACACTTTTTACACAAATTATCTTGCCCCAAGTTAAGCATATAATATAGCCTGTGTTATGGGTTACAAGACAATGATATATTTAATACAATATACTTACTTAAACATACTTAAATACATATTATAAACATACATAAATACATTTAAACATCCATGACTCGGAAACAAACATCCATATTCATCATATAAATGCTTGCACCTACCAGGATTCGAAACCGAGACCTCTAGCTTAGTAGTTAGGATTGCTAACCAGTCGGCTATACAGGTCGTCATATATTATATGATACTAATATACAAAAATACAGACATCAGCTAAGTTTCCACTGATAGAAATTACATACAAACTGGTTAGCAATAACAAAGACAAACCAGATACAATTAAACATAGGTACCTGTATGAAAACGGATCGAAACAAATAACATAATATATTATACGGAAAACTAAAGTTTTAAAGATGTGATAGTATTAAACAATATAATATTATATTAACTGATAAGGTATTTTATTTTTATGTAAAAGGGACGAGACTAGACGAGACAGGACCTTCAGCTGATGCCTGCCCATAACAATGCAGGGCCGAAAACCCAAAAATTTAACGGCCCTATAACTGCTCTGGTCACCTTGAGACATAAGTTGTCAAGTTTCATATGCCCAGTTATTACGCCCTTCAGACCGAAACACAGTAATGCTTAGACATTACTGCTTCACGGAGAAATAGGCGCCATTGTGGTACCCATAATCTAGCCGGCATCCGGTGCAAAAGAGACTTATAACAGCAAAGTGTTTCTTAGAGTTATTGTATGTATAGTGGTTTTTAGAGTAATTATATTCAGACTTATTCTGTCATGTTCAACATATTGACATTTTTTTTCTTATTTAGTCATATTCCATTTTTAATTTAAAAAAAATACTTTACTATGTTAGCAAATAAATTACAATGCCACTGTTTTATAGCGACGTGACGCAACGTTTTTTTTATGCAGACTTAAAAAAAATCTTTTTCGGTTTTAATTCAACTTATGACTAAGTGCTGTTTTAGAATTTGTAATATTACTAAATCTAAAAAAAAATCACAGTAATTAACAGCAATTATGGTCAAGGCGAACACTAGCCGGGTTTCATACGTTCAACTATGAGTGATTATAACGTATATGGCAACCGGCGGATAAGATCTATAATATTTTATTGCATCGCCACCTTTTTTATGTAACTTTACAATAGCTACTCTAGTTTCAATGTTAATATTTATTTATAGAATTATGTCGAAACTATTTCGTTAGTACTTACGTTTAATACATTGGATATAGTTATGGACTCCTTCATAGGTCTTGGTATTCAAATTTTACAAAATATATATCAGACAGTATACTAACAGGAATAACTGAGCACAAATTGAAGAAATATATTAAAGTTTCTTTGACACAGGAAGCTTACTTATAGTATAGTAGATTAACGGCCGTTCCCAAAATTCATTCTACTACTACTTGAGATGAAAATCGTAACTATAGTTGACTTTTCTGTCCCAATAAACTTATCGACGGTAACTCACCTTATCCGTACACGCTGTCTGTTAATGGGACGACGTATAGCTTACCAGTAGAAGTTTGTATGGAAATTGCAATACATGCGACCCAATATAAGGCGATAAGAATGAATTATCGCGTATATTGGGACTGCTTCAGATTATTGACAGTTAATTACTGACAGTAGCAGGTAGTAATTTATCTCTATCTCTAGATAGTATATTGGGAACAGCCGTAAATAGAGGATAATGATGCATGGTTCTTGTCTTGTTCTGCGTAGGCCACCTAAAATTGTATAATATTATATTAAGTAGGCTAAATTGTTGTTGATTTAAAAGATGGGCCGTGAGTTTGTTATCAGTTCTTCTCCCCATGTCAAAGCCCCCTTTACGAACAAATGTAACTTCATAACGTTTACCAAGTGTTGTTGCAATATGTTATGTTATTGTCACTCCCTATGGTAAATAAATATACTTCTATTTCTTACGAACAAGTCGTGTGATGAGGTCAGTCTGCTACGATCACATGTCTGTTTCATACTCGGCTAAAACTTGCGCTACCTTTTGACTAGTGTCTTTATGCATCTGTTATTATTTAATTCTTCAGTGCCCTGCAAGCTTAGAGACTTGCCGACTGTTCGAATTAAATATATCGAACAGCATTATATTACAGATATTGTTTATTAGATATAAAATTAATTGTTGTTACGAAATTTCAAAGAATTCTTAAAAAACTAACGGTTATTATGTAATATTAACATAAATGGTTTTTCTTAATGATACCACAGAATTGTGCGAACACCAAAAAGGCTATTTAAGTATAAATGTTTTATATTATTTTATAAGATATTACATTTTAACCATATTTTTATGAAAAGAAAGCCCGCTCGTTTCTTGCGACCCTTTTCCCGGGTCTGGGCACATTATTTCAAATGAGTGATTTTCAATAAATGATTTTGAATCGTATTTTATTAAATCTAATATTGACATAGATTTAGCGTTATGATGACACGATTGAAATGGACGAAAATAACCAAAATTAACCACATTAACCAAAAAATGGAGAAAATCAATAAAAGCTTTTTTGTTTAATACCCATAATTTCTAAAGAACATGCGATGGATTATTATTTGGATTTTTCTGATGATGCTTACCATCTAGCCTATCGTCTCGTTTTGGCTTGACGTTGAATTTTGGGACATCCTGTAT
Organism: Leptidea juvernica; assembly: GCA_949711755.1. Lineage (NCBI taxonomy): Eukaryota > Metazoa > Arthropoda > Insecta > Lepidoptera > Pieridae > Leptidea > Leptidea juvernica. Next base: position 15,164,302 of record CATIXQ010000011.1, read on the forward strand.
ATGTTGCAGGTATATTGTCAAAACCGTGATATTACAATTTCACTAGTGATATTATAATTAAACGGTAGATTGTCAATCGACTCCATTTCTTACAATTTGACGGCCTGGTTTTAGTGACATTGTAATGTCACGAGTACACTATAGTGATATTGTATGACAATTATATTATGACAATTTTACTGGTCGTTAGTTTATGAGGCCGTGTCTGATTGGTTTATTTCTTGTATTTATTGTATAATCATTATTTTTTAGTTATGCATTAGTGTAACCAGTGAGTGCCAGAACCGAATCAGCCCTTGTTCACTAGTGGGTCCCAAAAGAAAGCTGACTCTGTTTTTTATCACAACGCATTATCGTAGCGTGCCGCGGCAGCGGCCGGCGAATGCCAGAACCGAATCGGCCCTTGTTCACTACTATTTCAACAATAACATCAGACGGAACTCTCATACACGGTCCAATGTTTACTTTTATTGTTTTGCAAATTGCGTATGCAAAACACACTGCTAACTTCATTCGTGATATACCGATATTTATTATAATATCACTATAGCGGATCGTGACATTACAATGTCACTAAAACCAGGCCTTTTAATTGAAAGAATTGAAGTAGATTGACAATCTATCGTTTAATCATAATATCACTAGTGAAATTGTAATATCACGGATTTGACAATATACAAAATTGAAAATATTTTTTGTTTAGTATGATATTTGTAGAATAGAAACTGCACACAGTGTGATTAGTTTGATTGAAATCGTTTCATTAGTTAAGGAGTAGTTTCATCACGTACAAACAACGTGACACAATTTTTTTTATGTATAGATATACTTTTACATTATTTTGGCTTCTATATACGTTTTTTTGTGTAATTACTAATCTTGTACGAAAAACGTGGTCTTGACTTGTAAACCCTTGTCAATCTTCCAAGACGGGTGTACCGCCATTAGAATGATCAAGGGCTCTGATCCACAAAGCCTTAAACCCGTACTACAACCGCACGCTACTACCTTAATAACTTAATGTCACGTTCATTCGTTCGTGAATGTTTTCTTTGCACGGTCACAGCCAAACTATGGAACGTCACTGTGAAAACTAAATGTGAATAAATTGCGTGCGTAAAACGTACACATGTCAGAAGTGTAACTTGCATTGTGCATGAACCTCTAAACTGCATATGAAGTCCTGGTACATGTTGCTAGGATGACATGATTTCAATCGCTATGAAAGACATTACTATCACCACTACCATATTTATTATCTCCTGGTGTTTATGTAGTAATAGGTCATGCGCATGACGTCACAATGAATTAAGGTATATACTCGCGTCATACATAAGACAATCTCTTCTTCAATTATGATCGCCCGGTACCAAAGCACTGTATATTGCTTCCTTTCTCATTTTTTCCCACGTTAAATCTTATAAATTTGTGTGTCTCGCTATTTCGTTAAATCGACTGAATACCACAACGATGCTAAAGAAGTTTTCATTTCAAAAACAAACTCTTTGTTTTGCAAATTTTTTTGCTTTGCTTCAGCCACCGCGCGCTTTCCAGCTAAGCCAAACGTACGCGTGACGCATGACCCGTAAACTCTGTATAATTACAATTTTTGCATTAAAATAATAATACTTTCACGGCTATAGGTATATATAGCTTTTGTTGAAATTAAATTCTTGAGTTATCGGTTAACGAGTAGAAATCGAAATATAAATATACATATTTAACATTGGGAGTGACAATAACATATTCAACATTTTGCAAAACTCTACTACTACTACTACATCATTTCGTAAAGGGACTATGACATGGGGAGAAGAACTGACAAGAAACTCCTAGCCGATCTTTTGAATAAACAACATCTTAGCCTATTTAATCTACTATAATATAATAGATAGGACATATGTTAAGAGAAAAACAAGAAAAATGGACAAAATAATAACCGACTGGTATCCAAGAGATGGTAGTAGAAGAAAAGGGCGTGAAACTAAACGCTGGGAAGATGAGGTAAAAAGAGTAGCTAGTAGTAGGGCCTAAATGGATCCAAATAGCGAAAGACAGAGAGGCGTGGAAATCTTTAGAGGAGGCTTTTGTCGAAAAACAAGCTGTTTAACCTAACATATAATTTAGATTTAAGTTTATATTTAGTTATGTATCATTTATAATATTTGTGAACAGCAATAAAGGCTTATTTTATGTATTTATTTTATTTAATACAATTTTAGATGACCTGCGCAGAACCAGAGAAGTACCCTGCGTCATTCTCTATACTATCTACTATTGACTTTGTCAAAGAAGCTTTTAAACATATTTCTGAAATTTGTGAAGGAGCCCATTAACTATAGGCACGTACAGTTTAATCTTTCTTTTTGATTTGAATGAGTACATTTGGCTTAGAGATTAAACCGATATACTATTGATTTGACGGGTTAAAATTCTTCTAGTTTGAATTGAATGTATCGAATGTCGGCCGACACGAGGCGGTGGCATGCACTGTATCAATTACCATTATTGTTAGCGAGAGTGGCCGGCCGGGCCCTCTCCCCCGAGTGTTCCCGCTCGCTTCATTTATAAATTACTAGCACTATGCTATTAACTAGAAAATGTACTCGAATACAGTCATTATAGAGTGCATGGACTTATCAGCAATATACCGCATTCAATTGATTGATTAGTCGCTTCTAGCGCTAGATTTTATTGAAAGCGCTTGTTTTATGGAAAAGGAGGACAAACGAGCGTACGGTCACCTGATATTAAGCGATCACCGCCGCCCACATTCTCTTGCAACACTAGAAGAATCACAGGAGCGTTGCCGTACTTCTGGAAAGGTACACGCGCTTATTTTGATGGAGCCTATGTCAAACAGTCCCGGAAAAACCGCACAAGGAAGGCTTAGTTGTACGTAAAAGATTAAGTTCCAAGTAGCGTAATTTGTGGCGTGTCGTGCGAAGATGGAATTCGCTGGCAAGAATCAAGTGAAACAGCTCTTGGGAAGTCTCCCGTGATAAATGTGGTAGAAGACATAAAATGAAGCAACGTCTCTACGCAACGCCAAGTGATCTAGCCGATCACAGAGTACTGGGCCACCGATAATCCTTGCAGATCTATGTAGCAGGTGGTCAAATGGTTCGAGCTGATACTGGGGTGCGCCAGACCAGAGATGACTGCAAAGCTCGATATGTGGGCGGACCTGCGCTTTGTAAAGCGTAGGTCTGTAATGTGGGCTGGCTTGAAGTATTGCCGTGCTCTATTTATGACTTCCAGCTTCTTTGAAGCCAGTTTGATGTACTGAACTGCAGAATCGTTAGACAAAAAGGTAGATGCTGTAAAATATGAAATATTGAAGTAGAAGTTGTAATTCCAGCAAATAAGTAGCTTTTAATATTTGGTCACTCGTATTATCTATTTATCAGTACGAGGATATACCTACTGAGGTGGTCGTTTCGAGATCCCAAAAAACTACTGGTGGTTACCCCAATGATTGTTTGGATAATTTTGTCCTGTAGAATCTATGAATTCTATTAGAGACATTTTTTATATTTTTCTGAAAAATTAAAATTGCACCAAAATGTATGGTCCATGCGGTATAACGATTTAAACATTACGCCTTCAACGCTTTCACCGTTAATCTAAACGTCAGATAACGCATACTCCATAAACCTTGGTTTGTTTTTTTACTCTATAGTTTTGCCGCCATCTACTGGATGTGCTTTACCGTTGGTAAACTGCTCAACGCTATAATTGCATATTAAGAAATTGACTTTAAACAATTAGTTATTTATATTCAAGTGGTTTCCCTCACTTTTATATTTGTATACTTAATACGTTACGTAATAATTACACATATCATCTACTACTTCTACGGATCTCCTCATTTCTGATTCGATCTCGCAGGGAATCTCCGAGCATAGCCCTCTCCATTGCCCTCTGAGCGACCATGAGCTTCCTCGTAAGGCCCATAGTTAGCGACCACATCTGCATAGCGTACGTCATCACTGACAACACACACTGTTTGAAAACCTTCGTCTTCAGACACTGTGGTATTTGGTACGAGAAGATTTTACGGAGCTTCCCGAACGCTGGCCATCGGAGTTGGATTATAATTCCACTAAACTATTAAATAATTTCAGTTTAGTTAAGTTATTAAAAACTTCGTCCTTGCGAAAGTATTTTCAAAATAAAAATAACGCAATCAGTTAAGATTAAAACGATCTAGGCTCAACTAAGTAAAATAGGGAAGCAGATTATTTATGAAGTTAATAAAAGCTAAGCACGCAATATTATCCGTGTAAGTCTATTTATAAGGCGGGCTGTAAAAAGTTGAATAATTAACTCGCCGACTAGTTCGCTGCAGATTTATAACTCTGCACGGATTTATTGTATAATTGGTGATTTATTTTATGTGTCAATAAAACGTTGCTTGACCAATTTACAGCCGCTGATGTCCGCTTTCATTGGACCGGGTTTAAATGAATGATTTATTGTTTTTTTTTTTTATAATAGGAATAGACGAGACAAAGCGTTTAGCTGATTACATTCGACTATAGTATATTATCTCTATCAGGATTGTTGAAACCCCATTTAAGTCTCTCAAAAAAAATATAATGAAATGAATATTATGACTGTTCACTGTCAGTAAATGTATGAAATTATAATAATCGTCACCTTTTTGCTCTTTATAGTGATTTTCGTCATTATAACACTAGAAATAAGGGATTGTTTGTAACAAATTCTATAGGCTTCTTAAGATACATAATAGCTTTAAGGGTAAATGTATACACTTTTATAATAAAGTCCCAGCCACTGTTAAGGCATTATCTGTAAATAAATATGAATGTTTTATTTAAAAATGGCTCTGTCGTAAATCCCACTACTCGACAGCTGAATATATAAGTGATCCGGCACACTGGTTACAGATTATGATTATTCTACAGCAATAGCAATGACAGTACAATATTGTATAGTTCATTAAAAAGAGCGCAAAAAAAGAATGCTGGGAGAGTTTCTTGTGCCCCTTCTTATCTATCAGAGCGCTATTTGTTTCCGAAGCGGTAGTAGTATCTAGTATATTAGAAATGACATTAAAAATAATTCTACAGGAATTAATTTTGAGAAAATAAATGCCTTTTATGCCTTTTGATTGTTTAAGAGGTGGCAAAAGGATAAAGACTCACGCGAAGGAGAAGTGAAGCGAATAGGTGAGGCAGTGGCCCTTCTATATCCTCGACACCAGAAGCCCTATTACGAAAATCAAAATACGAAGTTTCGGTTGACGGATCGTACATTTTCCAATGACGGCCGATTTTGAGGGGTCAGGAGATGCGTTCCCGGCCTTTATGTTGGGTGTATGCTCAATGTTTGAAGGTGCCTAAGTCGTATTGGGAAAACTGAATTGTGAACGGCATCACAAGGCTATAAAGCTTTGTTTCATAAGATATTTAGTATATCTAATATCTCATCTCTCTTATCTCAGTAGAACATTAGACGGCGTCCTTCAAACCGAAACCAAGTAGTTATATAGTGTGGTGGCTGAGTTACCTTTTAAATATTTGTCACAGCAGACATTTGAATGGTTAGCTGTTTAGAATGCTCATTTAATATATTTACTTGTAACCTTATGGACGGACAGTGGAGTCTTCATTCATAGGGTTCTTGTTGGTTACCCGTCGGAAACGTAACCCTTTTAAAAATAATACTCGCATAATACGCATAGAAGTTCTAAGTATAAAATAAATAAATTTGTAGAGTATAAAACCTCTCAAGTAGTGATTTATTATAATTTGTGATATTAATATCTTATACCCTTAAACGAGCAATTCTTGTATATGTATATTCTGAATCTCGGAAACGGCTCCAACGATTTTAATGAAATTTAGTATACGCGTAGTTTCGGGGGTGAGAAATCGATCTAGCTAGGTTTCAATTTTAAAAAATGTAGTTGAATCCGTGTTTTAATGAGGAACAGCTACAATAACATTAGAATACAAAGGTAAATTTCGCCACTATATACAATACTATAATAGCTTAGATGGGACATTGGGTGATCCGGAGAGCAGAAGACCCCGGTTCGAATCCAGATGTCCTATTAGTTTTTTTTTTGTTCAAGTTTTGTATATTCTTAAAAATCCGAGCAAAGCTCGTTCGTACATATATTATCTATTGAAGTAATAAATCCATAGCTTCCGGTGTAGTGCTGTAAAGTTTATTCATAGTCCCATAAGCGCCAATTCCATTATGGTGCCAATTAACACTTGATGCTTCAAAGTCACTGCGTGCTGAGAGATAGATTAAAGTCAGCTCCAGTCATACACTTCAAAACTAACGCATCAAAAGTACCGTTTGCAAAATTAACGACTGCCATCTGACGTAACGTAGATACAACAAGGTTCCGTACCTATTACAATGCAGTGCCGCTCAGAATTCTTGAAAAACCCAAAAATTCTGATTGGCACTACAATAATTGCGCTCGCCACCTTGAGACATAAGATGTTGAGTCTCATTTGCCCAGTAATTTCACTATCTACGGCGCCCTTCAGACCGAAACACAATAAAGTTTGCACATTGCTTAATGGCAGAAATAGGCGCCAATCTTATGACAACCTTAGTCCTTGGACCTCCCTATTATTTTTATGCCCCAGGGAAACACAGCGCAAATAATTGAGCAATTATTTATTAATTCTTATGAGTATTTTGTCCAATGTCCTCTCTAAGAGGCGTTCGTCGTATATATATAGGTTAAGTGACGGCTGACTCGGCCGCTTTATATAAAAACTGAATGATTGAGCCACATTCCTCGGCCGACCTAATCACTCAATATTTATTGAAGCACTCGATATGGCTTGGTGTTGACTCTTGTTTTTTATAATAACTGTATAAATGAATGTAGATTATTGGACTGTGTCATATTATATGCGCAACATCTTATATATAAAATTCTCGTGTCACAATGTTCGTTCCCGTACTCCTCCGAAACAGCATTAAAAAATACATACAACTTCAAATTTTCACCCATCCACGATCAACAGTTACATTTGTATCGCGATTTTAATATCGGCAATACAACGTTTGCTGGGTCAGCTAGTCTTATATATAAAATTCTCGTGTCACAATGTTAGTTTACCTTACTTCTCTGAAACGGCTTTACTGATTTTTACCAAATTTTATATGCGTATTCAGTATCAGATTTTTATATTATTCTGTTCTATCCACCAAACCGATATAGGGTTGCAAGATGGCAATCGAATACAATAATTGTAGTACGATATATTTGGTAGGTCTGAGAATCGGTTGCATCAAAATTTTAATAATTGTTTTTTTTTAATATGTTATATGACAAGACGACGTTTGCTGGGTCAGCCAGTGATACTATAAGTATATGAGAAGAGAATCATAATTGATTGAATGAAATTAAATAATTCCTTTATTGTTTTTGTTCATTAAATAGAACATATTTACGATATATAAGGGCTGTATATTTCACCGGGACACCACGGTGACGCAACCAGTCGTGCGCGTCCGTAACCTACCAAACTACACACCATACAGACACCAGAGTTATGAATATATATCACGTATATAAATAATAAATAAATAAAAATAAAGAAGCCTTATATTTCTTACTAAATTAAATAATTTGTACATATTTCTTAAATATTAACATATTATATACAAAATAAACGTATTTCTATTACATTTAATTTAAAAATAAATTTTTATAATAAGAACCCCTCGTTCTCATAGGTGAAGGCCTCCTCTAGAGATTTCCAACTATCCCTGTTCCTTGCAGTCTCCATCCATTGTTCACCGGCCACTTGTATGATAGCATCAGACCACCGGGTTGATGGTCGACCTCTCACGTATATTTATCACGTATATATAATTATGTAATTAATTACCAAAAAGCACTTATACTTCAATGGCTCGACTTTTTCTAATATCCTGTGTATATATTATTTTATTATCCCGGTGATCCTTACATATTGTCATTGGTCCTTGACACGTGTGTAAATTTTCAAATAATCAAAAATCCTAATACATTGGTGAAGTTTACATAAAGCCTTTGTATATTTCATTGTCTGGATAGAGCCTCTTGCTGCTAGAGAACCTATGAAAACAGGCCAGCTTTATTAAGTGTGCGTGCATTGTTTATAATAGAGGTTACCTGTTAACCACAACTTATTTCACACCTGTCAACAGTCTATCTATACGTATAAATGATCTAAGTATGAAGCATTTATAATCACAATAATTACCCGCATAATAAGTAATACCCTCAGTATAATGCCTACTACTCGGCTAAGTCGAGTTAGTAAGTCTGTTTAGGGGCGATGTATATGTTTTTACAGCAAAATCCCAGATAATGTACAAAACAAAAGTATTACGTTATTCAAAAAAAAAAAACGTTTGTGTGGTAAGTTTAATTGTACAACTTTGTACATATATTTTTTGATGAAAGAAACAACCACCGAGTTTGTTGCACCCATTCTTCTCAGGTCTGAGGCATTCGTTTTGGAATGGGTGGTAGGTGTTGAGTTTCAATAATACATCTATACATATACATAGGTACATACACCCAAATAACATTTTTTACAATTTTTGTCTGTCTGTTTGTCCCGGCTAATCTCTGAAATGGCTGGACCTATTTTGACGGGACTTTAATAGCAGGTAGCTGATGTAATAAGGAGTAGTTTAGGCTACGTTTATTTTAGACAAAATCTTTTTATTTTAAAAACGATCTAACTCTAAAAATAATAATTTATATGGCAAAACAACGTTTGCCGGGTCAGCTAGTTTTGAATAAAACTGTTTGAATATACTGATGTTACATTTTATTGAAACTGTACACGTACAAAAGGTAATTTGAATGGGTGAGGTAATGGAGAGGATTCACTTTAGCGGGTCGCGTGCAGGCGCCGGGGCCCGTGCACTCAACACTCACCTGTTGAGACGCGCGCACATCGACCGCCTCCCGCCACCCACTCCAACTGGGTCACCTCCACAACACACTATCATTGCGACTGATGCACACTCCGCACAACCGAGATGATTTACCAGCTCCTTTGCACAGTATGCCGGCTATAATCTAGCCTGCTACTGGTAAAATGACCCATTTGAAGATACCAAAAAGTCCGATTCGGACTCGCCCACCCAGTCGGGTTACGTAGATATTATTAGCTACCTACCTAGGTATAGATATAAAAAAGGGTGATGGTTTACTTTCCATATTTCGTCAATACGTCATAAAAATAAACAAAAATCTATTTATGCTTGTGCTAATGAAGCCCACCAAAGGCTCCTTTGCACAGGAAGACGGCTAGATTATGGGTACCACAACGGCGCCTATTGCTGCCGTTAAGCAGTAATGTGTAAACATAACTGTGCTTCGGTCTGAAGGGCGCCGTAGCTAGTCAAATTACTGTGCAAATGAGACTTACATCTGAGCTGAATGTGACGAGCGCAGTTTTAGTGCTGCTCAGAATATTTGGGGTTTTTCAAGAATCCTGCGCTGCATTGTAACGAGCAGGGCGTATCAATTACCATCAGCTGAATGTCCTGCTCGCCTGGTCTCTTATTCTCATAAAAAAAATGTAACCTCGATTCAGGAGGTCAATTACCAAAATCGAAAGGCGAAGTTTCGGTCCGAAACGAAAGAGCGACGAACTTCGAATTGAATCCTATTACCAAAGTGCTTCGGATCCGAATAGTGCGGACGGATTTCGTATCAGAACCATGGACATAATCATATGAAGCGAAATTGTAGTTACGATCATACTAATGTCAAGTGAATTTGGGAATAAGGTAAACGAAAGACAAAATGTCTAATCGCTTACTTCGTATCGATATTCAAATCCGGAATACTTTCGTAATAGGAAAATGTACGATCCGTCAACCGAAACTTCGTATTTCGATTTTGGTAATGGCTCCAGTGCCAGCTGTACGTTTAGTGTTGGCAAAAGTTTTAGTCCTCCATCATAGTTCTTGGTATACTAGGACTCACTGAGCACAAATTTAAGATATATATTAAAGCTTCCTTGGCAATGAAGGCGTGGGCTGGGTTGCACGACTATTATAGTTAAGATTTGAGTCAACTTTAACGTTAACAGTAACATATAGCTGCGGTATGAGTTGCACCATCGTATTCCTTGGCTTAGTTATAGTTAAGGCAGGTCGCTATTTAACATTTACAACAGCTTTGACCGACAAAGATAGGATAAAGGCGATAAAACTTGTCAAATGGTGCAACACATTTTTTGCTTGTTATTAAAGTTTGTTGCTAAAGTTAGTTGGTGCAACCTAAGCCTTACTGTAGTATATTAGATTATATAGAAGATAATAATGCATGGTTCCTGTATGATTCTGAGTAGGCCACCAAATATTGTATAGTATTATATGAAGTAGACTAAGTTGTTATATGATTTAAAAGATGGTCTGGAAGTTTCTTATCAGTTTTTCTCCCCATGTCTCTCCCTTTACGAATTGATGCTTCTGACGTTTGACCAAGAGTTGCTGCAATATGTTATGTTATTGTCACTCCCTATGGAAAATAAATATAATATTTCTATTTCTACTATTAGCTAACGGTGTATGCTATTACAATCAAGCTTTTTAATTCCGGAGATTGAACACGGTGCATTGTGGCAGGAAATTGTTGGAACTGCAAACTAAACTACACTGAAAACTGGGACGAAAAAGAAATGAACTGCAAAAACTAATTGCGATATGAAAGTAATAAATGTTGCTGTTTCTTTTAATAATGTTGCCAGCTTATTAATTTTGATAGATTTCCCCTGACAAGTTAGTTACTCTCGACCCTGGGGTTCGGTCTAAAGATTTTCAACTTTTGTTTATTTATGCCTTTTTTAATATGGCTAATTAAAGGCATTTATTTCTCAAAATTGATTCCTCTAGAATTCTTTTGATGTGATTTCTAATATACTAGATAGTACTACCGCTTCGGAAACAAATAGCGCTCTGAGAGAGACGCTCTTTTCAATAAGAATATACAATATTGTACAGTCATTTCTATCGCTATAAAATAATTATAATCTAGTCCCAGGCTGTCCGATCACTTAGAAATTCAGCTGTGGAGTAATAGGATTTACGACAGAGCCATTTTTTTTATAAAACATTTAAATTTATTTATAGATAATGCCTGAACAGAGGCTGGGACTTTATTATAAAAGATAAATTGGTCCCATTTTCGATTTACGTGTTAATTGACTTATTTAATAGTATTTCCACCACAGGAATCGACAACATTTTTTTTTTAATTTATTTTACTGTTGTTATCTGAGGTGCAGACATTCTTATTTTTTTATGGAACTACTGGAATACCAAGCTATTACCGCGGCCCACATTCTCCTGCAACACCAGTTGATGCTCAGAGCAAGGTCGGCCTTTTAGGAAGGTGTGTGCATGTGGTTTCGTCCTGGGAACACCGCGCTAAGAAGATCTTGGCAGACAGTTCTTTGAAAACCGCACTGTGAAGGAAAGCATAAGTTAATAAAAATAGAAGTGTTAGCTTACACATATCTAAGTTGAACTATTTAATATTGAAATTGTTTAACTTTAGGAAAACTAAGGTAATTACTTAAATGTTGTGGCTCAGATAATGTTAGGAAAGGTTATTTATTAAGGAAATCTTTTACAATTCTTGAATATGTAAATCAGAATTTTGTGTCTTTACATTATTAGTATCAACTGCTGCTGTGAGAGAGAGAAGAGAAAAGACAGAGAGAAAGGGAAGCCAAAAACTGGCGCCGTAACGCGTTACGTTACGAAGCGGTTTAAGCTGCCATAAGAAGTTATACTTAAAAAAAAAACATTTAATCTTAAAAGGCTGAATTTGACGAATACTAATTCTCGGGGGATCACTTCTACGTCGATAGCTCATCAAATTAGAACACATTATTATGTTGAAAACGTAAGTGCAGGAGTAATAGTTGTGGTATATATACTCCTGTGTAAGTAATAAAGCGTAATATCTCTCTTAAATCTTCATCGCTGTGTTCAGTAAAGAGTTGTAAAGATAAACGGTCGGGAGTCAGGGCAGCTCGCGCTACCCCCTCCCTCTCCTCCCTCCTCTTTCCCCACCACGCGGACCCATTATGCTCGCTCGTTACTCACGCGGCATTAAGCTCATTTATGACTTGGTGCGGATTTCAGATTCATTTTACACTTTTACACATTCAACTCGTCATACATTTTTATTTCAAACCCGGTGGCCACGACCGGCTTTGCACCAATAGATTTACGGCCGTTTTCAATAACCTATCTACCCTTAGTTTAAGCTACGGTTACATTGCTGTCACCGTTTAATGACAAGATCTTATCTATCCATAGTTATTTCCAATATAGCTATTGTCCATCCAATGCTATCTATCAATAGGTTATTGAAATGTAAGTAAGCGTAAAAGGATAGATTTGTTTACCTCTAGTTAGTTAAACTTAACTAAAATTTTGTAAATAAACTAGAATTTTGTTTATCAGTATCCTATCAATAGTTAGCACAAATAAACAGTAGTGTATCATTAATATTAAAGGTAAAGGCTTGCATAAGAGGTGTATTAAATTAAATATTTAGTTATTTGAAACTTTTCAGTATTTGAGAAGTCGGTTTTTTAAACGTAGTTTTTTTTATAAATTTAAACCATTATCTTTTCAACTTTTCTTTTTTTTTTTAATTTTTTAAACTATTTTTGCGTTAGACATAGACATAGATATATTTTATTTCACATCATCATCACACAAATTAATTAATAAAGTTTTATTATACACCTTAAAGTAAAACATAACAATATCGCTTAAAGTAAAATAATATTTGTGAACATAATTATATAATTAACAATAGAATCAAGAATGATGCGAAAATGGACACCGCTCAGCATATGTTGTAGCAAATGCTACAGCGCTGGTTTTCAGCGTAGCCCATTACGAGACAAACTCGCGCTGTGGTTTAGAAACGTTTGAAATTTTTAAAATACTTACAGCATAACACATACTTAAAACTGAAAACCTACCCAAATAAGTAGAAGAGTCGCCTTTTGGTTTTAGTCAAGCGTTCATTAACGTTAGTGCTGCTGTTTGCGATTTCTCACTCATAAATAAGTGTTCAATCTCACTCAGTAATAAAATGTTCAATTACTTTATCTATCTTGCTGTAAAAACTCCGTTAGTGATGTTCTACTCTGTGGCATTTGTATGCCTATACGCTAGAATATTGTAATCTATGGTAGAATGTATTTTTTTTTATGAAAATAAGGGACGAGACGAGCAGGACGTTCAGCTGATGGTAATTGATACGCCTTGCCCATTACAATGTAGTGACTCATGATTTTTGAAAAACCCAATTTCGAACGGCACTACAGTTGCGCTCGTCACCTTGAGACATAAGATGTCAAGTCTCATTTGCCCATTAATTTCACTAGCTACGGCGCCCTTCAGACCGAAACACAGTAATGCTTACACATAACTGCTTCACGGTAGAAATAGGCGCCGTTGCAGTACCCATAATCAAGCCGTCAAAGAAGCCTCCCACTGGTAGTAGATACACCAGGTTCGCGAATATAAAACAATCATTAGGTACTCGCGACATTCGCCGTACCTACGTAATGTTACGGGTGACTGAATAATGAATAATATTTCAATCCTGGAGCCAGTTACTGAACACACTCCATTATTCAGAGCAACGTATTTCACCTAGTGCTATTTGAGCACCTTATTACGTTCTCCTCGCCTCCCGCGCCCGGAGGGATGTTACACGGTTATCAACAGTTGTAAGTATTTGATAATTACAAAAGTAATTAACGCTAACTACATAAAAAGGAAATTAGAATTGTTGAATAAATGAGAGAACTCATTTATATTTACGAAATTGAATTCTTTTTGAAGTCGATTAATAAACTCTGCACTGAAGGAGAAGAAAACATTCTTTTTTGGCACGTTCTAATGAGATAAATGCTGTTTAACATTACATAATTACTTCTTTTTGATATTGACACGCGCTTGGCGAGAATTCCTCGGAATAATACTGCACTATGGAATCTGTGATTGGTATCTACTATATATACTATGTGGGCAAGTGAGACTTAACATTTTATGTCGATCAGAATTTTTGGGTTTTTTCAAGAATCCTTAGAGACATTGTAATAATAATAATATTGACACACTTTTTACGCAAATTATCTTGCCCCAAGTTAAGCATATATAGCCTGTGTTATGGGTTACAAGACAATGATATATTTAATACAATATACTTACTTAAACATACATAAATTCATATAAACATACATAAATACATTTAAACATCCATGACTCGAAAACAACCATCCATATTCATCATATAAATGCTTGCACCTACCGGGATTCGAACCCGGGTAATGGGCAGGGCTTATCAATTACCATCAGCTGAACGTCCTGCTCGTCTTGTCTCTTATAGTCATAAATTGAAACTAAATTAGTACGTCCATGGCTCTCGATAACTCTCTTGACACTCGCACCATTTCTAAAGGATTCTGGATCACTTGCATGGATTATGTCTAAAAAAAAGAGAGAGAAACTTAGTGTCAATGAGTTTCTTGCCACTTTCTTTCATTATATCATAAACATATTATATCATAATATATTATTGGTTCTCAACGTGGGCGATAACGCCCCCTTGTGGGCGTTTGAGACCTTCGGGGGGGCAGTAGAAGACCCAGAGAAAATTAGGGGGCATTGAGATGGCGCAAATGGGGCGTGGGTAGATTAAAAAATATAGTCTAAAAAGGAAAAAAAATACGCGAAAATACTCTAGAAAAAAACATATTCTCAAAGTGGGCGGTGAGCAAAGGTTGAGAAACTGCAATATATCATAAGAAGAAACATTCGTGGTTATTTTTCTATACGTTTGTTTTCGCCTCTTTAAATTTCTATAAAATTATTTTCAAACAAGATCGTGATATCGATATCTTCGTTATCTGTGTCTCTCTCTCCGTTTTGCTTTTTTTATATTGAAGTGAAATCTTCTTTAGCGTCGTTGATCACTTTTCTTGGTATGGGTTATAAAATGTTAAACTCGCGTCAGGACACGTTACATGATAGAAAATTCGTAAGACAGTCGTTGAAATTATGGATGATGGTTGGTTTTTTTGAGAGATAAACTTTTTATTGTAAAATAATTGTAATCGTTCTGAAGTGTAAAGTTTTTTATGTAATATAAATTGTCATATTTGTGTACGATAGCGCAATAAATGAGTATTGTATTGAACCACATAAGTGACTGATAAATAGAGCAATTTCGTTCGAAATTATTCCCGTACCATTCCTAAATATTCAAAAAGGTTTAACGTCAATGTTCAAGTTTTCACTTCTGCCGGCACTCCCGGAGTGCAACCCGTATTTTTTTTTGTACATGCTAGAGTACTTCAAAAAGTGGTTAAAAGGGCTTATTCGTATGGGCTATATACAGAGATCTAATATACAATTGTGACAACAATTCCGAAAAAAGCGTGACAGTCTGACACGAAAAATTGGATATGATTACCGACAACGATACCCTTATTTTTGAGATTTCTTGACTTCCCCGAAATAGCTGTAAATTGTAAAATGAATACATTTAATAATTGTTATTTTTTTTAGTCAATAAATGAATTTTAATTATTGAGTGCGTTGGCCAAGCTCGGTAGTTATCTGGCATATATGGCTAGTACAGCAACAGTACAGCAGTTGCATGTTAGAAGTCTGCGAATTCCCCAGGCGTGTTCTGAACTTCTGGCTGGACCTGGGCTGGTTGGAATGACTGGCCCACTCTGCAGGAGCCCCTTTACCAATTAACCAATACATTACACAGAAAACATAATATTTAATTAAAGTTTTTTTGTTGGTTCCATTTTTATTAGTACCTAATATATCTATGTTATATAATCATCTAATAATGTATCAAACAACGCGATCAAGTTATGTATAGGTCACAGCGGCGTGCATTGGTTTTCCAGCGCGGTAGGCACTCGAAGTCTAACTAGTTGTATTTGCGATTAATATTTAAAAAGTTAGTTCCTTTTATAAGGATAAATATAATTTCACTTACCAACTTTTTTCTGCCGTTCTGTCAGATTTTAGCAATTTTTTTAACAATATTATTCAAATTATTCAAGTCACCGTAGCCAGTATCATTCCACACAGTTTTCGTTGTAGAAAATAAACAGCAGGGGAAGCAGAACAATAAATTGGAATGGCGGCATCCATCTAGCTAAGTGTACTTAATTTATGTAAACAAATCGTATTTTCGCCACAATCCCGACACTGGAATTCCTCCATTATATTTTAATACCTTACTAGTTACCTATATTAAACACAAAACACACAGCAACTTCTTTTTTTCAATACAAACACTAAATATAATTAACAATAAACAAATCAACACAAAACAAATAACTAATGTAATTAGCTTAAATATTCACGCCCGTATAAGTACACGAATGACGAAAACACAACAACTAATAAAATGGCGCTGTCATTGTTGATTAGTGAACAATATATTTTTATTTCCGGAAATGTCATATTTTATTTCTCACAATCATGAATCACGTCATGTAAGATGTCAACACTCTTATGGGAGCGCAATAAGGTTGAAACTCGGACACTAAGCGAACGAGACACGTTATAACAATTACTCATAAATCATAATGTAGGTATGATTACTTTCATTGGTTTAAATCGTGATAGCTAAATTAAATTGTCATTTTAAAGCCTTTTTTTCAGCCTTTAGTAAGCATTATCGGAACTGCTTACTTTAGGTATTTAGTATATCGCTTAACGAAAAACTTACTGGTTGGGTGTTCAATTGAAGTTCGATTATAGAATAAACAACTAAATTTATCTGAATTATCTTGGAATCTAGTGTAGGTATATTATTTAGGCTCTAAATATGGTAGGTAGGCTATGCTTATTGGCATATATGGAATGCACGCCCCTGATAGGTCAGCATCCCAATTAAATATTTTTCAAGTGAATTATTAATAACTATTAGTTTATCATATATAAATAAATAGATTGTATCTAAAAATATTATTACAACCTTAAAGAAAAAAGAATATCGGAAATTATTTCAAACGACTTATTAAATAAGTATAAAAAACTTCGCGACATTCTCACAAAATTATTCTCCCAACAAAAATTGTAACTTGAAAAGTTGTTTTAAACCCAAACCTCGTCAATAGCAGTCGTGTCAAAACTTTGGCAGTTATAAGAAATTAGAGTTGTGTCATTGATACTGTAGAAGGTTCAAAGTTATTTTTCATTTTAATTATGGGTAATTCGTTTATTCTAGTGGAGAGATGTGGACTTTGAATATAAGTGTTAAGTTGAATT
This sequence comes from Leptidea juvernica, assembly GCA_949711755.1. NCBI lineage: Eukaryota > Metazoa > Arthropoda > Insecta > Lepidoptera > Pieridae > Leptidea > Leptidea juvernica. The sequence continues at coordinate 15,181,648 of CATIXQ010000011.1, forward strand.
AAGAACTACTTCTAGGCATTTCCAATAACTACTGCTCGTATCTAAGCACTTTAGCTTTAGGGTTACGTAATACAAAAGAACAGCGAACTACTAGAGTTCAAGTCAATTTTTTTTTAATGAAAATAAGGGAGCAGGACGTTCAGCTGATGGTAATTGATACGTCCCGCCCATTACAATGCAGAGGCCGCTCAGGATTATTGGAAAAACCCAAAAATTCGCAGCGACACTACAATTGCGCTACTACGGCGCCCTTCCGACATTAACACAATAATGTTTACACATTACTGCTTCACGGTAAAAATAGGCGCCATTGTGGTACCCATAATCTAGCCGGCATCCTGTACAAAGGAGCTTCCCACTGGTATCTGATAACATAAAGCACCTCGGATGTTTGGCTAGAATCTAGATGGTCTCATAGCACATATAAAAAAATAAGGCACTTAAGGCTCCTGTGATGATAGATTTAGATCAGTTCTTAGAAGTACGCTAAACTAAATAAAATATATTATATAAGAAGAAGATCTTTGCGATAAAGAGGCGACGCAAGTGGTAAGAGGTGGTGCAGTGGGGGACGGAGGAAGCTTGCCGGTGATCACTACGGGGTTAGCGCTTCGCAGTTATAATTTAGTGATAAGTTAATAATAAAATAATTTTGTTTGAATATATCTATTACTTAATATTAAATTATTTAAAACAGTAAAGTCTTATATCTTTACATGTAAATGTTAGCCGAGCTACAAACAAAAAAGATCGATCATAGATTTTGGTCGTGATGCGATGTTGACATCCCTACATGCGCCTCGCGGTAGAGCTGCGTGAATCAACGGTAGTAAAGAATATGTTCTTCTTATTGGAGCCCGCGCGCACTAAGTACTTTGCGCATGGTGTGTACATCTACCTTGGCCTCCACTTGATTTATAAGTGTACGGTGGTAAGTAATAAGGTAACTTGGTAGTCGAGCTATAGCGTGGATATGGCAACATCGGCTAATCCTATTTTTACCATGAAGTATTTCAGATTTTAATAAGCGTAGGTTCTATTTTCGAGCTACTTCACGGCTTAAACGATAATTGTTATTAGAACCTAACCCAGACGATTAAGCTATAGGTAACTTGATATAAATGTTAAATGGCCAAGACATAGAAGCGCACTCATCATCATCAGCAGCCGGGAGACGTCCACTGCTAGACAAAGGCTTCCCCAAAAGATATCCATGATGATCGCGCTGCGCTGCCCTCATCCAACGTGTTCCGGCGATCTTGACCAGATCGTCGGTCCATCTTGTGGGAGGCCTACCAACACTGCTTCTTTCGGTACGTGGTCGCCATTTGAGGAATTTTCTGCACCACGGGCAATCTGTCGGACGAACTATGTGCCCTGCCCACTGTCACTTCAGTTTCGCAATAATTTGGGCTATTTCGGTGACTGGTTCTCCTCATTTCTGATTCGATCTCGCAGAGTAACTCCGTGCATAGCCCTCTCCATTGCCCTCTGAGCGACCATGAGCATGCTCATCAAGCCCATAGTGAGCGACCACGTCTGCGTAGCGTAAGTCATCACTGGCAACACACAGCAGTTACTATTTCTTCAAAATAATAAATATTTGCGCTAAGGCTCACATCTATATGACAATTACTCGCATTTACGGTTTTTCGAATGCAATTAATTACTCGCCGTGTCACTGTCAATAATTAAATTGGAAATGCGCGCTGAGAAATGTATGGTAACAAGAGTATTTAAATATTTAATTGCTTAACTTCGTATTATTTTTCATTCAATCGGGAATATGTCACAGGTTTTGTTTTAGCTATATGATTCCTTCGTCGACCCCGAATGTATTCTCGACAATGAACTGACCGCACCATATTCACATTGCCTACACTGACATTGTCAACTACGTCACAGTATATATATATTATATCTCAGTTGAATTGCTAAAGCTCTGATATTATAATTTCACTAGTGATATTATAATTAAACGGTAGATTGTCAATCTACTTCATTTCTTACAATTTAACGGCCAGGTTTTAGTGATATTGTAATGCCACGGGTACACTATAGTGAATATCACTAAGGTGCCTTACCTAAAACCAGGTCGTTAAATTGTAAGAAATGAAGTCGATTGACAATCTACCGTTTAAACGGTAGTGATATAATTAATTATATCACTAGTGAAATTGTAATATCCCGGATTTGACAATATACAGTAAGGAAACGTACAAATGTTAGAATCGACGCACGCACACATACGCAGGGTTCTACGCGACACGTGCAGGGCTGTCGCGACTACATGCGTCGTTTCCAACATTTGCTCGTAGTATCCTAACTGCCTTAGCTTATATCTATTTGTGTATATATACTGTGACTTCGATCCAACAACAAGATGTAGACATAAGTTGCGACGAGCGAGCAGTGCAGGAGTTCGCTACTGATTGTAGGAAACAGCAGAAAATCAATCATTTTATCTCGTCCCTACAGCTGGTATTGTGTTACTTCAATGGAACAATATTGTTGTATTCGGGAATATAAAGTATTTACAAAATATATCAAACGTTCACGAAATTGATACTGCTGTTCTCATTTATGAAGGAATATTTATATTGAAATAGAATCCGTAAATTGTTGCTGGTAAAGTTTTATTTATTATTTTCAATATTCAGTGAAAAGCTTTTTGTTTTTATTATTCTACATTTTTCTTTCGATTCCTTAGAGATTTCGATCTTATTGATATTTGAATATCTTACGTTAAAGTAGCTTGCTTGTAACTAAAATATAATTATTATCATACTCTACCAGAACCTAATATTCCATCGAGAGCGCATAATAATTGGACGTAATTCAAGAAAAACGTTCCAAACCAAAATCATGTCGAAATTGAGTTAAGAAAACTGGTCACGTGATTCATATTAACGGACTGACAGAAAATGGCAGGGCTTCTGTCACTCTTTAAATGACATCATGACTTAGTGACCCACATATATGGAATACACTTTAAACACGAATTCCTTAAAATGTGATGTTTGTGGCTTGGAACGTTTTTCAGGAACTACGTCCAATGATAGTAAGCGATTTACTTTCTGGAAGGGGCAGGAGGACAACAAGCTTACGACTCACTTCAGTTATTACCAGGGGATATCATATTATAGGAAATAAGTAGTGCCTACCTCGTTATTAACCTTAAATAAATATAGCACTAGTGTTAAAGTTAATTTAGTTTAATTTGGTGCCGTTATTTTATTACCAAACTTCTATTGAACACCCATTCATAAAATTTTTCCTGGCGCTAGATACTAAATACCTGCGGTAAGTAATCTTTGCTTATTTCAAAGCTCAACTACGACTAGTTAGATCCACAGTGCCTACCTTGCTAGAAAACCAATGCACGCACCTGGTTATTACCACGGCCTATTTTCTCTTGTAACAGCAGAAGAGCACACAGTGTCCTTGCTGGCCTCTGGTGCAAAATTCGCCGGCAGAATTCAAATAGCTCGATGCCTGATGAACCAGTGGGAGGCTGCTTTGCACAGGATGCCGGCTAGATTAAGGGTACCACAACGGCGCCTATTTTTACCGTGAAGCAGTAAGGTGTAAGCATTACTGTGTTTCGGTCTGAAGGGCGCCGTAGCTAGTGAAATTACTGTGCAAATGAGACAGACTTAGAATTTTTGGGTCTTTCAAGAATCCTGAGCGGCACCACATTGTAATGGGCAGGGCTGAACGTCTGGCTCGTCTCGTCCCTTATTGTCCTAATCCTAAAAAAATAGACAATTTCAACACCTTTTGTTATTTGTTAAAACATTTTTAAAAGCGGCGCGAGCTCTATCACGTCTGAAGTACAATCGTGTAGACAATTCATTTGGAACGAGCCGGAGTAATGCGGGCGTCGCTGAAGAATTTAATCATGGAGTTTCTTTCATCGATTTGTGTAACTGAGGTTCAATTCTGAATTCTAAAGAAATACTTACAATTATATTAGTAGTATGAACCACCCCAACTCCTGTTATTTTATTTTTTTTATGAAAATAAGGGATGAGGTGAGCAGGACGCTCAGCTGATTGTAATCGGTACGTCCTGCCCATTACAATGCAGTGCCGCTCAAGATAATTTGAAAAACCATAAAAGTCTGAGCGGCATTACAATTGCGCTCGTCACCTTGAGACATAAGATGTCAAGTCTCATTTGCCCAGTAATTTCACTAGCTACGGCGCCCTTCAAACCGAAACACAGTAATGTTTAAAGACGTGTAAAAATAATTGAAAAATCGGTCAAGTGTGAGTCGGACTCGTACTCGGAGAGTTCAATAGAATTCTTTCTTATTGTATACATTTAACACTTTTTAATACAAACCATTTGTTATGTTTTTTAAAGTGACAACCCTCACTTCTGGGATTAATTAGGGGTGCGGCTCCGCACGTAACGCGAGAGGTCGCGGGTTTGAGTCCCGCGTCGTTCATAAAATTTCGTTTTCAGTTTTATTTGTGTAAATTTTACTTCTCTTATTTTGTTATTATAGCCGTAGAGCTTCTTCTCTCTCGCACGCTTTGTTTGTCTATACGTTGGTATATTGTATTGTGTTAAACGTTCAATAATAACTCAACATATCCTCACTCTGTCAAAATTTCAGAATATTGCAGTTTATGAGATACAGCTCACACAGCCTCGCGCAGCCACGGCTGCGGTTTTCCCGAACCGATACGACTTACGGCCGTTCCCAGTATTCAGTCTATCGCTTACTTGTGATAAAAATCGTAACTATCGTTAAATTTTCTGTCCCAATAAACTTATCGACGGTAACTCACCTTATCCGTACACGCTGTCTGTCAATGGGAGGACGTATAGCTTACCAGCGATAGAAGTTTTTATGGAAATTTCAATTCACGCGTCCCAATATAAGGCGATAAGATTGACTTATCGGGTGTAGTGTGACAGCTTCAGATTATTGACTGCTAATTACTGACAGTAGAAGGTAGCAATTGATCTCTATCTGTAGATAGTATATTGGGAACGGCCGTTAGGGACCTTCAATAAAGAGTATACTCCCACCTTATAGGCCGGCAAAGCATCTCTTGACACCTGTTGTTGCGGATGTCCATGGGCGGATGCCTCACCTCTCCCCATCCCGTGAGCCTCTTGCCCGTTTGCCCCCTCTTATATAAAAAAAAACTAATCTGTCTATACATTCACTCATCTGACTATAGATTAGTACACACATGCGGACCGTTTTATCGATACTAGCGGTTAACCGCGGGGGCGTGCGGCTTACTTAACCGCCACAAATATTCAACTGCGGCTGTTGATTGGAGAGTTACGGCGCTCTTCGAAGCTGGCCACCATCATGTCTATACAATAATGAATATTTAATTAAATATTAAGTTTTTGCATGCTTTTAATATAAGCTGGATAGAGGACTCATTGTAATATTTAAATCAAATTCGCCGCCGAATTTCACCTTCGCACGACACGCCACAAGTTAGGATATCATCCCCATTGGATGTGTCGCGGTCCTCCACAGTGCGGTTTTCAAGGAGCTTTCTTTCTAGTACAACGCTGTGGAATGAGCTTCCTTGTGCGGTGTTTCCGGGATGATACGACATGGGTACCTTCAAAAAAAGCGCGTACACATTCCTTTAAGGCCGGCAATGCTCTTGTGATTCCTCTGGTATTGCAAGAGAATGTGGGTGGCGGTGATAACTTAACACCAGGTGACCCGTACGCTCCTTTGTCCTCCTATTCCATAAAAAAAAAAATCAAAATCACTTTATTCATGTAGGTCACGGAAATACTTATGAATGTCAAAAAAAATATTTTTTCATATTGAATCTACCGCTACTTCGTAAAGGGTTTAGCTTATGAGAAGAAGTAGCTAGAGACTCATTGCCTTTCATTTAAATCAAGATTTACATTTTCATTGTTTAATAAATAATTTCAAAAATATGTAAAATGATGCAACAAACATACTCAAACGTCAAGTAGTCAATGCCTTACACGAGTAAGTCAAAAAAGTAAATGTAAAGAAAAAGATTTTTATTTATGATCTTGACAAACCCTATTCTAAAGCAAAATAAATAATTTCATTTCATTTTATTACAGTCCACACATAGTCGATTACGATTATAAGTTTGAAATTTGCATTGAGCCGCTGCTGAGATTGTACGTTTGAGTTACGCAGCTATGAATTTCGCCACTGAAAATTTTATTATGCCAGTGGGAGGCTCCTTTGCACAGGATGCCGGCTAGATTATGGGTACCACAACGGCGCCTATTTCTGCCGTGAAGCAGTAACGTGTAAACATTACAGTGTTGTGGCAAATGAGACTTAACATCATATTGTATTATGTCTCAAAGTGACGAGCGCAATAATTTCGCCGCTCGGAATTTTTGGGTTTCTCAAGAATTCTGAGCGGCACTGCATTTTAATGGGCAGGGCGTATCAATTACCATCAGCTGATCGTCCTGCTCGTCTCGTCCCTTAATTCAAACTCAACAATAAGAAACTATATTGAATTAACAATATTAAGAATATTTTATTCAGTTCTTGAAAACAACTTGAGAACGGGCCAAATAAGTTTCAGGTTTGTTGTAAAGGATGATTCCAATTTCCATTCCAAATCACCTCTTGCTACCACGAAGGCGACCATTTAGTTTGTGTACCAACATGACTTAAGTGGTCTGGGTATAACCACTCTACGAGGTTATATCGCGTATGCCGCCATAGCGGTCAGCTAATGAAGAAACAGTTGCATCTTGACGGTGATGGTAAGGGACCACAGTTTTCTTACAAGGCGAAAATTATAAAAGATGTGCTTTAGTTTATAAATAGTGTTTGTTGGATGCTTTGACTTAGCACCATGGCTTTACTTACAGTTCTACGCGGCCATATATCTAAATATATGATTAGTTTATTGGTTGAGAATTACACAAATTGAATTTGAAAACAAAATTTATGAACTTAGCGGGACTCGAACCCGCGACCACTTTCTGCTCTTTCCACTGAGCCAACCCTTCGAGTGACGTATCTTTTATAAAGCTTGTATGTCTTGTTCAACTCTCAGGTTGTGGCGTCACCTACAGTTGATAACCTGCTCAACCGCGGGTTCGAGTTCCGCATCGTTCATAAATTTTATTGTGAAATTTAATTTGTGTAATTAATCCCAGAAGTGAGAGTTATCCATTTAAAAAAAACAAATTGGTTGAGAATTTACAATAATACTAATTAAGTTGTGAATTCACACGCACTGATTAAATAAGGTTTTTCATTTCTCATACTCGGAAAGTATTGTTGTTTTGATCTGATTATTGGGTGGAAAATGTTGCTTCCCTCCACAGAGAGGGAAAAACTCATACAGATTACTGCCCACCCAAGGGCCGGAATGAACTTTAAAAATAGAACTGCTACCAGCTGTGAAGAGTTTTATGTAAAAGAAAAACTAATAACAAAAATGCTGCTGCCATGTGACTTTCTAAACAGCCAGTATGAACTTAGCGCAATCTTCTTTGAGCGGAATAAGCCGCAACAAGTACGCGGTGAGTTCCATATTTAAAATTCAAAAAATGGACATAAATTGTCCTAATTTGACAATTAATTTTAAATAGGTACTACAAATATTATTACATATTATCTATGAATATTTTAGATAAACAAATAGTTTTATTTTCCTCAGATTCGAAATGAAAATTAGAGTGTTTAACACGGGTAAAAAAGACAATTCCTGCTCGGACTAAAGCCGCCCTCGCTGTGCTCTAAATACCTCGGGAATTGATTATTTCTACCCTCGACTAACAATCTACTATTACTTCTATTTTACATCATTTCGTGTGACGTTTACTATCCTGAGTCACATATATTTTTCACCACAATTCATGAGAAACAAGTCAACAATGTACCGCGTTGAATAGCTGTAGTTCGGTTACGGAAAAAGTTAAATTGTATCATAAGTACTGTATTCCACGAGGCTATTTGTCGCAACATATAAATTATATTTGTATCGTTGGAACGTGTAACCCATACATTGTTTGTGCGAGGATTGTGGCTTTGGAATGAATGAGAAACTAGCGAAGACCGTGCACGAATTACGAGTGATATCACGAAGGAATAATATATCGCTGCCAGCTGAAATCCTGCCTTAAAGTGTCTTTTTTTTATGAAAATAAGTGATGAGCAGGATGTTTAGCTGATGGTCATTAATACGTCCTGCCCATTACAATGCAGTGCCGCTCAGGATTATTAATAAACCCCAAAAATTCTGAATGGCACTACAATTGCGCTCATCACCTTGAGACATGATGATGTTAAGTCTCATTTGCCCAGTAATTTCACTAGCTACGGCGCCCTTCAGACCCGACCCGTACGCTCGCTTTTCCTCCTTTACCATAAAAAAAAAGAGAATAATGGTCCTCAATTGGAAGCTTAGTTTTTCTTCAATTAATCACTTACAATCACAGATTAACGAACAACCTGCAAAACTACCAAAAACTGTTGTCCTTCAAAATGTGATCTATTTTCTTGGATGCTTATCTCAAATCAATTTCACACTGGCCGTTTTTTATTGCCTCGCTATTTGCAGGACCACGACAAAGCCCAGCAAATATTGGCGCACCAATAAAAATCGAAAGAAAATCTCTATGACAACCCGCCGCGATGAAACACACAAATTCAATTTCGAAACGCGCCCGCCGCTCTTCGAACTTTGTTGTTTTGTTGATGCTCCGGAATTTCGTCCCTTTCAGTATAACCCCTTTGACGATATATCTCGAACAGTCTACGTGTATTTCATAGGTGCTTTTATTTCATGCACCCATTTTTCCCTCGGTCTTAAACATCGCAGTCTCAATTTTAATCTTTTATGAGTGCAAATAGTCTGTTGTAATAAATCCTGTGATAAATTAGTTGCTTAAATCATTCTGGTGTTTAAGAGGCTATGTTATATACAATATGCAGAGGTACTCTGCTCTAAATACAGCGTAACTATGGACTCGCTTGATAACAGAAAATAAATATATTTTTCTTTAAGGAGTGACAATAACATAACATATTGCAACAACACTTGGTAAACGTTATGAAGCTACATAAGTTCGTAAAGGGGCTTTGACATGGGGAGAAGAAGTAATAAGAAACTCCCAGCCCATCTTTTTAATCAAAGAATAACAAATTTACTTAGCCTACTTAATATAAAAAAAAATCTGGTGTTTTATTGTAAAATTGAAGTGAAAGAACTACATAAGAAACCCTAGGAGGATAAACAGCGATTACCCCAATGCGATTTGGATAAAATTTATTTGAACTTCGAGAACTGGGCAGATTTACATAATAGAGTTTGAAATGTGAAATCCGCACTGTGAGAACATTATTATATTTGTGGTTGGTTGTCGTTCCGTTCAACTCCCTGGAAATATTCGAATAACATAACAATCGCCAACAAATTATGTAAAACAGCTTCAAATGAATTATTTACCAGCAGGTATTGAACCCGATAGCTTGATTGGCAGACATACAACGCTCGGCTCATATATCATCATCTCAGCTCATGTATCATATGTGTGTGTATGTATATGTTTGTATGTGTTAATTTTACTTATCTTAATAAAATTTAACAATTAATTAAAAAAAAAATTACCTCATTACTATTATAAAAAAAATTAAACTTTTTTGTACGGTCATATTTATTTAATTAATTGAATTATTCACCATCAATTTAATCAAATCAATATCACCTTACTCATCTAGGTCAAAGAAATGACACTTATTAATGGACTCAATAAAATTCTGTTAAGGTATTTTGTAAAGCTTCTTGTTTTTAAAATTTTTAATTTTATATTAAGAAAATTTATTGAATTAGGCGTTACTTTGCGGAAATCCATAATTATACAGTCTCGTGCCAGATTTTGGCGAGACAACACGTCCTGAGGATGCCTCGTGTAGAGGCGATACACGTGTCGAATTGTTTTAAAAACAAATATTGGCGGAATGAACACTAAAGAAAACTTAAATCATTTGTATTTTATATTTAGATTAAAACACAGCGTTCGCTCCATGCCAGAACTTTTATATTTATTTATGAAAATAAGGGACGAGACGAGCAGGACGTTCAGTCCTGGTAATTGATACGCCTTGACCATTACAATTCAGTACCACTCAGGATTCTTGAATAAGCCAAAAATTTGGTGAGGCACTACAATTGCGCTCGGCACCTTGAGACAAAGATGTTAAGTTTCATTTGCCCAGTAATTTCACTAGCAACGGTGCCCTTCACACCGAAACACAATAATGCTTATATAGATACGTATCATTCTTTACTTTTTAGAACTGAATTAAAAAAACAATTGAATGTCAAACAAAAGAATATTGTACATTGTAGAGTTTTCTTGATGCAATAAAAGTTTCACACTGAAATCTTGCCAATCTTTGGCACAGATGCGTGTCATTCATATACCTTCCCATTCAGCTCAGACATGTAAAAGCGAGGAGCTAAGTGGTGTGCTAAAATAAGATCCTTAACCTTAATATGCAAGGTGGGCATCATTTTAACCTTTAAGAAATTAATTTAATAACCGTGATATGTTGCTGGAATGCGTCCAAGTTCGCTGCCACTCGCACGGACACCGGTGCAGCGCCGTTAATTACGACGACATGTGTTGGGGTAAACGCTACCAGTTACAGACTATTACGCGATTCTGATTATACTATCTATTATTTGTTATGAAAATATTTTTATAGTGAAACTTTATGTTGCATGTCGCGTGACGGTCGGGCGGTGCCTATAGTTCGCAGCAGCTGACCGTGTAGTGTATAGACTATTACTCATTTGTGCCAGTGCTCCACGCTATTTTGTTTGTTTTTGTCAGTGTTTAATTTAGATATTGTTATTTATTAAAGTGAAACTTTTATTTGTTATTTGTTTCACTTTTACCGTGGTTTCATAAAACCACACAATCCTTTTTTTTCTATTGCATTGTTTTTAGCTTATAAAATTATTCTTTATACAAAAGGTATTACTTCAAGCGACATCTTCCCAATAAAGTATCTGTTGATAAATACGATATTCTATATTGGATTCGGTTTCAAGTATAATCAAAAGGAAAGACTAATTAAAATGAATCTTTTAAGACAGTTTTTTAAAAAAAAACAGCGTATTTTATCCGTCTGATGAATTTCGTATGCAAAGCTAGACGTAGATGTGATCATAATCCAAACGGTATACTGATGAGATTGCAGGGTAAGTAATATTTGTTTGACCTCGAAATTTTTAAGTATTAAATGTCATTAAAAATACAAAGAGATGGAAGAATCTTTTGCTTTTCAAATTTTATTTGTATATTAATCCTAGAAGTGAGGGTTATCACTTTAAAAACTTAACAAATTGGTTAAATTTACTAGAGCGACATCTCAAGTCAGTTTCCAAATATGCAAATATTGGGGTTGAGCAGGTTATTTAACTGTAAACTAGATCCTGTAGATGAAGCCACAGCCTGAGAGTTGAACAAAGCATACAAGATTTTATAACGATACGTCACTCGAACGGTTAGCTCAGTTGGTTAGAGCACCGGCACGGAACGCTGGAGGTCGTGGGTCCGAGTCCCGCATCGTTCATAAAATTTTGGTTTTCAAATTTTATTTGATAATATCTCTTTCTCATTCCCTGTGAATACTTGATAAAATTCATACAAATACAAATGATGAACTACTTTTTAATTTTATAATAACAAAAAATAATCCGTACTGACAAAAATGTAACTCAGTACGTAATTTAAGAAATGTTTAGAAATCTCTGAGATATTTTAAAAAACATTCTTCATTTACGCGAAAAAGGTTGCGAGTTCCGGTAGATATTAAATTATTAATGCTCTGAATAAATGAACGGGCCACAGGCTTTCACTAATACCTTGTCCATTTATAAAGTAGAATAAAAGCATTATTAATACGGCACACCTTTTCTTCATAAATTTTACAGTTTATAATTTCGTTTTTATCAAACGAATATTACTATTATACAAAAACTGTTTTTAAATACTATGTTAGACGTTTCTTTAAAGTAAAACCTGTATTCAATAAGCTTTTAAAATTTAAATTAAAAATTATATAAAGTCCAGTAAATATTAAAAAAGACAGACTGAAGACTGTATAACGCTATATATACGTAACGCAACGAACTATCTATATAAAAGTACTGAGTAATATTTTACTGTTGTACGCTTTTTTAAGTTTTTATTACCTTATTATTTTTTGATGATATCTGTGTTGTAAATAAAAATAAACTTTCCGGTATTATTATCCCGCTTAATTTTCAGGTCAATTGATTTCTCACTATAGCTATAAATGATCTGTTATTGAGATATTCACCCTACTTAATTTTATTAATAGTTGAAGAGTAACAATGCGTGGTTTTATAAGATATCCGATCGACGGAATTTTGTTTATAGTATCTGTTTGAAACTTGCGCGCGTGGATTGATTTAAGAGACATGAGACATTTTATCCTCATATCTCACAATGACCGGCGCGGACTATATTATGTCCACTTATTACGGACGTTTTCAATAACGTATCTCTAGTTACGGATACATGGCTGTCACTTTTTAATGACAAGATCTTATCTATCCATAGCTATGTTCAATATAGTTATAGTCCAATGCTTTATGTCGATAGGTTATAGAAATGTAAGTACCTAAGCGTAAAAGGATAGACTTGTCTACCTTTAGTAAATTAAACTATAGGCCGACCGTTTATCTGAGTCCTCGCCTGCGGGGTACAGGGGCGCGGGGGTATTATTGTAATCGCTCATTTCACTAAGCGCCCCCGCCGCCCGCACCTGTCTCAGTCCCCTTTGTCGTCATACCTCCGCGCCCCTGTACCCCGCAGGCGAGGACTCAGATAAACGGTCGGCCTATAAGGATAGATATTATGTTATTGAAAACGGCCGTTAGCGTATATAGTAAACATAGCGTGCGAGACAGAGGAACATCTCTGACATAGATTTGTTTTTTATTTAATTTATTTGAAGAGGGTGGCTGTTTGACTATTCCTGGTGAGTCCCAGTAACACCGCATCCAGAATTAAACTGTTGTGTTCGCCACTCATACTTACCTCGTCGTCTCTTACAAACCGCAGTATTATCTTGACGCGAGTATTACAAACAGCATCTGGAAGCAGGGTGTAGTCACCAAGGATAGTGTTACGCTTATGCATTAGTGGGCCACAATCGCAGAGGTGATGAAGAGGCGTTTCATCAGCCTCAAGGCATAATCTGCAGGTTTTATCTGACAGAGATACAGCAAGAGAGAAAAGGAAAGCTAACGTTTTCTAACTGACTTTGATTGACAAGTCGTAAACAGTCAGCCAATGTTGACATTGGCGTGAATCGTGATCATGAATTTCTCATCAGACTCTTTATTTATGAATTTATAAGCATCGCCAACACTATAATCACTAACTAATTACATTAAATATTATGACTTCTAAATAAGTCTAAATCTAAGTGTTATTGCACTTAAGCTAGTGAAATTACTGGGCAAATGAGACTGAACATCTTATGTCTCAAGGTGACGAGCGCAATTGTAGTGCCGCTCAGAATTTTTGAGTTTTTCAAGAATCCTGATCGGCACTGCATTGTAATGGGCAGGGCGTATCAATTACCATCAGCTGAACGTCCTGCTCGTCTCGTACCTTATTATCATAAAAAAAAGGCAACGACCACATGTAAGTATAACATACATAATTTTTAAATTTTAATTGTGCAACATAAGAACTAGTACTAAGATACAATATATTGTATATATATTGTATGTATTCAATACAATAAATTATAAGATAATTAGATTCCGTAAAGTGAAAATTAATTAAAATGAACAAAACTTATTTTGCTTTAAGTACGGCAGTAACTAAAATATTACATGAATAATTTTTGTTGAAAAGAAAATTATACCAGTGAATACTAGTAATATAATAACGAAATTGAATGGATGAAACTGATTGAAAGGATTTTGTTTGAATAGGATGCTATGAATAAGTAATGATTCTGCAGCGCTACGTGTGCCGAGTATGAAACGCATCTCTCAGGTAACGAGATATTCAAATGTGAAAGATTCCTTTTGCCACTCGAACCTCGAACGGTTAGCCTCATTTATATTCAAGAACGTATTGATAATATAAAGCTCGTGTTTCTATAACGTATTTCTTATAACAAATTGGAGAGACAAATGGACATAACTACGATTAACTTAGGTATTCATGGGTTTTATAAGTACTTGATACTGCTGCATTATAAAGAAGTGTATTCACTGTAAAGATATTTTTTTTTGGCCCGATTGTGCTGGCGTTAAAAGACGGCAGCGTGACTCTCCCACTTCTAAAAAGCCCTTAGACGCCTCTGACGACACCCATGGGATTGGGACTCCCCTATTCTCTTTACGCCCCGGGGAAATTACAGGGCAAATAACGATAATTTTATCTTCTTTTTAATTTTTTTAGTGGAAGACGAGGACAAAGGAGCGTACGGGTCACCTGCTGTTAAGTGATCACCGCCGCCCACATTTTCTTGCAACACCAGAGGAACCAGGAGCGTTGCCGGCCTTTCAGAAAAGTTTACGCGCTTTTTTTGAAGGTACCCATGTCGTATTGTCCTGGAAACACAACTTGGTTGTACGAGGAATAATATTTTTTTAAAAGCACGCTGTGGAGGAACGCCACACATCCAGATGGTGGGGATGACATTGTAATTTGTGGCGTTTTGTCCGAAGCTTTCGGCAATTCTGTTACGTAATATATTCAAATCCCAATTTTTATTCAAAATATTATTTGAAATCACTTATTGAACGTCAAAGACTTCCGCCCCTTTGAAATAGTATGCCTCGGAGCTGAGATGAACGGGCGCAAGAAACTCAAGTTTTATTTTGTTTACTAATTATGGCTAAGGACGGTCGCTCCATTCCCAGATTGTGGTATATTGGTATCTATGTATTTGGTACAAATAAATTTTTTATAATTTTGAATTATTTTAATCTGTAATTTATCTTCAAAATGACTAACAATTTCTTTTAAAATCGCAAGCGTTTCGTTATTTTCTTCATTATCCTGGTAAACCTGGTTTGTGATACAAGGCAAATTTTAGGTATACCTTCTTGATAGTACAATAAGTAGTATTTTACGAAAAGCAACAATGACACACACCACACACACGCACAGCTAAACACACACACACAGACATCCTGTTTGTATAAAATTTTTCTTTTGTTACATTATATTTTTAAACTTAATTTGTGATCCCTAGTTTTTGGTACTGTTAATTTTAATTGATATGGAAGAGCGTGGCCTTCTGGCACAGGTGTTTCTCACTTAATAGAAGATCACATCCACTATGTTTGTACCATTTTTGTTACTGAAATAAATATTTTTAATTTTTCATTTCATTTTCAAGGCTAAAGTAATAATAAAGTTTTATATAGTGGTGCAATTTTCAAGAAAATCAGTCGTCTACAAGTAGGAGATGACATAATCACGGTGAAAGATACTGTTACATACATTAATACGGGAAAAGTCAGTATTATGCAAAAGTGCTTAGAGAATTTATAAGCCTAGATAGAGCCTCTTGCTGTTAGACAACGCATGACAGCAGGCCAGGTTTATTATTTTCATTTGCATGACCTCTCTGTCATACACTCGGAATACGTCAGTCACTTTGTTTTCGAGTGCGTGCGTTGCTGAAAATAGTTTGCCACAATTTTTTCGACATGTTCTCTGCCCTCAGTCTATCTAGACGTATAAATTGTCAAAGAGACAGCGTATAAAAGTAATAAGCCTTCTGAATCGTTCAATGACGCAAAACAGTTAATGATGTGAGCCTGAGATTATTTCTCGCCGCGCTAATTAATTCCTGTCAACATAGGGTTCATAGGATTAACCATTTTGAGGATTACGGGACATAGAATGTTTTGAACTGAAATTCTCGTATTATAATAATTATAATAATAATAATTCTTTTATTTCAGGCCAATTATGTCCTATATTTAACATTAATTCTTTATTCTAATTAAAAGTAAACTTAAAAACTAGAAAACCATCACTGTTGTGTCCAAAATATAAAAAATCATAATATTAATTACAAGTCCAATTTATTTTTTGTTATTCTCCATGTGAACAGATATCCATCGTTTATATGTAGGGCTCCTGATATCGTCAGATATAGCCGTGAGGATTTTATTATTTGAGCTGCGCAATCGACTATTAGATAATTTTAAATCCTATTTTGAATAAAAATATTTGAATTTGAATTTGACTCCAAAATGTCGCTAAATATTATGTTATATTTAAGACATTAAGGCTGGGGCGAATCATATAACTTTGTCAATAACAAACATGTTAAAGTAATGGTTAAGCAAAATATCTGTTGCACCATTTGCAAACCCTCAACGTTCATTTGAAATTAGTTTTATCAAAAACACACGTACCCGCAGAATCGGGCAGTAGGATCTACTGCTTATGATAGGTATGTCACTTTTTAACTTTAAATATTGTGTTCCATATTGCGGTTTTGTTTTTATACGACGTGGTTTGTCTATATGTATAGCTATAGAAATTCATTGGCTTATTCCGTAGCGAAATGGCAAAAAAACAGCAGCCTTATAGATTCGTCACGTCTGTCTGTCTGTTTGTCCGTCCGTATGTCACAGCTCCTTTTTTCCGAAACTATAAGAACTGTACTGTTGAAACTTAGTAAGTAGATGTATTCTGTGAACCTCATTAAGATTTTCACACAAAAGTTGAAAAAAATAAAAATAATGGGGGGCTCCCCATACTTAGAACTGAAACTCAAATTTTTTTTGGAGTATAGGTAGGTCTTCAAGTGATATAATTTTTTTCTATACTTGAATAGTTTTCGCGAAAGACACTTCCAAAGTGGTAAAATGTGTGCCTGTAACTTCTTAAATAAGAGCTTTAATAATATGTTTCTTGCTGCTATGGAATCATTCTCACCATCATAAACCTTATAATTTCATTTAATTTATTAGAATTTTCATTTAGCCAACTCTGTTGTTTACGACATTCATCCATATCACAAAGGCTCTCTCGCGCTCTCTTATCTGCCCCTATCGACGAAACGAACTCCGTCACGACCTTAAAAGGGTTATTCAATGGTATGTGGGCTGATAAAGAATTCATGTCGACTGAGAACTTCGGCTAGTACACATGAGAGTCAAACGAAATAGTCATCGCTGTCATATAGGTAGATACTATGACGATATACGCTATATTTATTGTCGCTCCAGTATTTATTACTTTTCATGCAGAAACTTAAGATCTATATATTTAAATCGATCGACTAATATTTTCTCTTTTTAACCGACTACAAAAATGGAGGAGGTTCTCAATTCGTCTGTATTTTTTTAGGTTACTTACCTCAGAACTTTATAACCCATTTTTGAGTATTCTTTTTGAAGTTTTACTGATTTTGGCGCGTTAGCAAAAATTTTCAGGGTGAATTTTTACGATGCGCGCGTACACCATCACGCAAATTCGACACCCTGACGTTAGCTGTTCAACTAGACTATATTTATCATACTTCAGCTGATAGCCGCCTTTTGTTCCTCATATTATGTCTACTCAAGCACAAACAACGGACGAGAGTAAAATAAATTTTTTATAATTATATTATTTTTATTATAATATAAAAACTAGTTTTTAAATAAAGAAAATAATTTCTCTCTAATTGTATAAAAATAATTTAATGATGTTTAATTACACGTTATTGAACTTAATTGTGCGGTAAAATAAAATATTTTTATTGGTTGTTTTAATAACTTCGTAATTATAATATTGTTTTTTCAACGAACGTAAAATAGCACGAGGAATATTTTTTAAGGATTTTTTTTTATTACGCCAAAGATGAATAACCTGTTGCGTGCGTACATAAAGTACGCACTGATTTCTGCATTTGGTGATGAAGCTCCATCCAAAACCACAATTTATCGCTGGTTTGCTGAATTTCAACGTGACGATTAAGCTCAGTGATGATCCCCGTCAAGGTCGTCCAAAAACTGCAGTCACCAAAGAAAACGTTGATGCTG
This sequence comes from Leptidea juvernica, assembly GCA_949711755.1. NCBI lineage: Eukaryota > Metazoa > Arthropoda > Insecta > Lepidoptera > Pieridae > Leptidea > Leptidea juvernica. Next base: position 15,199,704 of record CATIXQ010000011.1, read on the forward strand.
TGCGTAACCTGATTGACGAAGATCGACATGTGACATACCGCGAAATTCAGTCAACTTTAGACATTGGCATGAATCAAATACAAATAATCTTGCGTGAACAATTAGGTGTAAAAAAGTTGTTTTCCCGATGGATGCCCCATTTGCTCTGTGAAGAGCAAAAAGCGGCTCGCGTTACTTGGTGCGTCAGAACTCTCGAAAGATTCCACGCAGGATCCTCAAACGCTGTAAACTACATCGTATCAGGTGACGAATCCTGGATATACACGTACGAACCCGAAACAAAAAACCAGTCACGAGTTTGGGTGTTCGAAAATGAGTTAAAGCCAACAAAAATTGTTTGTTCACGGAGCGTTGCAAAAAAAAATGGTGGCCACGTTTGTCTCCAAAACCGGCCATGTTGCGACTATTCCTCTTGAGGGACAAAGAACGGTTAATGCAGAATGGTATGCTAGTATTTGTTTGCCACAGGTCGCTTCTGAACTCCGTAAAGAGAACTGCAACCGCCGCATCATCCTCCATCACGACAATGCGAGTTCTCACACCGAGCACAGAACAAAAGAGTTTTTAGAGCAAGAAAACATAGAATTATTAGCCCATCCACCGTACAGCCCCGACCTAAGCCCTAATGATTTCTATACTTTCCCTAAAATAAAGAATAAATTGCGTGGTCAGAGATTTTCATAACCTGAAGAAGCTGTGGACGCCTACAAAACGGCCATTTTGGAGACCCCAACATCCGAATGGAATGGTTGCTTCAATGATTAGTTCCATCGTATGGAAAAATGTGTCAAATTTCGCGGAGAATACTTCAAAAAGCAATAAATAGTAATGCTGTGTCACTTCCTTGATTCCCGAAATTTTCAGTGCCGCCCTCGTATTATCATAATAATTTGATTGACTCTTAGGTAATTTAATATCTTTCGGTTTACTTAGGAGCACTCTAAAAAATAAGTTATTATTAAGTTGTAGAAGAATACGGTATTTTGTTTTACTTTTTAATCCAATATGCATATTGTTTTGGAATAGTTTTTTTACCAAGTCGGTTGTTTTTTGTTAAAATTTTCCTTTCTTTACGTGCCTGTTTGCATTGTATTTTAAATGTATTTCACCATATTACACCCTTCTGAAGTGCGGTGGTTATTGTCCTGATAATCAAAGATAAATAGGCTTTATATTCCATAGGTGGAAAATACATTTACGTATTGAAGACCCCGAAACGGGGCCCATATATCGGGCTCGGGTGTTTTTTATTTTTTATGAAAATACGAGATGAGACGAGCAGTACGTTCAGCTGATGGTAATTGATACGTCCTTCCCATTACTATACAGTGCCGCTCCGGACTCTTGAAAAGCCCAAAAATTCTGAGCGGCACTACAATTGCGCTCGTCACCTGGTGACATAAGATGTTAAGTCAGAAATTACTGGGCTGAATGACCCAGTAATTTCACTAGCTATCTAGTGTAAACACCCCTACCGACTAAAAACCTCCTCTGTGCTGACAGCTCTAAAGGCTTTTACAGCGAAGCCGGGCGGAGTCCCTGGAGGCCGTAAATGTCGCTCTTGTGAGCTCGAGCGTGGGGCGTCTCGGGATAATCATGGCAGCAGGGCATTGGTTGATGCCACATGTAATTTACTAGGCCGGCAAGCTATTGGTATTCAAACCGTAAAGGGCGCCGTTGCTCTAGAAACAACTGAGCCACTAAGACTTAAGCTGAGATCTACAGAGCGTATTAAGACTTCGCTCAGACTTATCTAGAGACTTAAGTAGAAGTCCGTATTTATAAACCTCGCTTTAGAGTGCCAGCTAAGCTTAAGCTTAAGTCCTCCATAGCGATGACTGAGGAAGATCTCAGACTATAAGCCAAACAAAAAGGAGAACAACAGTTCTTGCGTCATCACAACTGTTGTTCGGCGTTTTAAAATAACCGTATAGTACATGCATCGGTGTAGTTAGGTGTTACCTGTCATGTACGTGTGTGTGTGTTTTTTTTGTGTAAATAAGAGATGGCACAAGCAGGACGTTCAGCTGATGGTAATAGATACGCCCTGCCCATCACAACGCAGCGCCGCTCAAGATTATTGAAAAACCTAAAAATTCTGAGCGGCACTACAACTGCGCTCCTCACCTTGAGGCATAATATGTTAAGTCTCATTTGCCCAGTAATTTCATTAGCTACGGCGCCCTGAAGACGGATTTGTGTACAATTTTGCTGTCACTGCTGACATTACGTAAATAAGTTAACAAGACCGCATTTAGCATAAATCAGTCATCGATTTCGACTTATTTCAATAAAATTAACAATCAAATAAGTTTTGGTTACTGTTATACTTTAGTAAACTTTCTATTGTAAAAGTTTGTTTAATAATAATCGACAATGTACTGTGTTACATAATACAATGCGCGCTTAACCTTTCTATTGGGCTGTCTTAGCTTATAGACCAAGAGCTAGTGAACCCTCCGAGTAAGGGTATGTCTTACGGTTAATGTACTTAGCCAGCTATGACTCATCACCATTAAAATTTCTAGCCTTACAGACATACTGTTACTCGAAGGGTCCATTAGCTCTCCTAAGTTCAGCATAATCTCAGCTGTAAAATGACTTTACTACCCGGTTACATTGAGCGCTTATTACATTTAACTGAATTTAGTCGTCTAAATTTAGACGTTACTGAACTTAGACCAGTATAATCGCATTCAGCAACCTAGTTTCTTAAATTTAGAAGTAAGAATAAAGATTTTGTGAATACGAACTTTCATGACCTATTTCAGCCCCACACGGGTCGAGAGTTGGTATGGTTTCTGAATGACTGAATCATTTAGAAGCCTAATTAGAAACGCTTTTAGGAAAGTGTAATCGCACTTAGTTACTAATTTCAGTCGCTAGTGGCTCTTCGTGCATGGAGGTATCTAAGTTTCAGAGATAATTTTTGTCAGCAGGGCTTGGGATATTAGAGAAATGAAATTTTTTTACACTTTACTCATACTTTACGTAAGTAAAGTGTAAGTACGCTCGGGCTAATGTCTCGGGGTGCCGCTCATAATGTTTGGTTTCAAGAAGCCTCATCGGCTCCAATGGATAGGGCGTATCATTTACTATCAGGCGAACAACTTGCTCTTATCACTAGTTTATACTCACTTTGTGTAAAATAATCCCTAACTTTAAGAGGGCAGGAAAGATTCCACCCAGGCACGAGTTGAAACAACAGCAGCTATTCCAATCTTCGGGCTAGGAACTCTCGGCGAGGCCAGTTCTCGGCACTCTCTTCTCCGCGACGAGGCCCCTTAGTTCCATCGATGGCTAATGTTCTAGGTTAGTCCGTTCCGATAATGGATTTCAGAGATGTAATCTCTGTGATCGGACTTTTTAGAATGATGAATTTCTTTTTTTACATAATAATAATAGTAATAGTAGTTACTTTGAGCAGCATTTTCTTTAGAATACTTTGCAAATAATAATATTAATATACATAAACATTCTGCTGCGGGTTACTTTAAATTGCTTATTTTAATACATTTCTATAAACTACTTTATTTATTTTTCCATTCTTTGCTAAATCATAATGATTTTGCGAGTTTGACGCTCGTGAGCCACACATTATTTTCCATGGATTTTTTTTCTGAGAGGACTCCTGTAACTGTACCAAATATAACCATAATCGAATTCGCAGGTAAGCGTGAAAGCGTGGCTTTGTTTGGACTTCCATACCACTTTCATCACCTATTTCAGCCCAATACGGGTCGAAATTTCAAAAACGCTAGAACAAATATTTATTTATTTATTATCAAGTGCCTAAATACAAAGTCTCATGGATTGGATGATATTGGATAATGACGAACTTCCATACATACTTCCATCCCCTTTTTCAACCCCTCCATGCCTTTTTTTCGCGATGAAGAAGAAGAAGATAGCCTATGTCCTTTTCCAAGCTCTAGTCTGTCTGTACTGAATTTCATCCAAATAGGTGCAGTTGTTAAGGCGTGAAAGCGTAATAAAAAAAACTTACATTCACATTTATAATATAAGTAGGGATAGACAGGGATAGGGGACAGAGTTTTCAATGTCTATAATCAAAACACCCACAACAAAAGTTCTGTATAGGATAATCACGCTCGCTATTACTATTATTATCTCTTAATAATATTATTAATTCTGCGTTTGTTTATTGTGGAATATCAAACCGCAGAATTATGATTAACTGCATTATCATATAAACTAAATAACAATTGGACTAACTGGACAATAATATTATTAAATTTAACTTGTTTAACTACATAATACTGGGTCAACACTCAGATTTTGATTTACTTGAGGATATATTATTATTATCACATAGTTCGATGGACAGATGGCCGTGGGGGCAGTAAAATCCTCGAATGGCGACCACGTACCGGAAGACGCAGTGTTGGTAGACCGACGATCTTGTCAAGATCGCCGGAATACGTTGGATGAGGGCAGCGCAGGACCGATCGTCGTGGAAATCTTTGGGGAGGCCTTTGTCCGGCAGTGGAAGTCTTCCAGCTGATGATGATGATGATGATGATATTATTATTATGAGAATTCAAAACAATCGGCATAAATGGGTGTATTTTTGGCTATAGATTGTCGACTGTGTTTCTATTGATACTCAGTGATGTATGCTAGATAGTGTCATTAGTTTTTTCACAGCCTTACTTTTATTCAGTTCTATTTGTGTTAGCCCTATGTACAGTTCGAGACAGAGATGCTTTCAGTTAGTAGGTCGCTATCAGGGGCGTAGCTACCGCCGTATAAATTATACCCCGGGCCCCCGGGTCATGGGGCCTCCGACTATCGTAAGCAAAAATTAATAAAAACTTCCCAGTTTTTTTTTATTTCAGAAATGACAAAAGAAAAGAAAACCCTGTCAGACCGCCCATTAAACTTCTCTTAAGTTTTTGCTTCTATGGACAAATGGAGACAGAAACTTTAGAAAAACTAAAGTCGTCATCAGCTATTTAAAATGATTTAATAAATAAATTTCCCGAAAAAAAGCAAGGGTATATTTAATTTGAATTGTTTGTAAAAATTTTGGAAAAAGTGACATATTATAGATAAAAAACCGTGTGGTGTCGTGGGACACCGGATAGGAACGAAGATCCTTATTATAAAAATATTAATTTTAAGTTCTATTCGGGTATACATTTTTTTATTGATAAAAATTAAATAAAAAAGTTTAATAATTGAAACTGAATTGAATACAGTGATTGGATGATTGATAATTGTATAAAGTCACCAAATACTATGTACTTAAGTAAAAAAATAAAAATTTATTTAAAACATTTCACATATGAGCAACACGTGTATATTGTTGGGTGAAATGCATGATTACCACGTGTTTTCTTTTTGTGGTTGTATGTGTATAAATCATTTACGATTATTTTTTATTTTATTTTACATAAAATGTTTTATTTTATTTTTTATGTTATTCATGTTGCATTAAATAATCAGCAAATTATTGTCGCTTAGCAGCGCTTCGACGTACACGAAGTCAGTTGTCAAACTTCATGTCTTACGTTTTTTCCCAGTTAGAGTACCCCTCCGCATCGTCCCATAAGGAATTTCGTTCCAATCATGATGAATTACTATTTCTTTTTAATTTATGCAAACATTTTTTTTTTCTTTTGTGAGACATATTTACCATTCATAAGGGCCCACGAAAAATTTTTTATACGGGGCCCCACCGAGGCACGCTACGTCACTGGTCGCTATATTATATGAGCGATATAATAACAAAGGCAGCTGCAATTCTAATGGACACTGAGACGTGGCGCGCTTAAGGCGTGTGACATGTCACTCCAAGTGTCGCAGGCGTTAAGATATTATAATGTACTCCGCAGTAACGTCTGTCGAGGGAGCGTGAATATTCAAGCGAATTAACTGATTCACACAATAGCAGGCCTGTATAGTCTTAGAGATAGTACTGGGTTATTTATTTATTACTTTATTTGTTGAGAATGTTCAGCCTCTCTCGGCTACGTCACACTCGTTCGGGTAAAGTCAGCTCGATTCGACTAAGACTGCCAGTCTTTCTTCAGCTATTTAAATAAAATACTTTTTAATGGATTATAACGCGTGTGGTTGTTATGAAATGAAATTTATTTATTGCGTCGAATACAATATACATAATAGATCTTAAATTCTTTGTAGTGTTTTCTAATGTTTTTGGCTCATTTAAATTAGCATGCAAAAAGTTTACCTAAAATTAAAAAAATCTTTAACACTATAGATTTTTTTGTCGATTAACCATTTAAACAGGAGTCCAGTAGTAGAGTCCAGGAGCAGTCCAGGAATTTTATACACATTGCGTAGCTACTATTTAAGTAAAATATTGTTTTGGGACAGTGGCCAAAAACCAGTCTATCCGGTAACCTGGTGGAAAAATGGTGATTAAATTCAGTCCCCCTGAAATCGTGCTATGGAAAGGTCACGAAAGGTCGGGTTAAATAAAATAATAATAAAAATGTAACTCTTACGCAAAAAAAAGTGAATACTGTACTTTTCACTTAAACTGAATCATGAAAAAAAAAACAAAACTGTAATCATGTATTTAGTTATCACTTTAATGCGGTTCAATAAAGGGCATTGATTTTTTGTGGTATTCCCCATTAATCAAAGTCATTTAAAGCATCTGAATTAATAAATTCCGGAGTCGCATCACTTGTACGTAACGAAATTTTCGTATTAACGCAACGTGAAAATATTTGGAAACGTAACAAATTCTTTGCAACAATTTTTTTTTAAATCAATGTTAAATCAATTATAATAATAACTAGAACTTTGTCATTAAATAAAAAATGAATTAATACTTAATAATAATTTTGCATGCCAGAAATGGCCGATACCATTGATACCTTAAAATTGTTTACACCCATTGTAACATGTTTTCTGGCAAAATAAAGGATTTATGATTTTTATGAACGGTGTTTTTATATTTTTTTATGTATACTGCATAGGGTTCTGGCTGTGTGGGCTGGCTTTTTTTATGTACTAATCGTGGCTAGTTCGATATAGGACGGAAAGGCCAACAATAAAAAATTCTATTTTTGAAAAAGATCTCGTTACAAAGACCGTAAGCACAGTAGACATATCTAGTAGTATTCATACGAACTTCAATGTTCCAAATTTAAATCATTTTGAACTTTGTGGAAAAGGCTGTTTCTTTTTTGGCTGCTTGATTAAATACAATACTTAATTTATCTTCGTGAAATAATCGTTTTTTTTTTGTTACAGGGGTTTCGGGAAACAAGGATTCCAATGCCAAGGTAAGAGCCACTTTTGAATTATAAAATTTTATTTAAAATCATTGATATCAATCTAATACTTACTGTAGAAGCCTAGTGCACTATACAATGGTTTAAACAGAGAATAAATATTCTGCGAATGCAGTAGCTCTTAAATATACCCAGTCTTACCATAAAATTAAAGATCTCTTTTTTCTGATGCTTAAAATATATATAACTATAGTGTCCGTTAATTTATACATTAATATTCACTGTATAATCTTCGGTAACAACGCGAATTTCCAAATTGACGGTAGAGCCCATCACATATACCTTACAATATCACAATAATACAGACCTTTCAAGATGGCAAGACCTTATAAGTCACCAGATTACAAAAACGATGGAGACTACTCAATCAATCTAAGGTGAATAAGACATAGTTTCTCTTCATGTGACGCGGACGCCAACAAGAGTTCGTATCATCTGTTGATGGTAAGTAGTCACGCAGTCCATACTATCGCCACATCAGGATCATTGGAACTTTATCAACAGTTTGTTTTTCATGCAATTTTGAAAACACCTCGCAAGGAAATTCGTTGCACAGTTTATTTAAATGCCACACATAGAGATAGTGAGAATTATATATTATTATAATAATGATTTGGCGTGAATTGATATGTTCCGACAGCTCTTCGAAACATTCTCCTTGATAGAAGTTTTTCTTTTGAAAAGCGTGCAAGCCTTAAAGGGTTACGGGCTTTTTGTGGAGTCCTGTCAAGACCCTGAATGAATCAACAAAGAAACGAGTTTGAGTCGGGTCGTGTCACGTGCCACGTGTGTTTCAGTGTGCAGCTTCGTGGTCCACAAGAGATGCCACGAGTACGTGACTTTCACGTGCCCTGGGGCCGACAAGGGCGCCGACTCAGACGTAAGTATCACCCTCGGCTAAGTGTTTAAAGTTAAAGTCAAATAAACTTTATTCAATTAGTCTTAAACTAAACGCTTTTGAATCGTCTCTGCAAATATTTCTTTTAAATTACTGAATCTACCAAATGTTCGGAAAAAGTTGAGCTCGTAAGAAGAACATACAAGAAACTCAACAGCCACTCTTTTCAATCAAATAGAGTATTTTTCATAAAAAGTAATTGAGAATAAACTGTATAAGTTATCGTATAATGGCTGCATCAACCTTCAGAGCTTGAATTATTTGCCCATGTTGTTCTACTGCAGGCTCACTAGCCTACGTAGGAATTTTTTACTATTATAACTCCCGCGCGTTTAGAATGGAATAAAACCATTTTAAATGACATCTTTAAATGGCAGCATTTTAAATTAAAATTATCTTAATGAGGGCTCTGACAGGAAGTAAGTAACGTTAGCAAAAAAGATCAAAAATCCACACTGGATATGCGTCAATTCGTCGTCTCTCGCGAGCTTGTTTTCCTACGCAACGATTGCAAGTTCTTTGAACATGTGTCCCGAAAACCTGATGGTGACCAAAAAGGTGTTCATAAAGAACTCAAATTTCACTATGTGGCAAACAAAAATGTAGCAACCGTAGTCCCTAAAAAGTTTCATGTAATAGTCTTTCTAGATGTATAATAACATGTCAAAAGTTGTAGCCTTAATTATATCAAAATTAAAATAGAGAAAGACTATAACCGCCAAAAGATCTTATCACACTAAAATAAAAGTCCCTGAGCAATTCGTGTTTTAATAGATAAAAAAGGACAACTATAGTTAAATTTCAACTAAGTAGCTGTAAAACTGTAAAGCACTGAAAAAAAAGTGTATCATGTGTTGCTATTAACCCTCAAATTCAGATTTAAATTTATTAGAATTCAAACTATACCTCTGGCAGATCCTATCTGTGGGTACGGCTCGAGACAAATCATGCAAGTCCACGAATTACTTTCGAAGTTTGACTAAAATTTCGTTAACTCCGCTTAGTATACTTACGCATTCATAGCTCTAAGTAATTTCAATCTAAACTGGCTGCCAAAGTTGGGATGGACTACGCGAAAAAATGCTATTTAATCTCCAAAGGCATTCGGGGGATTCGGATCGTAGCAAGTTAAATTGGTGGCCGAAAGGATGAGACCCGTTGAACTTCCAACCGAACAAATTTATTTTTATACAGTGTAAAGTTTAGTAATCGAAAATAGGTGAAAGTGGTTGTACATTGTTTGATGTATTATTGATAGTTGATCTCTGATTGAATTTGAATGTAAAATTGGTAACTACTATATTAGTTATTACTTATTCCAAGAAGCAAGCGAAATGTTTCTCCTCTCTCAGCCGGTGGTAGTGCTTTGACATCTTAAAGTATTCTAAAGAAATCAAGTTTGATAAAATAAATTCCCTTTGTCCCTTAAAGTTTTATGGAACTTTTGAATAGGCCAATTTAAACCGTTGATTGAGTGTTGTTTTCATATATGTTAATAGGCCGGGTAAAACTCTTTACATGACTATGTTATTTTGATGACATTAAAAAGGTTAGATTACAAAATTTAGCTTGCAATTTTTTTTTGCATTGTCAGTGTAGTACAAATTTCGTTTATAATTTTGATGTGAAAGATGCACATAGCTCTGGTCGCCTTGTTACGGAGAAAAAAACAGATTTGACCCATTTGAAAACAGACTAGGTACATAAAATAGGTATCTGGGTGCCAAACTAGCTCACAGAAAGAAAGCTGAGAAATCTAAAGCTAAAGAAAGAAACCCATTATGAACTCGTTTGCAGTTCTTTATTGAGACGTATTGAAACCGAACCGTGAAAAACGACAACGGATGGATTCATCATGGAGATCAAATACACTGGTTTTCTTTTGCAAGCAAGAAGTTGCAAGCCAAAACATGAGGAGAAAAGCAAAAAGATGAGAGAAAACGGGCGGGTTTGATCATTAGATAGGGTGTGGTCATTCATCACGATAACACACACGCATCTTAAACCACTCATTAAAAATTTTAGAGTTTTTCTGGGAGGAGTTGATGAAGTCCCAAAGTGTTTATAGCAATCAATTTATCAAAAAAAAGTTATCGAGCAAAATGGCACATATAATATACTGTAATTAAATCCTACTAAGTTTGAAAAAAAAAGGTCTTAAGTTATCTTTAAGTGCCAATAAACTTTTTCGCCAACCGATAATTTTGTTAGTGACTTGTGTGTTATGATAACTCACAATATTGATCTTGCGTGTGGCCTAATTCACACAACATATATTCTTCAATATTTATTACATCAGAGGGTAAAAAAACAAATTGAAATGTGAGCAAATTGGAGTTTCTTGTGGAACGGTTTGCGGGAATGAACCTCGAAAATCTAAGCGTGTTACATTTCATTTTATGTCGTTAACGATTTGTCACATTTATTTGTTCCCTGCTTCTTTATTTCACTAGTCTTTAGTAGTCACAAGCCACATAAAACGGTAGGATAATATATCTTTACGTTCTCTAGCAAAGTATTGCTAGTTAAATAAGACAGACGTGTGAAGTTTCTGTTATATTTTTAAGAATGGTTAGATGATTTTGATATTGGCGTATTCAATGTTGCTAGACTCAATATGTCGTGCGCATGTCGTATGACGGATATAATGTTCTTACTGACGTAACTCCCATGCCACCACTACCAGGACACCCGCACGAAGCACAACTTCAAGGCGTACACGTACTCGTCGCCCACCTTCTGCGACCACTGCGGCTCGCTGCTCTACGGGCTGCTGCATCAGGGCCTCAAGTGTCAAGGTATTGCTGCCTCCAGCCACACAGGACACGTGCTAACGCCTCTTCCTCTACTTTTCAGCTTGTTGGTGGCGTTCTATAGCTATTTTTCTTGTACATTTGTCTAACGCAGCCAGTACTTTACTATGGAAAGTATTATTATTGAAATATTATTTAATATTTTCAAGAATTATTAGAAACGACTTTGTATTTTGAACAGAAATGATATGAGGAAATATTATGTTCCATAGTAAGGGAGTGGTTTTTTTCGCTTTTAACTCTTTTTCAACTGCTTTTTAATATTTTTGTGTATTATTGTCTTAAGGCCGCGTACGCTCCCCACAAGTGGAACAATTGGACTTTCATAGCTCCAACATTTTGTGATCATTGTGGCACAATGCTACACGGTCTTGCTCACCAGGGATTTAAATGCGGAGGTATAATAGATTCCCGGAGGTACAGCATCTAGTGCTGGGTATCCAAACATCAACAACAATTGTTGATCCAATCAATATTGTATGCATACTAGATAGATCGACCCATTTCAAAAAATTGAGTAATCTGAATTTAGTTAGAATTTTCAAATGCCGTCATTTCTTATACGATACCGTAAAATTATTGTGTTTCAAATGGCAGTTTCCTATTTAAAACATAATCAACTTTATCTTGGAGTATTTCCTGAATTAAATATTGTAATGTGTTTATAAAATTTTAATGTTTTACAGTGCATTTTTGATTTGTGAATTTTATAAATAAATATATAATTTCTGCAGCCAGACCGTTGAAAATTCTGCTAAGTAAACAATATGTCCGGATTACCTTAATAGTAAAATGGTCGTGAATGTTAGCACTTATTAAAATAAAAATACTTTGATGTGCCTCGTGCTGCTCCCTCCGCATTAAATATAATTTCCCGAACAATGAATGTTGACTCAAATCCCGCCTGGATGTCCCGGCCTCATCTGCGAACATGGGCGTTATTAAATTTTCGTCGATTCATCGCAATTGGCTTTTTGTCTTGTTAGTTAATATTTCATGCTTTGCTTACTTTAATTCTGTTTCCTTCTATTTGATATCTCTTTTGTTGTTTATATTTATTTTTATTCATGATATTATTTTAACCTTGATACAGGATTTCTGTTATCTTTATATTAGTTGACTAGTCACTAGATAATGCTAGACTCCAAAATTAAAAATTTTGCAAGCTTCCGTTTGGCCTTCTCTACCATGAACGAAAATAATTACTCAATGAGATTTAAAATTTGAAATGTTAATTATAGTACCGTCACTGCAAGAATTTTTAGAATTTTGTACACAATAAGTAACAACAAAGCATACAATATAGTCTCTATGGTGGATCGTTTAACAGAGTGTTTCCTGTACAGTTTCATATGTAAAATTGCACATTTGAAAAATCTAAATATTAGATGACTTCTTTACTTTAACAATTTAAGATTAAGAACACTTCTTTAATAATAATGGTACCTACTTCTAATATACTCATCCAAAATAATTTGTAATACTTCCTAATTTGGAGATTTTCAAGAATATTCAACTTTTTACTTTGAGACAGTCTTTTGCGCCAAGCGAAAGCTCGTAAGTGCAAAAAAGTGTATACGAACGTTTCATATTAAGTTTTTTATTAATATTAAAGGAATTTGAAGATACATTAGTCTTACATTCAGTAATTTGATAATTTAGGAGATTCCAATGGTGCAATTTTCGATCTTTATTTTGCATGTAAATCTTAAAAGCTTTTAACATATAGAAGAATCCTGGCTTGCATGTAATTTTACAGCCTTCTCAACAACTATTACTGTTAAATCGTGACGTCACTCACCTGTTGCATGTACTCACGAATTCTGTTTGTAAGTGTTAGTAGCTGTCGCACATCACATACATAATGCTTCTGTGATAAAATTGTAATGGCTAACTGAATCTATCACTCTTATCAGAGGTAGCATATAGATTATTTACTATGAATAATGTGTACTTGCCTATTAATAATTAATAGTAAAAAATTGTATTAACCAGACATTGGTCTATTTGGGTATTCGTTAAACATCCAAATGGATCTTCAAACATGCAATAATGACTTCTTGAATCTCGTAGGCCCATTCTTTTAATTAAACTTCTATTATCCATGTGCTACAGCTATTGCGAGACTATCATTTAAATTATGCTCTCGCTACTGCAAAATTTTACTAAGCAATAAGTAACTAGTTTAACAAAAAATATGTCATAAATTTTATAATTAAAAATCTTTTCGTACATGCAATTTAAAGCACTTGAAAACTATTTGAAGCCACATGCATACACTTTTTGAGTTGATTTGCAAGTTATCATCAAGAGAACACATATTTTGTACATTTCAATTCCACCTATTGCTATAATAAATACGGCTATAGTTACTATTAAATTTTTGCTATGATAGTTTCTATTCTATATAGGAAAGATATAGTCAACGATATTGGTGTTTATGGTGATTTATCTCCTTTTTATAAAATTTGTATTAAACTGTCAAATTTATAATGAGAACATGTTGCTATAAACAATACATAAGCAAATTAAATACACCAAGCAAGGTTCAAATAATTTGCAATTGTATAAAAACATGATCTACAATTGCAGCATGCGATATGAATGTGCACCAACGCTGCGAGGAATCTGTTCCGAATCTGTGCGGCTGCGACCACACCGAGCGACGTGGTCGTATTCAACTCTCCGTGTCCATACAAGGCAGCAAGCTTACTATTGTTGGTAAGTATTGTAATGGAATATGAAACTTGATATATCTACTTCTAGATGAAAGCTTCTGAGGTCAATTCCAGTATCCGTATCTTCATATGTAATGTAACGGGGCTTACTCCAGGTGTTCCCGATAGTCTTTGCTGCTGCTATTATCTAAGTCTATCCTTACCGACTACGGTACTGTTTTCCTTATAAATTCCAGTACTTGGCTCGGTCTTTGACGATGATGATCATTTAAAATATCCCAAAAACAGAATTCTCTCATCGGTACGAGATACAAGTGCAGATCAGCATATTAGAGTTTATTTCCGTCGACATACCAATATACGACTTCGAGTTATAATTAAGTAGCGGATTAAATCTTCTAACTTACCTCTGAAATTTCTAAACTAATTGAGGAAAGAAAATACTGGCACATATCACGCTAGTGCTATCTGGCCAAAAGTTAAAATCATAAAACTAAAGCTAAGTGTAGATTATTCATTAATTAAAGAAAATTGAAAAGATGCACTTACAGACGTGGTCGCTAACTATGGGCCTTATGAGAAAGCTCATGGTCTCTCAGAGGGCAATGGAGAGGGCTATGCTCGGAGTTTCCCTGCGAGATCTAATCAGAAATGAGGAGATCCGTAGGAGAACCAAAGTAACCGACATAGTCCAAACGATTGCGAAGTTGAAGTGGCAGTGGGCAGAGCATATAGTTCGACGGACAGATGGCCGTTGGGCAGTAAAGTCCTCGAATGGCGACCACGTACCGGAAGACGCAGTGATGATGAAAAGATGCACTCGATGACACCAGTTATGTATCTGGCGTCGGGAATTAAGTTTTATTTAACAATACTTAATGTTACTCACAGGTAAATTGGAACAAGACTGATTAAACAATATCATAATTAAACTAAAGAAATCTAAAAGACAATAGGTGCTCGATCAGCACTTCGGGGTGCGGGGTGGCAACGTATGCAGGTTTAGCCGTGTTGGGCCTGCGTAACTCACCGCTTGTTTATTTTATGGAAAAGGAGGACAAACGAGCGTACAGGTCTCCTGGTGTTAAGTAATCACCACCGCCCACATTCTCTTGCAACACTTAAGGAATCACAAGAGCATTGCCGGCCTTTAAAGAAGGTTTAGGAGTATTCAAACTCTTAGGAGCTTATTTATTATTTAGGAGTACCTAATAAAACCTTGGTTACTGACATTGCAAATACCAGAAGGCATGTCTTTTACGATTCGACGGACTTCCTTTTTTGTTTTACAACATGGCGTCCTAAGGGAATCCATTTGTAAATGGTATTTCCTTTGTTTCCGTCGTGACATGGCTGATCGACCGTCACTTGTTAATGAACTGATGTAGGTCAGTTTTACATTTATTCTGTGATTGTATCGCAGAATAAATAAATAAAAACTTTCATTCGACGAACTCTAAAAATCATCCCAATAAAGACTGCTCTTAAACAGCTTTCACAACATTTTATTAATCTGTAAAAATCACCTAAGTAGTTAATAAAATAAATTCCTTAATAGAATTTTTCAAGTTTTTAAGAATTTCACCTATTTTAGGTTTTGGAAAGTTAGTTATCGATTGAATTGGGGAAATAACTGTCGATAGTGTTATTAATTACGACTATGCAATTGTTACAGTGAAGCAGGGCAGGAACCTTATCCCAATGGACCCGAATGGCCTATCTGACCCTTACTGCAAACTTAAGCTGATACCAGACTCGGATGGTGTGAAGAAGAAAACAAAAACCATCCGCAGCTCATTGAATCCAGAGTGGAACGAGACTCTAGTATTTGATTTGAAGCCAGAAGATAAAGATAGGAGGCTCCTTCTAGAGGTAATTTATGACATGATCTGCTAATTTTTGGGAGTAGGTTGCTGCAATACGGCAGAAAGAGGCACTTCAAGTTTAATAGTGAATTGTATAACCCAAAATGAAATTCATCGCTTACTAATAATCTATAATTTTTATGATGTTAATTTTTTTTACTAGTTTGGCAATTGGCATTCAAATGAATGAAATTTTGTATAAAATATTAAGTTTACAGCAATAAAATCGTTCTTCTTGCAATACTTAGTTCTTCTGATAGCTGTTATTAAGATTCCTCCATTTAATTATATTCGTGTAAAATAAATGTTTTAAATATTCTTACAATATCAGCTGCACTGAGCGTTTCTTCATTTCAGATATGGGACTGGGATCGTACCTCCCGCAATGATTTCATGGGCTCCTTGTCCTTCGGCATATCCGAGCTCATGAAGGCGCCTGCTGATGGCTGGTTCAAATTGCTAACCCAAGAGGAGGGAGATTATTACAATGTTCCAGTACCGGAAGAGGGGGCGGATCTGGCGCAGCTCAAGAATCAGATGAAGGCCACCAACTTGGGCGCTCGCAGGCCCCCACCCCCGCCCGATAGGGAGGTGCCGCACAACATGGCAGCCGCTGACGTCATCAGGGCAACTGACTTTAACTTTATCATGGTCCTCGGAAAGGGATCTTTTGGAAAGGTACCTTTTATTAATAATTCTATTGATGCTAGAATCATTAGATTTTTTGCTATGGTTTGGGCACACCTTCCCCATTACGACTCCTTATTTGAGTCCATGTTGCGTGCAGGGTTAGCTGGTTACACCAACCAACCTAAATTCTTCTAGAATCTTTGATGATCAGCATCACAGGATCTTCAGAATCCTTGATGGATATTCCCAGATTTCTCAGAGGGACCCCGTATTTTCGTGGATTTTAACCCGTTAGTCAGCCCGTTGTGTACTATCCGGGATTACATGAGCGAATATCTTACTTACTTAACTTTTTATTTTCAATAAGGTCTATGTAATAGTACCTAGTTATAGAAACTATGAAATAAAATGTAATACCAAAACAAATTTTAGGTACTGCTAGCGGAGCGTCGCGGCACGGACGAACTGTATGCCATCAAGATCCTTAAGAAGGACATCATCATCCAGGACGATGATATAGAGTGCACCATGGTGGAGAAGCGGGTACTGGCGCTCAGCAGCAAGCCACCCTTCCTCGTGCAGCTGCACTCCTGTTTCCAGACCATGGTGAGCTTGCACTGCCCTGTACCATATGTTACAGTTGACCATTATGGTGACTAACTAACCGTCGCTTTCAATACCCGATTTCTAGTTGAACATTATAAGCGTATATACCATAAAATAAATAGGGACGTCCCCGGCCTAGGGTGTCGTAAAAGGCGACTTGGGGCATTTACCAGCAGCGGGAGGGAGGGATATATTATGCAAGGGTTGTGGCAATTTAGATTTTAGAAAATATTTTGTAATAAATGGAAAGGTTTTACCACCGCATTCAATTTATTATTATTTTCTTTAGTGGCTAGTTCTTACTTCTGCAAATGCAAGTCCAAATTAAAACAAAAACGTGCGTTGTGTTGTGTACTCTCCACGACGGAACTCGTCTTCTAATGACTCTTATTTTCAATTCATTCGGTTTTATTTTAAAGCTGACTGAAAAAACAATTGAAGCTCTAGCTGTGTTGTAAAAAAAGTTTCACCCTGAAATCTGGCACCTTAGTGGTTTTATTTTAATCAAAAAGTGCCAGCACGCCAAATTGGCAATTACATACTTAGACCCCATAATTATAATTTATGATAAAATTTTAAAATACTTAAAAAGAGTGCAAGACAAAAATATCTTATAATATATACATGAATTAATAAATGAAGCCTTTATTGCAAGCAAACTAAATAAGGTACATTCATAACTTATACTACAACTTATACTTAATGATTATGATTATATTTCACCTAATATATATTCATGACGTAGCCCTCCTCTAAATCTTTGCAAATTTTCCTGCCATAAATTGTTTTTCTCCATCTTGGTCCAGGAATAATTTTGAAATTATCTTCCCATCGTATGGTTTGTCTCCCTCTATTTCTTTTTTATATCTTGCCCCCAAACTATGCATAGCCTGTACTTTTTCATTTTAAACATAAATACATATTAACTTCCCTGACCGGAAATAAATATCCATATTTATCATTTAAATGTTAAACCAACCACTGGGGAATACGTTTTCTAAATTGGATACTGATTATTATCTTCTGCAAAAAGTACATTTTTCTTTTGTGGAAATGAGAGTCTGCATTTATAATATTAAATACCAATTTGCCTCCAAGAATTGCATTTTAATAGATTTAAATCGGCAAATAAGAGAATTTTAATTAAAAAGACTTATTACACTGAAAATGATTAACTGAATGACAAAAGCACGGTGGTTGCTTAGCGAAGCAAAAAGGAGAAAAACATATTGTCATACTCGGAGTGGGCTATGCTCGGAGTTTCCCTGCGAGATCGAATCAGAAATGAGAAGATTCGTAGGAGATCCAAAGTTACTGACATAGCCCAAATGATAACGTAACTAAAGTGGCAGTGGGCAGGGCACATAGTTCGACAGATAAATGGCAGTTGGGGCAGTAAGGTCCTCGAATGGAGACCACGTACCGGAAGACGCAGTGTTGGTAGGCCCTACACAAGATGGACCGACGAACTGGTCAAGATCGCCGGAATACATTGGATGTGAGCAGCGCAGGACCGATCGTCGTGGAAAACTTTGGGGGAGGCCTTTGTCCAGCAGTGGACGTCTTCCGGCTGATGATGATGACAAGTGTATGTAACTACCCAAGTGCTGAATAAAATAACATTGTTTCATTAATTCTGAATACTGATGCTGTCCTGTTTTCAGGACCGGCTGTACTTCGTGATGGAGTACGTCAATGGCGGAGACCTGATGTTCCAGATACAGCAATGCGGCAAATTTAAGGAGCCCGTCGCTGTGTATGTATTTAAAACATTCAATTGGGTACTACTTGACAGAATACTAAAATATTCTGGATACCAGAAAAAAAATCTTAATTACTCACGAGTATGTACCGCTGTGGTTGTCTTTTCTGACCTTGACTTTCAAATCATGTTTTAATTCCTGATGTTAAATTCTAGAATAAATTTAAATACATACCCAGGTATATTTATTTATGTGTGCTAATTATGATGCAATCTTTACTAGGGCCAACGAGACGAGATAAAGAATGTAAACAAATGTCTATATAATGTAAAATAGTAAGTCTTTTGTAAGGCGATGTATATGCTTTTACAACAAGATCCCACAAAAAGGTTCAAAACAAAAGTATCACGATATTCAAAAGAATTGTTAAGAAACGTTTGTGTAGTAAAGGTTATTATAACCTATATGACTTTCTTAATGATTCTACAGATTGGGAATGGAGCGACCGCCCTCTGGCTATTAATAATAAGTTTAATTGTACAATATTACTTTGTAAACATATTTTTTTATGAAAAAAAAAGCCATCTGAGTTTGTTGTGCCCATTCTTCTCAGGTCTGATTCATTCTTTTTGGAACGGGTGGTAGTTTTTGACTTTCAATAAGTCAATCCTAGTTTGTATAAAAATATTTGAATTTGAATGCAAAGGGTCCAACTGACTAGATAAGATTTAGTAGAGGATGATTTGAGCCGCTTTTCGGTGAGATAAAATGAGCATCCACATACATACCATCAGTTATACTACTCCATAAAATAGCTAAGTATTTTGAAACATACATTACAGATTCTACGCGGCGGAGATCGCCGTAGGTCTGTTTTTCCTGCACTCCCGCGGGATCATCTACCGCGATCTGAAACTGGACAACGTACTGCTCGACCAGGATGGTCACATCAAGATTGCCGACTTCGGTATGTGCAAGGAGGGCATCACCGGCGACAAAACTACCAAGACCTTCTGCGGGACTCCAGACTACATCGCACCGGAGATCATCTTATACCAGCCGTACGGGAAATCTGTAGACTGGTGGGCCTACGGAGTACTTCTGTACGAGATGCTCGTGGGGCAGCCGCCCTTCGACGGAGAGGATGAGGAAGAACTATTCGCGGCCATCACTGATAACAGTGTCTCATATCCGAAGACGTTGAGTAAGGTATGTTCATGTTTCAAAAAGATGGTAGTGTAATCGAATGAAACCCAACGCGTCATTTTAAGCTCAGAAATAAACTGTTGTAAAAATCCATAACTACAACCAAAAATACATACCCGATATGAGTGCTGGTACATTCTCAAACTTTAATATTTTTCCTATCCTATAAAAAAAGCGCACAGCCGCAGAAAAAAATGAATAACAACATAATCAATGTCAAAAATGGGCTAAAGTAAAAATAAATAAATTTAATAAACCTCATGTTTTTTTAATAAATTAATATTGAATTCGAATTTTTTAAGATATATACTCTCTAAATAAAATATTATAATTTTGATAATGGCCTATTGGTGCAGGAAGCTAAAGACGCATGCAAGACCTTCCTGACGAAGCTGCCAGCTAAGCGTCTTGGATGCGGGCCGCGTGGCGAGGAGGACGTGCGCACTCATCCCTTCTTCAGACGGATCGACTGGGCCAGGATCGAGGCGCGGGACGTGCAGCCTCCCTTCAAGCCCAAGATCGTGAGTTGTGTCACTTGTCATTACAATATTATTTACTTGACAATATATATATACTAGTTCACCCAGCAAACGTTTATTAAAAAAATATTGCCATATGTATATATATAAAAATGAATTGCTGTTCGTTAGTCTCGCTAAAACTCGAGAACGGCTTGACGGATTTGGCTAATTTTGGTCTCGAATTATTTGTGGAAGTGTAGGGAAGGTTTAAAAGGTTTTAATAAACATGAAAATCCCCGTTTTTATATAAAAACAACAATTTTGATTTTCCTCCGACGTGTCCCCCGTCGTTCAGAAATCAAATAAAAATAATAGTTTAAAATGAATAACTAATTAGAACTTTTATATCTTTCTAACTTTCTGAGGGGTAAAAATAAAATTCCTTAAAACACACTTAAAAAAATGATTCTTTTTGAATATTGATTGAAAATGATTTTATTTTATACAACAGTTAAGCTCTTTTATTTATCGATTGAGGCAGTATGAAGTCTGCCGGGTCGGCTAGTAAAGTAATAAAAAATTCCGATTTTCAGACCTACCAAATTTATGCATCCTCTATATAATCTACTAACAATACTATTAAGTAAGCCTTCTTTGTAAATAAATGTAAATATAATAATATTCTTCTAAAATGAAAGAAACCTCGTTATGTTATCCAGCACGGATGTTCGTGGGGCATGTGGTTGAGTTCCCTTTAATCTGTATATAGATCTACCCCATTATTCATAATGGTCCGCTAACTTAAAACAGCCGCTAAGGAGTGTTTTCCTCATTATGACTTAGGTCAATAGAAGAAGACAGAGTGAGAATTAGCAATGCTTTAAGTTAGCAGACTATTATGAGTAAGGGGATTAGTAATTAGTTTGTTCAATTTTGTTTAAATGTTACTCATTTTTTACACAGAAACACCGCAAGGACGTGTCGAACTTCGACAAGCAGTTCACGACGGAGAAGACGGAGCTGACTCCCACTGACAAGCTGTTCATGATGAACCTCGACCAGACCGAGTTCATGGGCTTCTCCTTCCTGAACCCCGAGTACGTGCAGCACGTCTGAGCTGGTGAGTGTACTTATTTTATATACAGCGCGACATTAGATATTATCTACCAGTGGAATGCTCCTTTGCACCGGATACCGTATGTAAGCTTTACTGTGTTTCGGTCTGAAGGGCGCCTTAGCTAGAGAAATTACTGGGCAAACGAGACTTAACACCTGATGTCTCAAGGAGACGAGCGCAATTGTAGTGCCGTCCAGAATTTTTGGGTTTTTCAAGAATCCTGAGTGGCACTGCATTGTAATAGGCAGGGCGTATTAATTACCATCAGCTGAACGACCTGCTCGTCTCGTCCCTTATTGTCATAAAAAAATTATTAATTAGTATTATTAGTATATCATCATCATCAGCCGGAAGACGTCCACTGCTGGACAAAGGCCTCCCCCAAATATCTCCAAGACGATCGGTCCTGCGCTGCCCTCATCCTACGTATTCCGGCCATCTTGACTATATCGTCGGTCCATCTTTTGGGATGCCTACCAACACTGCGCCTTCCGGTACGTAGTCGCCATTCGAGGACTTTACTGCATCACCGGCAACCTGTCCGTCGATCTATTTGCTAATTATATTTTCGAATTTTAAGAGAAAGAAGCATTGGAATTCGAAAAATAAGTAGCCATAAACCATCTAGGATAAATTTCGCATCGAATGGTGCTAGTTTCATATCGATACGATCAGTGGTTTAGGCGTGAAAGAGCCTCAAACAAAAACCATTTTTATTATATATAGATTAGCATAGGTACCTATACTAAAATGTTAATTGTTTCTATTCCAGATCTTTACCCCTTCTATGATACTCTTCTACGGTTGACCGACGTATTGGCCTTGAAACTCCAACTATCGTCTGTCTCTATCGCTCTCACGGTAAATCGTATCTCATGCCTCTACATCTACATTTAGATTCAAGCTCTAACCGCCACGTTTCGGAAGTACTTCGGGAGTTGGGTGCTCATTTCTGTCATTAGTTTTAACTTTAATTTACTTGTGGTATTATTATTTGGTTCGCGGTACGTAAAAAGATCACTGGGCGGTAGTGGTGGGGATACGAGAACTGCGCTTTAGGTACAGTCACGCAAGAAATTATTTATGAATTAAATTGTTATAAATATTATGTTCTGCAGTTCTTATGAAACATTTTTTATTTTTACTTTTCCGTGCTATTTCAGAAACGCCGTGATAAAATTACTACGAGACTGTACTGTACAAAAACAACTCAAGTGCGGGATAAAATGTTACACTAACCGGCCAATAGCGTGTCGTTATTGAACCGCTGTGTATCTCTCCCCACCGCACTCCTTACCGCCAATTTGGTCGACAAATCGTTACTGCGCTCTTCTATCGCCTATGGTATTTTTATGCCGCGATACCTATGCCAAGTATTATTTTTTAATTTTTACTATAATTAGGCGTCACTGCCAAATATTATATGGCAATAATTTAGCAATATTTTGAACATTGCTCTCTAACTTATTTATTTGTTTAGTCTATGTTTTGTGTTTTATGTTCTTTATTACTATGTGCCATTATCTTGGGGCCACTCGATAACACATTAAGCTCATGGCGTTATAATCTCTACATAATAGTATTAGAGTCTATGTCTGTGTGTCACATATCAGTGTGTGTGTTTAAGTGTTATTTAAGTGTTGATTGTTAGTTATTTATTTTATTGTTATAATTTGATAGTAAGTATATTGTTTTACAGACTCTGTTATTTTTGTATATTTTATGAATGTTTGGATGTCTCTCTTGTAATAATTTTTATCGATGACTTTTTACTTGAAAATGTTTTGTTTGCGACTTAGTTGGTAAGATAAAATGGTATTAGATTTTAATGTTCTTTAAATTATCTAATGCGAAGGTATGTTGATTATAAATAGCCTTACTAACATAAAATAAAATGATAAATAAATTAATTAATACTTACATTTAAACTTATGATGTAATCTCGCTAGTGTAAATGTGAATTTAAAGAAACGGAAAAGCATTTGATTCTAAATTTGAAATGTAAAGTAATAATTTAAATATGAATTTAGCTCTATTAGTGTATTATTCTTCAATTTAATATTCACTACCTACTTGCTTACTGAATGCTGACGGATTTGCGCGTTATAAAGATATTAATAGATTAGAATGCAGATGTTATGTTTAAGAAACTTCAAGCTTTTGTATAAAGACAAGGATACAATCGAGGCATTGCATTAAAGAAAATGGAACAGAATTATAAGAATTAATACTTAGGTCAACTAATCACCGTTCAAGCTTTCATTTCAATGTGAGTTCCTGAACCTCTCTTTTTGGAGGTGACCTATATCAAGTGGAGCCCACTTAGACCGAAATGACTAGATGAAAATTTGAACGGTGTCAGCGAATTAGTAGCCCTGTAAAGATGTTGATCCCGAGTATGTACAAGATTATCAATTTAACAACGGCAAAACTTTAATAATGAGTATTGTGCACATACAATTTATAAATTGGTCAG
Source organism: Leptidea juvernica (assembly GCA_949711755.1). Taxonomy (NCBI): domain Eukaryota; kingdom Metazoa; phylum Arthropoda; class Insecta; order Lepidoptera; family Pieridae; genus Leptidea; species Leptidea juvernica. The sequence continues at coordinate 15,223,449 of CATIXQ010000011.1, forward strand.
GTTCATTACAATTGTGAATGTCGACAACGGGGAGCTTTGTTGAGAAGAAGTGGCAGGAAACTCATTGCCACTCTTTTGAATGATCAAAGCACTGGGCATCACTGCGTACCCATTAAGCGAGGAACATACTCGAACTTCAAAAGCCGGCAACACATCTCCAAACCCTCTCGCATTGCGCGTCTTAGCAGCGGTTATCACTTAACATCAAGTAGCCTGCATCATCCTTTGCTGCCAGAATGGTTTATTTATATAATTTATAATTGCCTAATAGCAAGTGAGATAGTTCGATCACCACGTGTTTGGTCTCGTGCAAATCCGTCGGCACGAATTACACAAGGCGTTGTGTATTCATTTGTGATGGAGGCGTCGGACTCGCTGTTAAATACTTATGATGTGGCCTTTTGGAACCGAGGAGTTTCGTCGGCTGTAGGGTCGGCAAAACAAGCTGGCATCGAGACTTCGCAATTAGACATTTTCGCAGTTCAGAATTTTACTCTTTTTTAATTATAAAGTACTTGAGTGCTAACGCTATGTCACTCTAGCCTTTACTATATTATCGTAAGCTAATTGTCGAACAATCAATTCATTGTTCAAGGTTAAATTCTATTGTATAGGTAGGTGTAGAACAGATCGACCATTTCGAAAAAAGATGTACGTAATCATATTATGAACAATTTTTCTGAAATATTTGATTTATTTGATCGTACTACCCGGTTTACATTATCTGTGGACCTCACGACGATCACGTCACATCGTCGCTTTGTGTGTGTGTGCTGTACGGTGTGCAAAACAAGCATCACTAGGATATTATTATTTATAAATAAACAACAATTAATTTTGTCAGTATTATAGATTGATATAAACGTGTTGATTAGCTTCCTTTAGATTATTTAGCTTCTTTTTTGAACTAAACTGTACTTCGAGCGTCTTTCACTAGAGATATTGCAATATATTGAAATTAAAACAGTAAGTTGTGAAGTCTCCAACTAACATTGAACTCAAGAACGAAAGGTGACGTTACCCTCCATCACTATGAACCGATTGCTTTAAGATTTTCCATTTGATAAAACTTTAATAGCTTCATTGATAACACTCGAATAATCTAGTTATAAGTGAAACACGTAAGTCTTTCTCGCTCGTAACCGTAAATAAATGGTTATGCCATATTGCTTTATATGTAGGTGTACATTCTTATTGCAAAATGAAAAATACATTGGTTAATAATTTTAAAACCGAACGAGCAATCTTTTTGGATTAGCTATTCATGATGAGACATTTAAATTGGATTTTAAATACGCAGCTTTGCGACTTTAGAGTATGTACGTAGTGTCCAAACCATAAACTTAGTATACTACCGATTAATTAGGCAAACCCTGTGTGAAAGTGAGAAAACTATCCTTACACAAAAACCTAGGTGTGAGAAATAGATGAAGACCATGAAACCGTTTTGAAACAATTTAGTGTCCATTAGTCAACTGTCAAATTTGTCATAGAGATTGACCAAAAACAAAATACTGCATATTTCACTAACTCATTAATACATCTCTAAAACTAACACACATAAGAACATTTTAAATTTAGTCTTGCCGTAATGAGGAGAGTGTTTGTCTATTACGGTAGTATACTAAGTTTATGGTCCAAATGACAGTGTTGTGTCAAACAGTTAATGTTTGTCACAATACGGTTATTGTTTAAATGATTGTGTTTTTATAGAACCTGTATGCGAAGTCGTTTCGTGAATAGCCAATTATAGTCATAAGACATTAATATTATAAAACATAATATTATGTTCCTAAAATAATTTTCTAGCAGTTCAAATGTTAATCCATAGGCGGGCGACGAGGCTATGCTATACATCAACATGTTTGTGACCAAACTTATGAGCTTATAACACGTGCTTATTTTTTGGACTACTACTTTCTACTTTTCTAAAGTGTATCTCGTAAATCTTCCAATAACTATGTATAGCATGGCGGTTTATTCGTCGCGAAACTACCGCGAGTGGGAGAAATTTGACATAATATAATTATCTACTATTTACTACCATAGTGTTGCTAGCTATGCTAATTCTTCCCTTTGACTTGGTCAGATAATTAGTAAGTTTTGAACTTTAGATATTTATATAGATCTCACGTGTACATAAGCACGCCTTCTGCTAAGATATATTGTAAGCTAAGTATTCTCGGATTGTGTTGACAAAGCAATATTATTTAGATAGAGAGGTTCGTGTGTTGTATTAATATGATATTATTTCCTTATGCATATTAATACTGTGAGTGATAAATTATTTATTATATAATAATAACCACAAATCGCAGTTGATAATAACTTAATTGATCACTCGATTGATCAATCATGACCTTAACGTCTGTAATGAACTTTGAAAGATTTGTACTCCTGTGTCTATATTTGTGCTGTTTTCATGGTGTTATAATTAAAAATGGATTCAATTTCTCTAAATTATATAAAGGTAGTCATTTAAATATGCAATGATATATTATCATTAATTATTATGAAAAGATTTTAAAAATATGTATATAAAATGGAAAAACAGTTAACAAGCTTAAGGTCCTGATACACAGTCAATAATTAGTTCAATCACCACTGTAAATATTATTATTATATATTTATTTTATTTAGTTAAAATAGCACCATACTATAAAGAGTTGTACCTTATTATTTCTAAATGTGTCTCATCATGTTACAATTTTTATCTATTGACTTTGTAGAACTCTGTTAATGCATTTTGAACTCTGTTTCTATATGTAGTGGTGAGATTTTGAAGTTATCCTCGATATATTTTAGATATATAGGCCTAATTGTCACCTTGTTTAGACTAAGCCCGTAGGTGATACAGGATTTTAGGATTACATTTTGTCTCTTTGTATTAATTATTATACATTTTAAGACGTTTTTCCAATATTCACGTCACTTGTGCCAAAAGTATTAACTTTTTCCCCAAAAATTAGTATTATTAACTGTCCTTTTTAATATTATTACAATTTTATATAATCTTAAGACTTGCCAGATAGTTACCCCGACTTGTGATCAGTTTTACATAATATATTATCAATAATACCATTAATTATATAATCAGACAGAAATCTCCAGACTACTATATATACCCATCTTTGTATAATATGTACACTGGCAATTCTTAAAATGAGTATTTTAAATGATTCTCACATTAAATTTTGTAAATGCACTTTTTGTTAGAATTAAATGCATAGTGAATTCAAATTATAGTTTTACTTGCTAAGTACTGGACGGGCTCTTTAACATTGAAATTTTGCTGTAACATACGACTCGTGAACTGGGTGAGATCATCGGATTGAACTTACTACTAATTTTCTGTATTTTTTCGATCAATGTTTATGTGCTTGCAAAACTCAAGGATCCATACAAATAAACTTGGTATAAAGTTATACCTGAGGATAAACCAATAATGCAAAATGTTGATTATATCACTGACAACACTGTCAATACAATCATTATTCTGAAGTTTTCCGAATGTCAAGCACCCTTGAAAATAAACGCGGAAAACGTTATACGTCCGAATAAACCAATCATAAGCAAAATGTATATTTGTAATTTTTTTACATATTCTTGGTTTATTCTCTGGTTTAATTTATACCAAGTTTTTTTGTAAGGCCGAATGATTATAATACACATGGCAATAAAGAATTCACTTCTGGGGTCAAATATACTATCAACTATAAAATGTATCCGAACCACAACTCGAGAGTACAAACATCAAAATTTTGATACATGGATAAAGTGGCTGTTCACCAGGCTCCTTTGCACAGGATGCCGGCTAGACTATGGGTACCGCAACAGAGCCTATTTCTGCCGTGAAGCAGCAATGTTTAAACATTACTGTGTTTCGGTCTGAAGGGCGCTGTTGCTAGTAAAATTACTGGGCAAATGAGACTTAGCATCTTATGTCTCAAGGTGACGAGCGCAATTGTAGTGCCGCTCAGAATTTTTGGGCTTTTCAAGAATCCTGACCGGCACTGCATTGTAATGGGCAGAGCGTATCAATTACCGTCAGCTGAACACCTTGCTCGTCTCACCCCGTATTTTCATAAATCAAATATAGGGTCGCGGGTTTCAATCTCTCATGGTCCATGATGTCCAAAATAGAAACTACACTTTATATATTCACGTACGTCCGTTTGAGAATCACCATCAAATATTTGTTTATCTTTGAATGTTACACAGCGATTCATTGTGATGGGTAAACTAAGACTAAGTCGAAGGAATAGTTTAAAAGTAAATGCTATAATTTGAATTATCGTTGCAGTATAGCGTTCTTTACTTAGGACCTGTTCAGACCACACTTGACAATATTCTTATAACTAATGATTAATAATAACACTATTGTACTTGTAAATGCTCCTTGTAACTAAGCTGTCTTCACCTCTGACCTGCAAAATTGTCAGTATTAAGTTGGATATTACCATCGCGTAATGCGGGTAGCGCGATATTTTTTTTACCTTAATCATTGCATGGAAACATGAAGATTATAAAGTTTTTAATGTTTCACAGCGATGCTCTTAAAAATTATACAAATAAAAATGAATAGGTACATAACATTACACAGATTAAAGATTGGTCTCCGCTGCGCTCCAACTAGATACCGCAGGCGTAGTCGCAAAATGCGGCAACTAATACTACGCCCAAGTGGGCGTACTCACACCAGTCTTCAACAATGTGTGACGTTGACGTCTGTTCTGTTAAACTTTGGTAATAATTGAAACTAAAATACCGGGTTTCGTAGTAAAACTGTGTAAAAATAATACTACAAGAAATAATAAAGACACTGGGAGCACATATCATCAGTAAGTATTTTGTATTTTATTAATTTCAAACTAAAATAACACAAAGTATATAATATAAGTTGCAAAATTTGAAAGTTGCCATTTAATATTAAGATAAAGTTGCCACAATATAAAGTTGCCGTAGTAAAAAAGCTATTGTTCTTAGGCAGTGCGGTATGTAGTTGGAGCGTGGCGGAGACCAATCCTTAATGTTATGTTCATAACTCATATTTCTTATTAGCATAAATTTAAAAAGGAACCACTGGACAGGTTGTCCACTATCATATATCTCTGTGGTTTTGAAATTATCTTCATATTTTTTTTATATTGTAGATTCAATATATTAATGTGTATCTAAAAATAACATTTTTATGATACGTAGCATTGAATCTGTAGCTTTTGAATGAATGATAGATTGTATAGCAAATGAATGTTATGATATTAAATTTTAAAAGTACAGTCGTATTATCGCATGCTATTTATGGTAACCAGCGACATTATTTGAAATTTAGTCTCTATAATTGGACGTTATTCCATAAAAACGCTCCAAACCACAATAATGTCGAAATTGAGTTAAGAACACAAAACTGGACACGTGATTCATATTCACGGACTGCCAAAAAATGGCAGCCCTACTGTCACTCTTTAAATGACATCATGACTTAGTAGCCCATCCCACATGTATGGAATACACTAATATTCAATTAAACACGAATTCCTAAAAATGTAATGTTTGTGGATTGGAACGTTTTTCAGGAACTATGTCCAATTGAAGTACCTACTTTTTCACAACACGCGTCTTACAGCGGCTATTCATTAAAAATGAATGTCACTTGACACTGACAGCTGTCAAATGATATATAAATTATTGACATACCTCTACTACTTCGACTGCATTGAATCGTTGCATACGACCCTTAATACATCGCACCAAATAAAAGTTAGCAAAAAGCGTGCATTTTTTTTTATTATTTGTTTTAGTAACTTTATATATCCGTACAATAAACCTAGATTGAATTTTTGGAAGCTTTCGCTTCTTTAATTATCTTTATAATAGATATGACTTATAATGTATTAAGTAGGTAATAATGACAAACCTACGTTAAAAACCTAGTAACAACTATGATCTTATACTTGGCACATCGTGTATATGGTTGAATCATTGAGAAGCGGGCAGGGTTTAATGTAATTCATAAATGTCATTAGCTATATCTGTTGGTGGAGTGTAATCGAACTGAGAAACTTCTAAAGAATATTATGTATATACACGACAGTATTCATTATAAACCAGTCCTGTAGAAATCAACAATTTAAATGAAATGCGCATCTCCGTACAATACAAAGTTGCAATACAACTCACAATTTGCTCCTTCTATGCGATTTATTATTCTGTGATTTGAATCTTATGTCCGTTAATTGTTTCGCACTCAAATATTTTGTTTGCTTTTGAGGTCAGGCAGACATCTAGGGTGATGGCCAAGTTTGGACGTGAAGATTTGGTCGTATTTTTAAAGCAGCCGATTTTCTATGACCAAAATTGCAAAATATTTTGTATAACATCTTTCTTTTTCTGGTTATTAATCACTAGGCTTTTCATATGCATCGTTATTTTAATAAGCAATTGTATGTGAAGTGAAACTATGTGAAGATATTGCCTTGTTTAGTAGCAAAAATCTGTGAATCACTTTGAGTCACCTAGCGGAGGTGAAAGCAATATTTGTGTGCAGAATTTTATTTTATAAAACATTTATTCGTTCTTCATATTCACTATTAATATCTTAATTAAAACAATTTGGGAGTCATAACCTTCGAAAAGACCATTTATTTTTTACCTATACAAGGAAAAGAACAAATGAAAAAGAAACACAATATAGAAATAATAACGATAATTGATTTAATAAATAAAGACAGATTCATGCGACAAATGAGGGTAGATAGAAAAATAAAATTCGGCACACGAATAGAGTAATAATTTTATTAATTATAATGACAATGGTATTATATTTCTTGTAGACACTTTGTGCAATTGTAATTTCTATTAACGGTTTGTGCAGTGATAACTCGGCTGTATTTGAGAGTGTAGAACCATTCTGAGACGTCACTGTGAATGTATTCCATAATTAAATTTCTAATCCATTATATTGTTTTGTTTGATTTACTGATCCAAAGTCCGTTAAATGTCTTGGAGTGTTGATTTTAATGCTTATAAAAAACACCACCAAAATATTTATTAGCATTTTTTTCATTGCTTCATTTTAGCACAATTTATTATTAGCTGTAGATGGTCAACTTGCCTAATAGCCTAACAAAGAAATTCTTCGATCTAGATAACATGTTAGATATAAAAACTGTCTTCTCATGGCACCCATTAGGAAAATAATCTTTGAATATTTTTCGACATCAATTTAAGTGGTGGACGCTTCGGAAACAAATGGGTAGCTGAGAGCGAAAAACGGCGCAATAAAGTCCCCGAGTATTCTTTAATAAAATACATTCTATACAAAAGGAAGATATGTCATTACAATTATTTGAATAGTTACTACTTTTTGAATGAATGTTGACTATTTCGTGGTCTTTGAACGCATTCATTACTATCTCCAACACCAGTACGTTTGACAACAAAAGAGGTAAATATGTGGACCGCATTTATTTAAAAATTACGATTACATAGGTGTCTATTTATATTATAGAAAAACTGAGCAATTTTTTATAAGATGACCTTATAGGTACTAGGTAGGTACACTTTTAGGTGCAGAAGAGAACCCTAATGTCATCAGAAGAGGTTAGAGTCACGACTCTAGAGGTAAAGAAGAGGCAAGAAGGCAACTTCTAGATGAATAAAAATGGAGGTTAATAGCGCTGTGCGATCTGAATTACACCTTATTCCTTGGCCGCAAGAGTCTCTATTTCTATATTTGATTTTGCGGAGTGAGCCTTCTGAACTTATACCTACTATTGCATATTCTTTATATAATATAGGCTCATGGTGCCCGATCGCTCAGATATTCTGTTATTGAGTAGGTAATTAGATTTCCATTAGATCCATATAATTTCATTATTTATTATTACTATCCAGATAATTTTGTTCAGTAGCGGTGAGGAAGACTGATTTTATTTGCTTTGGACGAACTATGGTTATTAACTTTTGATGATTTTAGAAATGCGTTAACTTTGGATGCAGTGTTGCGTATATTAAAACGACAAGATGGTGTCTCTTCGTGAAAAATCTCAGCAAGAATTAAAATTCAAATTGAAGTTGACATTTATAGAGGAAACGGGGTGAGGGGAACAGTAAATTTAAAACGTCAAAGTCATTGCTTATAACTAATGTTGCCACTCGACAATTTTATTTTACAAATTTGTATAGATAACGCCGGAACAGCGGCTGGAAAATTGTTATAAAAATCATTGAACCTTCAAATTATTTTGTATGTTGTGACCCCTACTAGAATTACTTATAAACGATTCCTTATTTCTGGTGTTATAACATTCCTATAATAAACACTAAAGAAAAAAGGGGACAATTAAACGTACCTATATAAAATCTTCATCAGTATACTGGTAATTCACACACATATTATATACTTCTTTAATATTTCCTTTGAGTGGCTATCCTTAACTAAGCTGATATATTGCACGAACAGCTCTCTTTTGTAGCGCAAAAAGCAATATTATCAGCACCAAGACAGCAAAATTCCGTGTCTTGTGCTTTGAAATTACCTAACTGAACTCATGGAACATTAGCAGAAGTGTGTCTATCTGCTAGTAGGTAGGGCAATATGTGGACTCCACTGCATCTCTTTTTCTAACAGAATACCTACCTCAATATCTACACGACGCTTTGCTTTATAAATAAGAGAAGTATCATCAGTAAACAATACAATCTAATGGCTATCGTCTACCACGAAAAGTAAGTCGTCAATATATTGTTTAAGACTGAAAACAGAACCCTGCGGAACACCTATTCCTACAAGTTTACCCGAAGACCATCTGCTGCTTACGTCGAATACTTGCCTAAACTCTTCCACTTCAATATGCTTTAAACAGATTTAAGGGTGTATTTTGACAGCTAGGCCTTAATTGTTAAGTCTTACGAGTAAAGTTTTATGGTGGACGCAGTCAAATGCTTAGGATAAATCATGCGCAATGTGTGTCTCTCCCAGGCGTCAAAGATGTGTTCAATGAGCATAATAGCTGCCTTAATTAATGATGTAGTAATATAATAAATAAGTATAGCCAAAAAGTTTAACACTACACTTGAGACTTAGAATCGCATTGTAGATCTACTCGATAAAATTGAAGTTTTTATCGTTCAGTAAATTGTCTTCATTTGATCAGTTATTTTAAAAATGGCTTTTATAGTCTACTTTATTTATAATATACCTACAACAACTTTACTGAACCACTTAATTTCATTGAAATGACAACAGACAATACACAGAGTTCCAAAAAATATAATATTTATTTTCTCCAATAAATAAGATAAAAAATAAACCACAATAAACTTGTTGTGTATTACCAGCTATTTTGGGTAAACTCACAGCAAAAATATCTATTATGAGTCAAAAGAACATTACATAAAGTTATAAGTATCGTTTTGTTTTGAAAAAAGATAATATAATTAAAATAACGGGATATTTACCGTATAGCCTATATCTATTTCTTAATCCCAACCCAAACATTGAACATACTTAAATCTAATATATTTGAAGTGTCCGTGGAAGTGTAAGTAACTTTATAACTTGATGTTTTCTCCCTTCATAACTTGACTTAACATTTGATTGCACAGTGCTGCATACGGGTTCATTTCTACCACCTGGAAATGGAAAGAATGCTTTACAGGCTAGACACCAAGTTGAAATATGTCTTAATTAATGATAAAGGTCGACGACAAATTATCAATTTTAAACGTTATTTATAGAATTCTATATAATAGAAGGCTGCGATGCGAGTTATGCATGCAGTATGCATTTTAGAATGCATTAATAATCAGGCGGTCTAATTTTATATTTAGTTAGTGATAACGTCACAGACTCTGGAAAATTCACTAATGATCGATGTCGCATGACATACCGCCTTAATAAAATGGTAGAAAAGTTGCACAAACCAAGCTGTTGCTGCTTGGCCCATCACTCAGAGGTCAGTAGGACGCTTTGCTACAAACATCATAGCAAACACCAAGTCATAGAGAACCAACATACGTTATTCCTAAGATAAATTTTCCCTGCAAGAATCGAACCGCGATCCGTAACTCGGACGAGAAAAGGAGGAGCGGGAGTTCTTTTTTTAATAAATCCCTTTCTATTGTTCCAGAAATATAAAGTTATCTAGCATAGTAGGTATATAAGTTCCTAAAATGATATCAAAAATCGCTATGCCTGAAAATATACTGAAGTTGAAATAACTAAGATTGAAAAACGGTTATAACGTCAATAAGCCAATTAACTCTTAATGCTGATACTAATGGAAAATATATTACCTATAATAAAATGTTTCAGAAAACAAATGAACATGTGGATATCGTCAAACCGTAAATAATTCAAGGTAAAGTATTTATTTAAGAACTTAGAAGTGAAGTAGGATTTACAAAGGTAACTAATATTACTACATTTTTCCTGTCTAAGACTAGACAAGTTTGTATTAGTACTATATGTGTAATGAGTGCTATAGTAGAGCTTTAGAAAAAAAGAAATATAATAATAATAATAATAATAATAATAATAATAATAATCATTTATTTCGGATTCACTCATGAGATTACATCCATATTTGTTAGTACAATTTGCAAACTTACAAAATAGTGTTAGTAATTACTTATTAAATCACATATTTAGAAAATAAATAAAATAAAATAACAGGCTGGTCCGGGTGGACCTCCCGATGATGACGGCAAATTACTATACGACTGCATGCAGCCGTATCGAACGATCCAGCATCGGGGAGACCCACCGGTCCGACAGCGCATGCAGTATGGTGTTGGGACTGTCGCGCATGCGGCGCATGGTAGAAGCGCACCGCTTGCGCATGATGGCCGCAAAGCCATCTGTGTGAGCTGCCGCGAACAGAGCGGAGGCGCTGCAGTGGCGCGGCAGTCCCATCAGCACCCGGAACGCGTTATTATATTGAACACGCAGATCGCTGTATGTCCGCAGTGTGTAGTTAACCCATAGGCTGCAGGTGTAAAATGGCTGACAGTACGATTTAAGAAGCGCAACTTTAACAGTCTCCGTGCATCGTGAAAACCTGCGGGCCAACATGTTGCATCGGACAGACAGCGCTCTGCGCTCTCTTTCAATATCTATATTGTCATTGAGGTCCTCGGTAACCCAGTGACCCAAATACTTCACTTGCTTAACTTTATTTAGAGCTGTACCACATAAGCTGAATGTCGGAACGAATGTGTGTCGCTTTTTATCCGGCCAGAAAATCATTATTATACTCTTTTTCGCGTTGTATTTGAGCCCGTGTGCCACCGCATAGCACTCACAAATTCTCAGTAGCCTTCGTAAAGCACCAATCGATGGGCTCAGCAGCACCATATCGTCTGCGTAGCTGATATTGTTCACGCACACTCCATCAATATGACACCCGACGCCGGAGCTGCTGAGCTCATCGATCAGTCGGTTGACATACAGGCTGAAGAGCTTGGGAGAGGTCAGCCCCCCCTGCCTCACCCCGCATTCAAGTCCGTACTCCTCCGAGGCAGAGCCTGCCCATCTTACATAGTTCTTTTGCATATTATACCAATGCATAAATAATAGCACGATTTCCCTAGGTATAGACGTTTCATCCCTTAATTTATCCCACAGAATGTCGTACGATACAAGATCGAAAGCTTTCGATAAATCAAGGTAGTTTAGTTACTGAGCGTTTGGCGATTAAATAAAACAACTGCTTGACTGTGAGGAATATGTGGAAGATATATGGAAGATATTATTGGTTGTAGGTACAGCTACAGGAGTCCCCTTCAAGTGAAACGCACCGGCAACTTGATGTGTCGGCCTGTCCTTGACATTTTGATAGGCTGGGACGTCAAGTTGTTCGTAGGGTCTGGTAATGTGGTATTTCGGGTATTGGTGGTATGTTTTTCAGGTATGGTATCGGTAAGGTTTTGGGTAACTTGTACAGGTAAAAAAGGTAATGAATATAATGTATTGTTTTCTTCAGTTTCATTTAATAAATATGCAGGTTTTAAACGGTCGATCGATATGTTTGTTTGTCGACCTGGTAACTGATCACCGCACACACTTCCTCTGCCGTAAAATTAACACTACGCTCACTACCATCCTCTGCATCAGGCTCCTGCCGCGCTGGTCCCAGAGGAGTGTGCACCCTGAACTGGTGGGAGAACATAGTGGCAATGTCCCTAGGCTCGTGTACTCCCGCCACGCTAATGGGGAGGCCCGGCTTATGATTCATTTTATTTGTGTTTTTCCAGAACTGACCAAACTTCTTGTGTGAGTGTAAGTCGGCTATAATATCCATTTTTATTTGTTGCTGATTATTCTGACACCACTTTAATTTTGACTTAAAAGCGCGCCTTGTTTCACACATATCATTATAAAGACGGCCGGCCCCAGGCCTACCCCCATACAACCAGGCTTGAAAACAAAGCCGAGCCCTCCCATGAGCGCCGCGGACATGCCTATTCCACCCGGTAATGTATCTACCTCTACGCTTTTGGGTAACATTATAACTACATATAGCGGCTTCCGACAGTATACAAATAATATCGTCATACATGCTATCTAATAGGATTTTATGATTTTTGTTACAACACATATAATCTGAGCAGTTTCTTAATTATGAAGGAAAATCAATTTCACAAAGTCTAGAGTGACATACATTTTAAAATTTCTCTATTTGAGTCGAGTCACGTTGACCCCAGACTATTCTATTTACACTAACATTAGGTGTACAAAGCTTAGGCTTAACTAAATTAAAATTACATTGTATAGATACAGGGTAATGATCAGACCAATAAGTATTATATAACACAGAGGCCGCGGACACGGAGTGCCGCGCGGCACAAGTAACAACACAGTGGTCGAGCCATCGCAGACAGCCATGCGCATCACTGACAAATGTATGATTGTCCGGCGGCATCAATTCCAAATCTACACAAGACCACGATTGTTCCTTACAAAAATTTAAGAGCTCAGTAGCAAATGACTCACCAGGGTGCGCATTGTAGTCCCCTAACATAAACACTGACTCAACATTGTGACTGTCAATTATAGCTGTCATTTCGCTGAGACACTCTGTGAACTCCACTAAGTTTTCATTGGACTCGGTAGGCATATGTACAGAAAATATCAAAATAGAACGATCACTTAGCTCGATTTTTATCGCGGCGAGACGCACACTATTGCATTTCACTACAGTTACCGACGGAAACGTAACTTTCCTCCAGAGTAGGGCAACTCCGCCGTAAGGCCTCCCGCGTAAGATCCCCGTCGCTGTATCCACTGCAGAGGTACCCGTGCAGGCGAAGTTGTCGTGACCAGATATCCGAGGTCGTGCGGCATTAGCCACGTCTCCTGTAACGCCACCACATCAGCCGAGCGACAAAGCTGCCGTACACATTCCACTTTTCTCATCACGTTTTTGCAGTTAAAACTTATCAAGTTTATGTTATTCATAATTTAGAGCTAGTAATATTCTCGCTAGTCCCACGGACATTTTCATTATCACGCCTGATGATGTTTATAAATCGACGATAGGCTACCCCTTTTGGCCAGAAGTCATCACTCAGGAACATTTTTAATGAATGTTTAGGTACGAATATTTTGTATGATTCGTAGTCCTTAGCTAGCTTCATATCCATTTTTTCAACCTTAACATCAATGTTAGTCTTTTTCACAATATATGTACTGATATCACACACAGACACGCCCTTCGCCAAATTATAAATGTACATAGGAACATTAGTTTCCGCTGCAATAAAATTACTTCCAGGCTCAGGAATCGCTTTTCCTCGCTTTCCAACGAAACCGTTTCGCGATCTTCTACTTTGGACACGGTCACTCGGGGCTTGTGTCTTCCACTTCCCTTCTCGAACAATCTCCGCCAACGACTTCTGCTTACACGCAATAGGGCCGGATACATTTATGTCGAGCGTAGGTCCGACGGCCGTGTCGAGTTGTGTTACTAGCAGTTCAGTACTAGCGGCCGGATTAACTTGTAGCGGGGCCGAGGGGTGCCGCGGCCCTGCACTGTGCACCCGCGATGGACAGGCCTCGGGCTGAGGGGGACGAGACGCGAGCGACTCGATCAGCTGACCCGCGATTTGCGTCATCGTTGTCGAGTCTCGTAGTTCGACTTTTTTACTACTACCCTCATTATTCTCCAATATATTGTGTTCACATTCACTTATTAAGCCTTCATTGCAGTCTATCGGCAACCCCGAGGGACCACTATCGCATTCAAAGCTTGCAACATATGCACCCCTTCTGCTGTTTACATTGCACCACCCTGAAGACAGATTCTGCACCTCACTTCTCAACTGATTCATTTGCTGAACTGTAGCATAATAATCTTTCATCATGTCGAGATCTTGCCGTAGCTTAACAATGTCTTTCAAAAGCCTCGTCACGTCAACATGGTCGAACAAAACCGGAGGTAACTTTTCAAGGTCACGGGCCACAAATACTGGGATATCCTCAAAATCGGAATCGCGGATCAGACAGATAATGTCATCTATGTCCCTAACATTTTTCCTTCGCTTAATCTTCCGTTTTGTTGTCGGCAAGGATTCGAACAACAACTCCTTTGCCTTTAAAATTTCATTTACAGAGAAAGCACTTAAACAGATTCTGCTTATACTTTCGTCATCCATCACTGATATTTTATTATTGACGAAGGCCAACACTTCGTTAATCACCACATTGCAATTTGCACATTTAACCACAGAGGACATTTTCAATTCCCCGATACACACCGTCACGTACAAGTATTCAACCGTTAGCAAGCGCGCACAGATATCCAACCGTTCGGAAGCGCGCGCACGACGCATTATAATCTCTGTATTATTTCTTGTGTGGTTTTTGTGCAAGCTATAGCTGAATTTAATTTATAAACGAATCAGATGACAAAAAAAAATAATTGAAGTAGGCGTTACTTTGCGGAAATCCATAATTATACAAATGATTTGAGTTTTCTTTAGTGTTAATCCCGCCAATATTTGTCTTTAAACAATTCGACACGTGTTTCGCCTCTGCACGAGGCATCCTCAGGACGTGTTGTTGCGCCAAAATCTCTCGTGCCAACACTAAAGAAAACTAAAATCATTTGTAAAATCAGATGATATTAACGGGGAGATATGTCGTGGCAAATGCCATTTACAAACAATTTTATAGTTGTCTGGAATTGCCCACACACACGTATCTCCCAGCTTTTTTACAGCATGCTGTCACACCTGTTTCCTAGCGTAGCTGCTTCCAAGTGCAGCAGCCTCGGAGAACGCTCGCCTGGCGTCCTCGTCCGCCCCTCTTTTCCTCAGCAACACTCCCCGCTGACACAGTGCCAGCGCTCGACTACGATTCCGAGTGCCCGTGCTCAGCTCCACTGCTCTGTCTATGTCCGCCATTGCATCTGTAACCATTGTTTAAATTCATCCGACCATAATCCTAAACTGGGCTTCATAAATAGAGTACGGCAATGCTTCAAGCCGGCCCACATTCTAGTGTTGTACAAAGCGCAGGTCCGGCCACATATGGAGTATTGCTATCATCTCTGGCGCACCCCAGTATCAGCTAGATCCATTTGACCGCGTGCAACGCAGAGCAGCTCGAATTGTCGGGGACCCGGTGCTCTGTGAACGGCTGAATCACTTGGCGTTGCGTAGAGACATCGCTTCATTGTATGTCCTCTAACGCATTTTTCATGGGGAGTGTTCAGAAGAGCTGTTTCACCTGATGCCTGCCGCCGAATTCCATCTTCGCACGACACGCCACAAGCTAGGATATCATCCCCACCATCTGGATGTGTGGCGGTCCTCCAGTGCGGTTTTCAAGGAGCTTTCTACCACGTACTACAAAGCTGTGGAATGAACTTTCTTGTGCGGTGTTTCCGGGCCGATACGACATGGGTACCTTCAAAAAAAGCGCGTACACCTTCCTTCAAGGCCGGCAACGCTCCTGTGATTCCTCTGGTGTTGCAAGAGAATGTGGGCGGCGGTGATCACTTAACACCAGGTGACCCGTACGCTCGTTTGTCCTCCTTTTCCATAAAAAAAATCCTCTATTTCCCTGCAGTTTTTAAGGTATATCTATGAAGCACAAATGATCTCGTAGACATGGCTCTCTCATATAAAATAATTGAAATTGAAAGACATGGTCAAATAGACGCTTTCCTATAAGTACATACCTATATGAAAGATCTAGAACATTCGGTTACAACGGGAAAAGAAAATTAAGGTATGAAATCGAAAGAAAGGTTTACTTAACGCGAAGGAAAGGAAGGTAGGAGGCCTTCGTTCAAGTTATACTTTACTCCAAAGGCTAACAAGCGAATACAGTGACAACCGAGAACGTACGAATCGAAGCGGTATAATAGCTTTGTCAAGTGTTGGTGCATGAAAAACATCAATAACATCATTATTAATAATTAATACTTATATTTATATAAAAGCAGTCAAGGTACATATTTGGAGTTAAAATTAAGTTTGTTATACTAGTAATAAAACTTTAAAAGAAAATGTATTAAATATTTTCAGTAAATTTTATATTAACGGCCGGACTGTGCCAAAAGTGGCGCTACTTACAGGAGTGCTTCTCCCTACGTTAATGTATGGCAGAAAAAGCTTGAAAGCAGAATTAACGCAGTTGAGATGCGATTACTGCGTAGTATGTGTAGGGTTACTATAGTGATTGATAGAATTCCGAAAGTTATACGGGCGCGCTGTGGTCTGAGAGGAGATGTCATGACAAGAAATGCGGAAATGGTTTGAACACATAAAACGTCCAACGAATGAGTGACGAAAGGATGACGAATTAAACCGACCAAACCGATAAAAATAGGAACGTTTTGAAATAAGTAAAGGTTCGAACAACCCGCTACTGGCCAGCGTGTATGAAAAGAATAATGAATGTAGAGGAAGCGCTTGAGGTCTGTGAGGAAAGATGTAAGTCGCATTCAGTTTTCTCTGCCTACCCCGACGGGAAAAAGGCGTAAGTGCATGTAGGTTACATGGCGCTTGCGTAAATTTCTTTTAGAAGGTTATGCGCGCTTAACTCTTTTACTTGGAAGGGATTACCATGTGTGTAACCCACGAGTATAACATTTGAAACTATTTTAAATGTACTGTAACTCACTAAAAAGAAACCATCTGTGTTTGTACGCATGCAGATGTATAATTAGAACAAACCGTCATCTCTCGCCATGAGCCTCAATAACTGCGCCCTGTCGTTGTACGCCCCGGCTCTCTCCGGAGCTGCCAGCACAGCTCTACTCATCAGTTCTAGCGCATCTTCTAGTTTCCCTTCTTCAGCCAGCTTTACGCCTTGCACGCATAACGCCTTGGACTCTTCAAAGCTGGGTGAGTTCTCTGCTACAAAAATATTTCAGTGTTTTTTATTTTTAATCGATAGTTCTATGTTCCAGTAGACGCAGTACGTACTAATTTTCCATCAATCCATAGGGTAATTTGTTCTTATTTTACAATACTTAAAGGAAAAGGCCTCACCAGAACTGCAATAATTAGATACCTAACTATAATGAAACGTAAATTTATTTACGTTCTTAATATTATTCATAAATTATTTATTCATGCTTATATTAAGGATAGGAAGTAGATAGATCTGCTATATGGCCGGCTTCCTGTCCTAAGAACCCTATCACGTTGACGAGCACAACGACGTTACACATAGACCAGCCATCGCTTCCCTCGCCATATTTTTAAAAGGGAACGACCCGACACTTGGAACATATTATGATCCCGTTGCTCTGTGATCGTTTATGAGTTAGTTTAGTAGTTACTGTTATTTGCGTCGTTTTCTTGTTTAGTATATATCATTACAAATCACTGTTGGCCGATGTTTGGATATAATAATCTAGATTTTATGAAATAAAAAATACATAATTAATAAAAGTATTATAAGTAGAACACAAGTAATGCATCACTTTACAATTGAGCACACTCCTAAATTATAATCATAATTCTTATTCAATTAGTTATTGTCAGACCAAATCCTGTAACCGGGGTAAAAGGAATAGATACAGTATAGGAAATTCTTATTACGTAAATATTACTGGATAAAAAAAATTGCTTGAAGGCAGAGAAAAATGGTTGTGCACTGACAATGAAAGCAAAATCGAGAAAATCCTGGGAACTGCTTTAGGAACTCTGTATAACTATATGTATTTTAGCATGTACTGGTACAATATACTAGGGTTTAGACGAATAAAGCGTGCAAGATGGACGAACATCTGTAACGGAGATACAGCAAATAGAAAAGTTAAGCGAATCTATTGTTGCTGTATCCGATTTTGATTGCCAAGTCGTAAACAGTTCGCCTCGTATGGCATTTGATTGTAGTATGTTGAAATAAAAGTCCACTAGAAATCGGTCACATTGTCAGGTCATGTTCATATTTATTTATTTGCTATTAAATAAATGGTAAATAATCATGGTAGTATACCCAAAGCTTATACTATTTAAGTACATAATACAGAAAGTTAGAAAAGGTAAGCGAATCTAATTGTTACTGTAACAGATTTTGATTGACAGATCGGCACCACGCTTGGCATTAGATTTTTAAATAAAAGACCACTAGCTAACGCACAAATCAAAACACACATTATTGGGCTGTCAGGTTATCTATTCAATATGATAGTGTGCCTGCTCTTTTTATCATTATTTTATCTATTTTTTTTTAACTGTAAACTTATGTTTTATGTGTCCTACCTGTAGGTTTATTCCCCATAAAGAACTATTTTTCTTTTTTCTATACATATTACAATAAGGGAGAGACGAGCAGGACCTTCAGGTGATGGTAATTGCTACGCCCTGCCCATTACAATGAATTACCGCTCAGGATTCTCGAAAACCCTAACAATTCTAAGCGGCACCACAATTGCGCTCGTCACCTTGAGACATAAGATTTTAAGTGTCATTTCACTAGCTATGGCGCCCTTTAGACCGAAACACATTACTGCTTCACGGCAGAAATAGGCGCCGTCGTGGTCCCCATAATCTAGCCGGAGCAAAGGAACCTCCATGGGTATTCTATTCTTATTAAGTACCTCTTACCATCATCATCATCACAGAATTTATCTCCATCATCGACCACATCAGCGATCGTCGCCGTCGGGTCGAATATACTCCTCAAAACTGCCCGATCCCTATCACTTAACTCAGACATTGTTACCAGAAATGCGCCTCACTTATACGCGTTGTGTTTACGACTGGCAAGCTAACCATGAAACTTGTTTTAAGTATTTATATTTACATAATGGCTTGACCAGTCTATTAAGATTTGATCTTGTATGTTATTAACATAACAACGTAGGTACTAGTTGATCCACCCTGGGAATATTATATATTATTCTACGTATTTTTATGTTGGAGTTAAAATCAAATCAAATTATTCAATTAGGTCAAAGAAATTACACTAATGAATGTGAAAGTTATACATTTTACCATTTACAACCACAGAATGTTGGGCTTTCAACTATCCCTATAGCTCAGTGGTTAGTGACCCTGGCTGCTGAGCTAGAAGCCCCGGGTTCGCATTTTGGTAGGTGCAAACATTTATATTATGATGTAAGGATGTTTGTTCTCGAGTCATGGATGTTTATAAGTATTTATGTTTGTATTAAATATTTCATTGTCTTGTACCCACAGTGCCTTGTGCCTAGTTTCGGGCAAGATAATTTGTGTAAAAGTGTGTCAATATTATATAATATTAAATTATAATGAGAGAACTATCAAGAAATCCATTACCACACTTTTAAATCAACATGTACAGCTTCATCATTTTATAAATTATTTTAATAACAGTCTATGGAAAGTGATGCAACAAAAAAACATAAACTTTAAGAGTTATAAAAGTATGAAAAATACTAGATATTATGCGAGCATTTCAAGTATTATTACTAAATAATTCTGGAGGGGCAAGCGAGGAGCGAGTGTTTAAAATATGAAGTAGGTTCTACGAAGTTAGTGCAAATTGCACGTTTCGTTGTTAGTTCGGAATGCCAGAAGCACGGACGCGTAAAAAAATTAGGACTCCGTGTCACCTTACATATCAGTGAGGCACCAAAACAAGCCGGTAAACGTGTAAATACATTGCCCCACGCATACACTTATACTAATACAAACCGATCGGCCGCCATTATGAGATTTGCCATCGTCTGTGACAGATCAGTTTGCGTCGCAATAAAATATTTTAAAAATGCCGTCGTGCGTTGTGAAGAATTGTAAAAACAATACTATAAAAGTATTTGTGGATATATGATTACTTAAGGGAGAAAAAATAGTGTAACTGGTATACCCCGTAACCTCACACACACTAGCATAAAGGTGCTTCACTTGCTAATATCACGCGCGGCGCGGAGTCTCTTTTTTTACTGGTCCGTGGCCAGAAGGCATCTTGTTAACACGTCCATCCATGATCAACATGTATCTTTACGTCTTCTGGAAAGGGTAAGGATGTAAGTAATGGATTTCCGCAGTAGGAAGTAAAAACTAGATCGATCTTAGGCGCATTTTTCGCTATATAACAATTAGGTATACTTATAACTGTTGTGAATGTAACCTTCTACCAAGAGAACCTTGTGCTGGTTCGATATGATTGCCTCATGGTAATATTCAAAACAGATTTACGACAAATCTTACTAACGTTAGTGTAATAAATGTAGAAACAACACAGTAAAAATCACATGTTGAAATGTATGAAATCTTTATATATATTTATTTATGAGATAATTAAAGCCACAAAATACAATACCGTAATGCTGATGTGTAGGTATTTTGACATTTATCTTAAACGAAAACTTATAAACATTTTTATGAAACGTAGATAATTATATTCTCTTTGATAGACACTTACTAGCTGTAACGACAGACGTTGTTCTGTTCTAAATTATAAAAAATAATTAATTTATTGTCTACACCTGTCAGTGTGCGATCTGTCTCCTACTAAACAACTGACTGGTATTTTTAACAACGCTGGGGCTAAAGTGACATTAAAAATGGTTTGGTCACTTTCGGTGAATCGCTGTACATGGTAACGATGGCCATTAGCTTTTTGACGCTGACTCAGTACCAGCCATTATCTATAGAAATATTATCTATACCTAATACCTATTGTCTGCCACTTTGGCTGGTAAACATCTTAATCTAAATTTCAAAATAAACATGATATTATACTGTTTGCTGACGATACATCTTTGTTATTTAAAATAAAACGCCAGCAAAAAAATTTCTGTCAGGTTGACGACGACATTGCTGAAGTAGTAAATTGGTTTAATGTTAATTACTTACTTTTAAACGAAAGGAAAACAAAATGTGTAAGGTTTACACTTCCAAATATAAAGCACCAACCAACACCTATAAAAATTAATAATGACAAACTTGATGTAGTAGAAACGACTACATTCCTAGGCATTACATTAGACTTTAAGCTACAATGGGGTGCTCACATAAAAAACTTATGTAATCGACTTAGCTCTGCAGTATTTGCGATAAAAAAAAATTAGGCAGCTGACAGATGTTGAAATGGCTAGACTGGTATATTTCAGCTACTTTCATAGTGTCATGTCTTACGGAATTATAAAGTGGGGTAGGGCTGCAGATATTGAAAACATATTTGTGCTGCAGAAAAGAGCAATTCGAGCAGTCTATAGAATGCGTTCAAGGGATTCATTGAGAGAAAAGTTTAGTGAAATAAATATTATGACAGTCCACTGCCAGTACATATACGAGAATCTCCTGTACGCTCATAAAAATATTAGCCAATTTAAAAAGAATAGTGATGTACACAGTGGCAATCCTCGAAACAAACATAAACTCGCAATTCCATCTACTAGGCTCCGTAAAATTGCTAAATCTTTTAAAGTGGATTGTGTTATATTTTATAATAAACTCCCAAATGAAATTAAAATATTACCTATTAAAAAATTTAAATGTGTCGTAAGAAATAAACTAACATCTAAGGCCTATTATAATGTGAAAGATTATTTGAATGATAAAGATAGTTGGAATTAATGTTCTAAATTTTGTTAATGAATATTGTTATACTCATTTGAATGCTATTGTAACTTTTCTACTTCATCCTGACTTGTACTAAATAACTTATAAAGTGTTACAGTGAATAAAGATTTTTTGACTTTGACTTTGAATTAATAATATTAATAATCATTTATTCAAGAATAATAATATGTGGTACAGAATGTTTTGTGCCCTACCCTCTGCGGTAGGATACCCCGAGTTGCAGAGGCTAGGTCCTTCCGAAAGGCTATACATTAATATACATAATTAGCAAACTCACTAAAAAGAGGTATGTTTGCGAGTGTGTGTGTTTTTTATTTTTAGTTAGTATGTCAAACTGTCCACAAGATTGTAATTCATGCTTAAGTTTTAATTTTAAGAACGTTTTCTGTATCGTCGTATTTTAATACTACTAGCCAAGATTTAAAAGATTTTGTGAAGGAGTATTTATTTATTTTACTTATACTTTTTATTACATTTACTGAAATAGTTATAAGCGTATGCCGAATTAAATTCATATTGTGACTGAGCAAAGCCTGTTTTAGTGATTGGGTTACGAAATGTGGTTTTTCTGTTATTATCATTAGAGTATATATTACTTTTTACATGAAATCGTGAAATTATTCCATACATATATTGCTGACGGACACTTGAGTTTACTCTCAATGTGTAATTGGTTGGATACATAAACGGCTTATTGAAAATTGTTTTTAGTGTAGAGTTCTGTGCGCTCGTTCTATCTGAAGCATAAACGTTTTGCAGGTCCATCCCACGCACAAATGCAATAGGTCATGATTGGAACACAGAGACATTTGTACACCATCATAGTTGTCTCGACTGGGGCCACGTCTCTTAGATTTCTAAATGATGGAATGAGACGTTTTATTTTATTTTTTATATTATAAATCTGGGCCGTTAAAATAAAAATTTAAATTTATACGCTATATTAAGTAGGTACTTATTATAATATTATATATTTTTTGTATCAAACTTCATTTATTCGACAACTAAACTCAAAATTTTATTCAGAGGCGCTATTTGATAGTACGTGGTCACATACTTTGAGTTCAAACTGTGGAGTTTCTGTATGAACTAATAGAATTGGCGGTGATCACTTCTATCAGTTGACCAGTATTCTTCACGCTTCTACTATTTAAGAAACTATTATACTCGCATTTCGTAAGTTACCTACTAATTTTCATGTAATCGGAGACCAAACATACAAAACACTACATTCACGTGTAGTAGGTAAACTTTAATCATATAAAACAGTATCGAATAAAAAAAATACAATAAAAATATATTTTATTAAACAGATTTGTGTCTAAAAAAAGGGTCTAGAATAAGTGCTATAACTTAAATAATGAACAGACGAGTTTCTTAAAATTATCGTGATGAAGTTAATATCACTTGCTGCGATGTAATTGATTCGTTGTAGTACTAACTACATATCTACTATATTGTACACATACATTCGCAGATGACGTTACACGAGCAAATGGTGACGATAAACTATATAAAGATGCAATGTTCCAAATGTATTTATTATAATTGACGCATTACCAGAATGAAGAAATACCTACGTCTGATAATCTCGTATGCTTTCCTGCCGCTTTCGCCGTCTTTACTACTCAAGGTGTCATCCCCTCTGATGACACACTTCAGGAAGACAAATTCAGATATGAAAAAAATTGCAATATTCACATGAAAGACAATCTTAAGACATCTGACAGAATCAATAGAAATCTAAATAAGGAGGTAATAGAAATGTTACAACTACATTCGCACAATATTCAAACGGAGAGCCCCATATATAGCCTGAATACATGGTGGGATTTGGTAAGGCCGGACCATCGGACTACCCGGTGGGAGCCTCGCACTAATTGGTCCGGCGTCGACTTCAGTACGGTCCGGACGGTAATAACAATAATTTCGAGCCATTGACAAAGCGACATACCATCGAATATTGTCCGCTATCAGACGGCAGCCGATGATTCGGCCGTGCCAAGTTCGATCATGTGTTTGGGCTATTAAACAATGAGAAACGCTTCACCGTGAACTTATATTTACAAAGAGCAAGCAATTTATTAAGCCGTTTATTATTTGGTGCGACAAGCTACGTCTTGCACCCGATATACGTACCTATGTCACTTTGTTTTAGCGTGTGTGCGTTGCTCAAAATAGAGGTTAACAGTTCGCCGATATTTCTTCGACGTGTTCACAGTCTATCTAGAAATATAAGTTATATAAGATTTTTATCGAAAGCATTGCTACACAAAGAATAATGAGGCACCTGTGCACCAATGTGTTTAAAATGACGGCAATACGAATAAATAATCTTATGAAATAGTTGCAGATATACTAAAAGTACACCTTACGCGTTGTTCCACATTCGCCGTTTCGACTAATACTAAATCACTGTTACCTCGCTGGTGTCATACTAAAAAAATAGAACAGTACCTACTTTAACTTCATAATAGAGCGCCAAGATCGACTCACGCACACATAGGCACGATTTAAACGGCCGCTAAGCAATCTAGGGAAGACAAAACTATTGAGTACCACGCCGTGCGCCGCCGAGATTAGTCGCTGTTTGAGTTTATTCAACTGCGCCGCGTCGTCAATCTTTTTGTATGTACCAGCCCTAGCGCTCTGCCTAGACGTAGGTACCTATAAATTTCAAGGAGACAGCTGAGTTACGCTACTATTCTATGCTTGTATTGTGCTGGTGTAGTCTATGAGACATCTTGAACGCGGCTATGGCACTTCTAAGTACCTACTTACCTTCTTATTTAGATTTCGATGTCAGAAAAGGGGAGCGTATACCCGTACCACACTTCCACCACGCTACAGGGCGGTTGTGTAACGGGACAAGAGTGTGGAACCTTTACAATGTAAATAGACATTAACAGTTTCGCTTAAAGAAAGGTGAACTTCTGACACTATTTTCCTGACGCCGCGGCCACCAAACGTATTTTAACATCCGCATATGGGTATATTAACGCCAATTTATCCCATTAATGCCTGTTTTTAAATCCGTTTTACAATAAGAAATTTAAAAAATTTTGGTTACTAAAAATTATATGAACAAAAAAATTATTAAACATTTTGATTAGCGATGTGTGTTGTTAGAAACACGATATTTTTTACTCCGCTAGATTAGAAAAGTAAAAATGTTAATTTTCAATAATTTGTTAATTTCAATTGTTTGTAAGAAGTAGAACTTTAGTTAGTATTAATCATTTTTATTAATTGTACCAAAAACCGATTTATGCCTACCGCCCTCGGATTTCCGGCCGTTATTACCTATATTTCTAAATACAAGCGATTCACGTGAGCACCATCAATAATAATTACACAATAAATATGTTAATTGGCACTAAAACACGTCGATTATATAATACTATTTACAAGTATGAACAAATAAACAGTTACTATTAGACTGGCACTATACAACCATAAGCAATTGTTTTACAAAGTTTTAAAAAAGCAAACAGTAAGTTAAATAGAATTAATTTCGTATTTCTAAAGTTATTACGTACTCTATGTACAATGTACAGCTGTAACTTACGAATATATCCCGTGCAAAATGGCCATTGGCAATAAATGCAATCCATTTACAATTTATTCAGTCCAAGTACAAAAAAGGTCTTAGGCACGCTATCCACCAAAGCGGAGAGGAGAGGAGATAAGCCGCGAAGCTGTCAGGCTATATCCACCAAGGCGGAGCGGAGATGTGAGCTGCACATAGAGGTGATGTGAGCTGTGAGAGCTCGAAATCAGTCAAATGATGTCTACGAAAGTAAGACGTCGAGTAGTTACTGAAGTGCTTGAGGAAGAGGAATTAGAGGTTGAAGAAACATAATTAATTATTCAATATTTAAACTGTCGAAGGAAACATAGATTCTCTTTGAGGCCGCCTACAGTCTGCACGCATCTCCGCTCTGTCACGCCGCTTGATCGCTCGACGCGGCACAAAATTATATGATATAATATGGACACACTAACACAAATTATCTTGCCCCAAACTAGGCATAGCCTGTACTGTGGGTACAAGATAACGATATATTTAATACAATATACTTACTTAAACATACATAAATACATATTAATATCCATGACTCGGAAACAAACATTCATATTCATCATATAAATGATTGCACCTACCGGGATTCGAAACCGGGACCTCTAGCTTCGTGGTCAGGGTCACTAACCATTCGTCTATATGGATCGTCAAAATTCTATAGAAAAATGAGTCATCTCCTCTCCCCTCCGTTTGATCCATTTCCACCGAACCTAAGCGGAGAGATGTGGAAATAACGAAATCTGATCTGTTACTAAAATAGGTACATCTCCTCTCCTGATCGCTTTGGTGGATACCGGGCCTAACAGACTTACGAGAAAGTTACGCTACAATGACATATTAAGGAGCCTAAATACCGCAATATTAATAATTGTAGGTAGGTGTATGCTACAGTAAAAAAAAACCATTGCGGAGACGCTGTAAAGAACAGGTATTTCGGCTTTATATTCAGTTTACAATATCAAATTTGATATCTTAGATAATTTATACGTCTAGATAGCCTCTTGCTGCTAGACAACCGATGAAAACGTGAAAAAAATAGGCCAGTTTTATTACTTCAGTGTGCGTGACAAGCTAGGTCTTACACTCGCGATTTGTGTGTCGTATTAGTGTTTGCTAAAAATAAAGGTTTTTTTGACGTTTTCACAGCTATCACAGTCTATCTAGACGTATAAGTGATTTTGCCTCCTTGGATTTGAAATTTCCCATAATCAAAAACCTATTTCAATACAGCGCCTGTGAGAGACACTTGACAAAATTATAACCCACAGTAAGAATAATATAAAGCACAAATGTAAATAAAATTTATTACTTTATTGCATCAAAGTGTCTAACGGCCGTTCCCAATATACTATCTACAGATAGAGATAAATTACTACCTTCTACTGTCAGTAATTAGCAGTCAATAATCTAAAGCTGTCCCAATATACCCGATAAGTCATTCTTAACGCCTTATATTGGGACGCGTGAATTGTAATTTTCCATACAAACTTCTGTCGCTGGTAAGCTATACGTCCTCCCATTGACAGACAGCGTGTACGGATAAGGTGAGTTACCGTCGATAAGTTTATTAGGACAGAAAAGTCAACGATACTTATGATTTTTATCTCAAGTAGGCCACAACCGGAGATAGACTGAACATTGGTAGCGGCCGAAAAGACACCTAGCTGATGTATGGAATATAATATTATAGGTGCAACTTAATTAATAAGATATCAAATAATACCTCAGTACCTATTATTTAAAATTAGTGCTCAGATATTTGCAGTCGTCTTAGGCCTATATATCACCGGGACGCCATGGTGACGCAACCAGTCGCGGCACAATGGTGACCGTAAGCTACCAAGACACCATACAGACACCAGAGTCATGACGCGTCCTATCTGGTCGTGGTACCAAGTTGATTGCGCAACCAACCGGACACCAGGTGTGTAACTCTCTATAGAGCTGTATATATTATATTGGTAGCGGGGACTGGTTGCGCTACCGTGGCGTCCCTCTGAAACTCAGCTCTTAGCTTCTGATGAAGTTGACATTGATAAATTTTAAATATGGTTTTTATATTCATTCGTTACAAACCACGCATTATTGTTGATCTTACAATTTAGACTGATAGTTATTGTACTATATGAAAGAGTAATCTCATAAGTACATGCAACAAACTCACAATCAATAAAAAAGATATTGTTATTAATGTTACACTTTCTATATTTTGTAAAACTTTATTTTATAATATTTATTTTTTGTCGATTTAGAAACGAACAAACTGTTCAATTCTCAACGATATATATAAACATGAACCAACAGTGACTAGATTCATATCAATTATCATTTATGGTATCAGGACGCTGAGCAAAACACATTTTTACCAACATAAAACTGCAACGTACAATAGAAATATGAAATAACAGTAGTTACAAAGTAGCAGAATACATTGAGTATTCTCACAAGATTATAAATATGTATATGTATGTATGTCTCGCCAAACTAAATGGCCGCTCCAAACAGAGCCACAGGTAAGAACTCTACACTACAGTCAAATGTGACAAAATTTACTGAATAACTGAGAACTTTTACTTTGCTATACAGGGTTATTGGTAATTCGACGTAATCCCGTTAGGAGGTGCAGGGGGAGGGGCTATTTGTGATAATTTTAACCCCCATATGCATAATGCAAAAGTGAACCATTTTAGAATTATTATTTTTTTACCTTTTTTTCAAAATAATAAACAGCTGGGCACAAAGAATCTGAAAAAAGATCTAAAGAGGAAATATAACCGTGCATCCAGATTTAGCGGTATCTCGCCCGTGCGAAATCGAAGCATGTCGTCAAAATCGGCGAACAGTTTTCTAGTTACCCGACTGGAATACGCAAGTTCTGGTCGTTGTCGCAAGCAGCTCTTGGTAACTTCAACCAGCAGTCCCTGCCGCCACTGCACATGGGGAATGACACACTAGCCCATACGGCAAAAGGGAAAGCCGCTCTTATGTGCCTTTTTATCTTCCTCCCTATCTTTTTGCCTCCAACTCGACTCTTGACGACAACGGAAAAACTAACTACCATCCCGCGGTCAGACAGAAAACTGTTCGGCGAATTTTTTTTTTGTAGGACATAAAAAAGTCGAGCAGGCCGGATGGCATTTCTCCTATTGTAGAACGTGTGCCCCTGAGTTGACTCCGTTGCTAAGGCGTTTATTCCGGCACTCATACTCAAAAGGCGTAGTCCCTGAATCATGGAAGTCAGCCCTTGTCCATCCGATCCAAAAAAAAAATGGAGACTGACCGGCAAACTACAGGCCTATTACCCCCTGCTCTCCAAAGTCATAGGGAGGAAAATTAACCGGCAGCTCTTGGTATACGTAGAGGGTCATCCTCAAGGTATATATATCTCTTGAGATGGCCGGGGGTTGGGGTAAAATGAACCTTGTCCAATTTAACTCCCAGAAGACTTAAGTTTACGCGTTTACCTCTAAAAATCCCCTATTTGTCGTATCACCGCTCTTCGACAACACCTTAAAGCCTCGCCTAGTTTTGGAATTTTATATTTGGTCTCGAAATCTCGAGTGATTCTCAAACTGCAGTTATATGGAGGGCAGGGGCAAATTGCCTTCGAAGAAATTGAGCGCTATGAATAGGCACGGCAATACTTCAAGCCACTAGCGCTCTACAAAGCGCAGGTCCACATATTATAGAGTACTGCTGTCATCTCTGGTCTCACGCACCCCAGTATCAGCTCGAACCATTTGAACGCTTGCAACGCAGGGCTACTCGAACTGTCGAGCACCCAGTGCTGTGTACGGCTCGACGTTGCGTAAAGGCGTCACTTCATTGTGTATCTTCTACCGCATTTTTCACGGTGAGTGTTCCGAAGAGCCGTTTTACCTGATTCCTGCCTCCTAATTCCACCTTCGAACGACAAGCCACAAATTAGAATATCATCACCGCCATCGTGACGTGTGGCGTTCCTCCACAGTACGGTTTTCAAGGAACATAATCACCGGAATATGTCGATTTACCAATAACCCTGTATATATTATACAATATAATAGTAAACGATTTAAGAATGGATATAATTCGAATAACCAGCTTACTGTTATAGCAATACTATGTTTAGAGCTGCATATAAGTTTGGCAAGAAGTTTTCAATACTATTTTGGCATATATTGAAAAACAAGCCATTAAATGCTTCACTATTACAGACACAATACTTTTCATTTGATTACTTAAGTTGTTTTCTAAAAGCTTTTGAATATTGTGCTATGCACCATCATCCATCATGTAAAATAAGGCTAGCTAACATAATCCAAAATATGCCATCGGGTTTTAAACAAGTTAAGATAGTAATAATTATATCCTATGGTACTAAGGCTGAGATCTATAGAGCACTTACGACTTTCCTCAGACTTTACTCACGTAAAACTTTTCTGAGTGCATTAAAAAGCGAACTTCACTTTTGCAATTGGACTATCAAAGAATATGCTAAGCTTACAATCAGGCAAGTTATACGTCACTTAAGTCTGAGCCACAGAGTAGGTACCTTTGTATAAACGTCTGAGCAAAGCCTCTAAGTTTGCTCTATAGAGAATAGATCTCAGCCTAATTATAAAACAGTGCCCAACAATAATTTTTTTCTGCATATGTTATCTAATAAGTGTTAAGACTCCAAACCATGCATACATCCAGTTGGATTAATAACAGCACAACCATAATTTAACACTGCCAACAAAAAGTTATGTTACATTTTTTTTTTTGACAGCGAAATAAACTTATTTGAAGCAGCAGAGGAGCAAGGGGTGGGGTCTTTCAATCCCTGAACAACTCTTACAGTGATTTTTGACTTAATAATCTATTCGTATAAATATTCATCATTAATAGGGACAGATTATGACCAGAAGTTTATCCTCATTCCCTTAGCCCAACATACAGCTTCTTCCGTTAATATAATTGAAAAAATAATAAATTTAAAAAATAATTATACAATCTTTGTAACAATTTATAGTATAAAATACAGATTATTTCGAAAATAAAAAGAATTGGACGGAATTCACTCCATATTCCCTCTTACTCGGATGGCAACATTGTATTATTTCATTGCTGAAGGCGATAAAAATATTTTTTATTTTTGTAAGACTCTAAATCTCCCAACGTCAAAATTGGCTAAATTATGCTTAATGAGACATTGGCTAAATTATGGTGGCCACTCAACATTACATTGACTAAATTGTAATGAATAAAAGCAAGCACAGATAACCAAACTCTTACTAATCATATTTAGTACAATGTACTAATAATACAAGAAAATCATTTTTAACGGCAGTTTACTTTAAAAGAAATATAAAACATTCACTATGTTTTTTATTTTTTTATTATATAAAGTTTTGTCACATATATTAATTATAGAGTAACAATTATTCTTGTGTTGCTAAGTTTGTTTCTAAAACAGTGAAACTGAAAGTTCTTGATGTGTTTTAACCGGACACAGCTTTTCAAAAAAATGTTTATAGTAAAAAACGGACCAATCTGAATTTAGATAGGCACCAGCCTAGCGAAACTCTCTAAGTAAAAAGCGATTTACTGGATTGTATGAAACATGCAGTCATTGATAGATTGGCTGATGACGGCTATAATCTGGTAAAAAAAACAGAGATAGCCGACATCCACTAT
This sequence comes from Leptidea juvernica, assembly GCA_949711755.1. Taxonomy (NCBI): domain Eukaryota; kingdom Metazoa; phylum Arthropoda; class Insecta; order Lepidoptera; family Pieridae; genus Leptidea; species Leptidea juvernica. The sequence continues at coordinate 15,254,728 of CATIXQ010000011.1, forward strand.
GTTTTAAGCAACTGTTCGCTTTCAAACTTAGCCGGATTAAACTTAGTCGCCAATTGCCATACTGTAATTTCTACTATTTCAAACTTATGTCAAATCGCTGCACATTTCATACTAAACTAAATTTCAATTTTTACTTAGGCAGTCCCACCTTTTATTACTGTTACTTACATCCTCCATTTGATAGGCACATTCAAATAATTTAATAAACAATATTACTATCTTAACATGTACATACAGTAATTCTACCAAAGTATGCATTAACCACTGTAGAAAAATGTCCTATGTAGCTATCACAGTCACATGACTTACAAGATATTATAGCTATCATTATAGTACACTTATCGCGAAACCATTCACATATATTTCTATCAATTGGAACAGTATACAAAAGTAATACTGACAAATTTAGATATAACATGGTAGTAACCCAATATTTACACCATAAAAAATGTGTATTATACACATATATATTAACCCCCTTGTTCATAATGGTCCGCTAAATTTAAACAGCTACTAAGGAGTGATTTTTCTCATTCTGACTTAGGTCAATAGAAGAAGACAGAGTGAGAATTGGCAATGCTTTAAGTTATCAGACTATTATGAATAAGGGGGTAAGTGTTTGCAAAATTTTTGAAGTAAAACTTCTTTATTGACATATGAGAGAATTTTTAGAGATGACGATATTCGTCACGATTACGGTTACGCGCCATATTGTTTTTTTTAATCAAGTTCAGTATAGTGACATAAAGAATAATATATTCGTTTGAAAGTGATAAAATAAAAAGACTTATTTGTATGCATGTCAATAATAATACAATTATAGTTTTAATTTAATACGCCTAGATAAGGCTCAAGTAAAAAAAAATCAAATTTATGTGAAGTTGTAAATAGAAAAAAAACTTATGTCGTAAAGAAGTTCCACTTCTTACCTGTGTATTTTGGTATACAAATATAATTTTATTGTACTTGTTGTATTAAAACTTAAGTATTCGTTAATCTAATTTGGACAAATGAGAAAATTAAACATACTTAGAAAAAAATATTTTAAACTAATACCATTGAAGCCTTTAGACAATAGTCTTGCAATGCCTGTGATAAATGAAACTGCAGTGAAGTTTTAGCTTCAAGTACAGCTACAAAGAACTTACTATGTCCTTTATAACATTTAACAAATTTTTATTTTACACAGGTTTATGGAAATTTATAAGTTATATTATTCAGGCACAATAAATACATAAGAATTTTTTATTTATAATAATACAAGTATTATATTGGTGTAATTGAAGGTTTGCGATAATATTGAGACTGAGCATAAAATATCAATATTATGATTACAAAGTTATTTCTGTGAATAAAATACATAGTTGGTAGTGTTCAATAGAACTGCTAGATCTATTCAAATAGAACCGATAGATATTAATTATTTATGTTCTTCCGAGTCATTTATGATGTACAATGTACCAATCAAACAAATTTAATGGTTGCAATAAACATATTTATGAAAATTTCTCTATACTTCCATGATCTTGAAGATATTCTCTAAATAAAGTGATTAGATTGCAACAATAAGTTTAATGTGTTTACTATTTAAGTTTAATTGAAAATTATTGAATTTTCAAGATTTCCCAGACAAAAATATGATTGCAGAATTAGATAAACTGACACATCATGATAAAAAAAAAACTTAATCAACTAGTGTTATGAGTTACAAATATGTGAGTGATACTATTATTAGTGTTATAATAAAATATACAAACTAAGCAGGCAGTTTACTTACAACGAGTGTCCTAAAGAAACAATTTCATTTGTAAAACTATTACTAATCTAAAATTATTGTAATAAATTACATTGTAATTGTTCCCTCAAATGAGCACTCATCTTGTTTTACAATTTCATTTAGAAAACAGAACAATATATTGGGTAAATCATTACAGGCATATTTTGCAATTAAAGGAAATAAATATAAGTTTGGAAAACAATTTTGCAAATAATTAATTTGTCACAGCAGACAGCAATATGCTTCTTACTAGGTACCAATAACTCGGAAAACAGTAATACTGATCACCAATGGTCAATCAAACTAGAGATAGTATTACTTGTTATATTGCACTGAATGTTCACTTTATCACTCAGTTATAGAATTAATCAATGGTGCCACTAGGTACTATACTCTTAAGGATTATTCTCACATGATGTCAAACAGGGTTATAAATAATCTTATATAAAGTTAGAGCTGTTTTTTTATTTGTTTATACTGAGAAAACTACTGAACCAATCAGAATAATACTTATACCATATGATGCAGTGTGTACCGAAGAAGGTTTCAGTATATAATATATTGGGATTACTTATCCGTAACTTTTTTTAACTAAGAAATACCTGTATATTCGCAATACTATTTATATGGCAAAACAATGTTTGCTGGGTCAGCAGTTGTAAGTAATAAAAGATTACATTATGCATGTAGGTACATATCAAAGTCTACGGCCTCTTTTAAAAATTTAAAAACATTCAACTAAAATATATAGTTAAACTAGCTGACCCGACAGACGTTGTACTGTACCTAATAAATAAAATACTGTTTTTTATGAATTTGCCAATAATATTTCAAAACATCAAGAATTATTTCGTAAAAAATACTCCCTGCTGTTATAATGAAAATGTTTCACAGCGGAACTGTGAAACTGTGCGTCACTAAATTCTCCCATAGAAATTGAAAATAAAAATAATCCTGGGTCCCAAATCGAAAGAAAAACTATCCTATCTCTCAAGTTGGACTAAACTGCACTCCATGAAGTAATCCCCATTAAAATCCGTTCATTAGTTTAGGAGTCCATCGAGGACAAACAATGTGTCACGTAATTTATATATATTAAGATTAGCAGTACCACAACTCTATTTATACTATGTTTTAAAATAGGGATATAATTTTAATGTACTATCACATTATTCCTTCGTTATCTTATTCTGAAAGGCATTGAATGAGACACTTATTATACGCAAAAAACAAAATTGCTCAATATTTAAATACACATTATTCAATAGGGCTAAGCTGTGTTCATTAATGCAAATAATAAGATGTTTTTTGTGATTATTCTAATACCTTTCACTTATTCATAACTGCAAAGGTCAGATATAAAAATAGATAGTCATAGTCTAAAACAACAAAGCTGAATTTTTTGCATTCTGTAGAAGATCATGAAAACAAATTATTTATACATTTGACAAGTGCCAATAGCGTTTGTTTATAACACTTTAATTGCAAAATATAGTAATGTAATAATCAGAATTACTACCCAGTTAAGAAAAAATCATAATCAACGTAAGGGAATCTATTGAGTTCAGTAAAATTAAAGGAAACTGTAAAACAATTAATGTTCACCAGTCGCTATTATAATATAAGTTGAAAAATAGTTACGAAATTTAGTCAATGCTACCTCTTCATGAAACCTTTTGTTCCATCTGGACCCCTAGGAGTTCTGATCACAAGTACCCCTGGCGGGGGAGGGGATGGAAAGATACCTGATGATGTTGAACCTGGCGGTAAACGAACTAAAACTTTTCGTTCCTTTCCTTTACTATTATTGTCATTGTTATAGTTTTTCTCCTTATGGTTTTGACAGTCATTTAGATTGTTTGCTTGCAATTTGTCCTGAAGGCGGGTCAAACTGAAATTAGAAAATATTTTTATATAATTGTCATATTTCTAGTATGTTTTTAAATGAATATCTTAATTCAATGATTTTAAGTCAATACATTTGTCAATGCAAAAATTGGCAACTACTTGCGCTAAACATTTCCACATCACATGTATATTTCATTTATTCCGAGGGCATAACAATATACCATCAAAGTCAGAGAAACATTATTCAATTAGGGTTAAACTAAGCGCTTGTCACTATAAATTACTGAATTATATATTTATATATTATGTTCGGAAAAAGTTGAGCTTGTGAGTAGAACATACAAGAATCTCAACAGCTACTGCATGTGGATGCATCAACGTTTAGAGCTGGAATGAATTGTCAGTGTAAGGATGCATGATAAACCAAAAGAATATATTATGTTCATATTACATTCATAAGATTATAGTATCTTAATATGAAGAATTATTATTGGACCTGAAGCATCTATTTTCCATACATCTTTATTCTGTTTAATCATATAGTAGTCTTTTTGATCAGTGATTCTTTACAACTATTATGATATTATTTCATTGTCTACAACTAACACCTCCTGTGTTAGACTAGACATGTCAGTTAGTTAACATAGGAGGTGTTAGACATGTAGACAAAGAACTGCACACTGAGACAAACAAATGAATTTCGTATTTTACCAAATCTCAGTTTGGGAAATTATTTCTTGAATTGATGGTATGTATCAAATGTATGTTTAAGTTTCTGTTTTCACTTTATTATATTCTGAGTAAATTTTGCAATACTGAGATTTACAGAATAGTATAGAATTTCTGATCTATCCAATAACCGAGCTAAAAACTTATAAATACACTTTTGAATCACATTTATAAGTGTGTCATCTTTAAGATGTAAATACTCACACTTGAACGAAGTCAAAAGAAGTAAATTGTTTTGTCAAAAAAACTGCTGTGTCAACAAATCTCTTAAAAACTCCCATTAAAAGCATTACATATGACTTTGAAGTTGTGTAGTAAAAAGAGAGTAGAGATATCATAGGGTCTGCTTTTAAAAGATTCACATGAGACTTATTTGTCTATTGTAGATTTCTTTGAACGTTTATAATTTATAATACATACTTGTCATCAATAACATCTTCAGGGCTTCTAGCTTCCCCTAATATACGTAACCGAGCCTCTTCATACTCTTTCTGTCTTTGTTGTAATGTTTTCACCGGTCGCGCACGATTCTCGCCATTTAGCTGACCACTAGATAAGGACGAGGGACGTCTTAATATGCGAATAGCTGGCTCAGGCATCATACACTGGGACCCAATGCAAGCGTTATCTTCCACAATTACGTTAGTAACCTTGCAACTTTTCAATGCATTTGCTGGTACTAGACTGGACATCAGTTGGATCTTTTGGTCCAGCTGCGAACAAGAACATTGGATTATTATTTATTATAGTACCAAGCAGAGTTTGTGGAATTTTAATAATTATAACTCATATCAGCTTTCACGCGCAAACTTACTCCAATTTCGTCCATATCCTCCCAACTTTCACATACGTCAACTTCATCTTGCGACGCCATGTTGACTCCATTCCATTCACAGAGTACCTTTGTTTTTAAATTTTATTTCCGATGTGATTTGTGGTTGACTTTTGTCTTTGTGTTACCTTATACATAAATGCCTCCTATCTTCTCCTGTACTGCGATACCTTGCCTATTTTATTTAATAGTTTTTTGACAGCTCGACGACTGATAATATAGGTAGTTGATGTCCTACAGGACGTAAAAATCGATGTCGCTTCTTTTTTTTGTTTTATATTTTATTTTTATATTAATTAATATGAAAAAAAGATTATAATCGTTAATAATATATTTAAGTCAACTGGCCATTTTGTTATAGTCTGAAATACCTTGAGTGAGTAGTTTTATTCCTCGGTACAACTTTTGGGAGTGCTTGGATCGGGCTGAATACATTGATCGTGAATCGCCGAAAGGAGGTGTGTTGAAAGGACAATCAATTAACAAAGTCAAAATGGCGGTCGCAATCTCGCAAGTCCGAAACCGTGGTGCAGGTGCGTACTGATACGGCAGGAGCGGCTTAGAACAAAACAAGCCTTCTACACCAATAAGAAATAGCCGGCCTCGTGATGTGATAGCCTTTGACGATTTTGACGCTGACGCAAATCGTCATCATTAATATGACTACAACCTATCTAAAAAAATAAAAATTATTGTTTCTTTGAAAAGAATTTTCTTTTCGAATAAAAAATCAGATAAAAGAAAAATTTTAACGGAACGCACTAATATTGCTTGCACGATGTGACTTTTTAAGAGAAGCAATAAAGCCTTGTTTTGTGAATCATCCTCGCTAAAATGGCGTTGCTTGCGGCGGCGTCGAGTGCCGGGTCATCTCCTTCCCTCAAATATATGCGAAGGGAACTATGGCTGGTTCGTGCGTCACCTCGTGAACGGGTGCTGCTTGTTGTGCCAGGTCGACCTGTTATAGTTAGAAAATCATTGTATAATGTTTTTATTGGATGCGATTACTAATAATTATGATAGTAATCACGACCATCACGTTCACGAAGCATCCTTACACAAACAATAGATTCAAGCTCTAATGGTTGATACATCCAGTATAGGATAATATATATTTATACAGTTTATTCTTTATTACCTTTTAGGTAACATTTGATATTTAAAACGCTTATAGGTAAACCACATGATTAATGTATTGGATGCGGCACTTTAGAAACTAATTTGTTTTGTACATTGCCTTTGTAAATACTCTATCAAATGAAGAGTGGCCATTGGGTTTCTAGTATGTTCTTCTTACGAGATCTCTTTTTCCGAACATATGGTAGATTCAGTTATTTCGAAAAAATATTTATATTGGGGATTAAAAAACACTTAGTGTAAGACCAATACAACGCCATAGAATTTATATGGGCACAAGTAAAAGAACATGCTGCAAGACACAATACAAGCCCAATTCACAGTGAGTAAAATGTTCCAATTACTCAAAAACGCACCCAAGGGATGGCTGAGAACTGGGCAACTGTGGTGGAGAGAGTTATTATGTGTGATAGGGACCGTGACATTGCATTTGTTAATTCATGCACACAAGAGCTAGTCATTAACATTACTGAAGAGTCCTTATCGGACGAATCTCGTATAAATGATGATTCTGACGACTCATGTTAATAAAAGAATCAAACTATTTTAGTTATTTTATTTTTATGCGTTATACAAAGAAGAAAGTAAAACTTTATATGATATTAATATTTTAATTTATTGGTTTAACCTTAAAATTTTGTTATCTTCCTAATTGAACAACATAATATTACACCTTTACATATTAGCATTTATTTCTACAGATTATTTGTAATCTGTGACGCAATCGTAGTAAAGCTCAAAACATACTATCAAAACGCGACGCCACTCCACGCCATCCGACACGTGTAAGTACTAATCAATCCCATATATTTAATCCGGCAAACTACAGGCCTATTGCTATTACCTCCCTGCTCTCCAAAATCATGCATAATTAGCCGCCAGCTCTTGTATACCTAGAGGGTCACCCGTTGATCAACAAGGGAAGGCCTGGCAGTTAGCCTGGTTATAGCGAAGGCCTTTGACCGTGTATGGCGTAAGGCGCTTCTCTCAAAACTTCCATCGTTTGGGCTTCCCGAAAGCTTATGCAAGTGGACCTCCAGCTTCCTCACTGGGCACATACAGCATACAGGTCATTGTCGACGGTTATTGCTCGAACCTGAAGCCCTTGAACGCTGGAGTGCCCCAAGGCTGTGTGCTATCTCCCAAAGCTGCTTCTTCTGCATATCAATGATATGTTGGACACCTCCAACATACATTGCTGTGCAGACGACAGCACTGGTGATGCCGTTTACACGGGCCATGCAGGTCTCTCTCGGGAAATCGTTGACCAGTGCCGGGAGAAACTTGTGTCTTCTATCGAGTCCTCTCTTGAGAAGGTCGCGGAATGGGGTAAATTGAACCTTGTCCAATTTAACCCCCAGAAGACTCAAGTTTGCGAGGTTACCACTAAAAAAAGCCATTTGTCGTTTCACCGCTCTTCGACAACACTTCCCTTAAAGCCTCGCCTAGTATCGGAATGCTGGGTTTCGAAATCTCGAGTGATTGCCAATTCCGTGGCCATCTGGAGAGCAAAGCCAAATTGGCTTCGAAGAAGCTGGGAATCATTAATAGAGCACGGCAATACTTCAAGCCGGTCACATTCTAGCGCTCTACAAAACGCAGGTCCGGCCACACATGGAGTAATGCTGTCATCTCTGGTCTGGCGCACCCCAGTATCAGCTCGACCCATTTGACCACGTGCAACGTAGAGCTGCTTGAATTGTCGGGGACCCAGTGCTCTGTGAACGGCTGGATCACTTGGCGTTGCGTAGAGATGTCGCCTCATTGTGTGTCTTCTACCGCATTTATCACGGGGAGTGTTCCGAAGAGCTGTTTAACCTGATTCCTGCCGCCGAATCCCTCATCATCCCCACCATCTGGATGTGTGGCGGTATGCCACAGTTCGGTTTTCAAGGAGCTTCTTTCCACGTACTACAAAGCTGTTGAATGAACTTCCTTGTGCGGTGTTTCCGGGACGATACGACATGGGTCCCTTCAAAAAAAGCGCATCCTTCAAGTTGCAAGAGAATGTGGGCGGCGGTGATCACTTAAGACCAGGTGACCCGTACGCTCGATTGTCCTCCTATTCCATAAAAAAAAAGATTAGCCTGTCGATATAACGTTGTTGTTGAATATTATAATATGAATGTCGCAAACGTCAGAAATTTTTTGTAAATTTTATAATGATTTATTTATTACAAAAGTAGTAACAATTAAACAAATCCACTTGGAGATTTTAAAAAGTTATTACCTAATGAGCAGTTTGAAACAATTTTTTTAAACCATTTAATTTTAACGGTAAAACAATTTTTGTTTGACTAACTTGCTTCAGACGAAAGTCGCGCCTAAAGAAGTTTCAGTTCAAAAAGCACCAACCATTTGATAACCAAATTAAATACTCTCACGGATCTCATTGAATCATCAAGTTATTGGAATACCAATGGCTTGTTAAGTAAAAAGTTATTTGAGGTTTAAATCGATTCACTACCCGACACATAGATCTCCAAAGCTTGATTTATTTAACTATAAATATGAAGCCTTAACTACCATTCCGACTATGCATTATATTGCAAATATTGAAAAATATAATGCCAATAATTATTTTAATTCTATTGTTAAAGAAAACTGTCCAGGGTGGCATCATATTTATACTGATGCTTCAAAACACAAGCCAGAAGTTTTTTTAGGAGTAAATTTTTTTGGAATCGGTGTCCTTCCGGTGCGACCCGCTCTCGCCTCTCGATTCCTCACGACTCAAGCACATCACACTTATAACTATGTATGTAGTAACAAACCTATCTTGGATGAAACCGACTCCAAAAATTACAATAATCGTATCTAGAATTAGATTAATTAATTAGATTGTATAAAAATACGCAATTATATTTATACTTTTTAGTGCACATTATATTTATTGTTTTGGAATTGTGTTATTGAAGTCGGTTGTTTTTTTGTTAATTTTTTTTTATTTTATGATTTTTAGTAAATTTGAAGTAAACTTACTAACAATTTGTTTAAATATGTGTAGATATACTAAATTTTTCAATGCAGCAATGAACGTAAGTGCTTTGCAATTTGATTACAGACAGTTAGAAATTCTGCCACAGATCGCACCCTTACTGTAAGTCGTTAAGGAGTCCCATTGATCATCATATTCGACTACAACAATTATTTGACCATAATTATGTTATGGTAGATGACTTAAATATCCGGATAGCATCCGGATATATAAAACAAAAAAAATCAAAAGAATAAAAGGAATTGGATGATAAAGTATAGCAAATTTAAGATTTTTATGGTTTTCTCATGGATGCCATGATCTGGACCAAATTACAATGGGACTACACGGGAAGCACCAGCTTTCAAATAAAATAAGAATTATTTATATCGGTTCACCCAGTCGAAAGTTTTTGAGATAACAAACATAAAAAAAGAACATACTGACGAATTGTGGCTGTGGCATAATAGGCAACAAAACAGCCGACACATTTGCAAATGAAGCTTTGGTGTGTGATGACAAATTCCCCTTTAAGATATAATATACTCAGGATTTATCTGCTCTTCCTGATCTATATTTCAGGGTCTCCTTTGATAAATTCTGAGAAAATATTCAATTCAAGGCAAAAATTATTTCGAAATTCAACAAATAATTCTTAACAAGTCATGGTTCTCTGTCAGTAAACTTAATGAAATAATTACCACTATATTGATAGGAATGCGCCATGGACACACCACTTCTCCGGCCCACCTTGCAAGGCTTCATAATCTATACTAATATTATAAAGCTGCAGTGTTTGTTTGTTTGTTTGTTTGAACGCGCTAATCTCTGGTACTACTGGTCCGATTTGAATGATTCATTCAGTGTTGGGTAGTCCATTTATCGAGGAAGGCTATAGGCTATGTTTTTTTTTCAAAATTAGGGATCCGTAATAAAATTGCTATTTTGTAACACAAGGTGTAAAATCGAAAACCTATTTTTGCGTGCGCTGCAAACACTATTGACAATAGAACAAAATGATGTACAGGCTATAATATAGGCAATATTTTATTACTTATAAAACTATCGCGTGAATTATACTTTATATGGCAAAACAACGTTTGCCGGGTCAGCTAGTATTATATATAAATGCGATTCGTTTCAAAAAAAACTTCCAATGTGGAATAAATTATGAAAGAAAACTTGAAGCCGGCAGATGCATGGAATATGCGAGCCATAATCTGCTAATAGCAGCGGAAATAAAAAACTAAAAAAACTATCAAACTGAATTGACATTTCATTCCCATTGTGTCATTTCATTGACATTTTCACGATTGTCTAACCTAGAAAGTATAAGTGTAAATAAATATTGGTTTTCGGTTTTGAATTTAAAGTTATTGATTTATTCATATATAATGAAGATTGTTTATGTATTCAATATAATATAACTATTGGATTAAATTTATTAAAATATTTTGGAAAATATCATTATTAAAATATTAAGTACGTATGGTTTAATTTAAGGGTTATGTTATCGGAGATCTCCTCCAGAGAAAATAAATACACTATATTAAATTTGTATATTGTATATCTCTTTATTTCAGGGACGCAAAATGGATATAGACTCGACATTATCAACAACTTTGAAGACTATGACATCAGTTGATCCAGATTATATTCAATTTCATCTCTTTAGTGATGAAGACATAAAGCAGCTAAGCGTGGTGAAAATAACCAACTCAGTCGCATTTGATTCATTGGGTAACCCTACAAAAGGCGGGCTATATGACCGATCCATGGGTCCAGTTCGAGATCGAAATGATCACTGTGAAACTTGTAATAACTTGCTCTTGCATTGCCCTGGCCATTTTGGCCACATTGAATTGCCTTTAATAGTTGTAAACCCTCTATTCATTAAGAATATTTACACTTTATTTAGAGTGTCATGCTTAAAATGCTTCAAAATACAAATGGATGATGGAATGAAGTTCATTTTAAAGCTACAATTAGATCTTCTTGATGCTGGCCATGTAACGGCAGCTTTGGACCTAGAAAACTTTATAGTAGACATGAAAAATACTGACAACTTATTATCACCAGAAAAACCACACAAAATTATCAGGAAATATCAAAAGCTACTTAGAAAATCTGATGGTGTTACAAAAACATTTCAAAATAAAAACATTGACAAACTCAGGAACAATGTCATAAATTACTATTTTAAATCAATTAATACTGCAAAGTTATGTATTTATTGTAAAAGTAAATTGATAAAAGTAACAACTACAGATAATAAGATCATGTATAATACAGGTGCAGATGGAGGTAAAAAAGGTATAAAGATTATAATGCCTGATGAGTTACAAAGCTATTGTTCAGCAATTGCTGAGAATGATGAAGATATCCTTGTTTATTGCATACCTGTATTGAAGTATGCAAATATCAAGCCATGCACCAATTTATTTTTTATGCAAACATTGCCTGTGTTGCCATCTAATGTGAGACCATGCAATATCCTAGAAGGACAGTTATATGAACATCCACAAACTAATGTTTATTCAAGTATTTTAAAGTGTTCATATGTAGCAAGAGTCATTCTACAAATTTTAAAAGAACCTGACCCTGAAAAAGCTATTGATTCCTTAGATCAACCATTGAGACAATCATACCAAAGTGCTTATGGGAAATCTCCTGCTGAAAAACTGCATTTAATCTGGCAAGAGCTGCAGAAACAAGTTAATTATGTACTTAGCTGTGAAGGAGTGGGAGTATCCAGTCAAGGTTTAAAGCAAATTCTTGAGAAGAAAACAGGTCTTATTAGAATGCACATGATGGGAAAAAGAGTAAACTTTGCTGCCCGTTCTGTTATCACACCTGACCCTAATGTTGATATTGATGAAATAGGAATTCCTGATGCTTTTGCTACAAAACTTACCTATCCTGTTCCAGTTACTGAATTTAATGTTGATGAACTAAGAAAAATGGTGATTAATGGTCCTAATATACATCCAGGAGCAGAAAAGTTAGAGATTAAAAATGGTCGGACTATAATTATTCCAGCAGATTCAATAGAAAAGAGAAAAAGCTTAGCAAAAAGGCTTCTCACACCTGAAGAATACAAGAAACCTGGCTTAAAAATTGTACACAGACATTTAATAAATGGTGATATCTTAATACTAAATCGGCAGCCCTCCTTACACAAACCTAGTATGATGGCACATAGAGCAAGAATACTTAAAGGGGAAAAAACATTAAGGTTGCACTATGCCAACTGTAAATCATATAATGCTGACTTTGATGGTGATGAAATGAACGCACACTTCCCACAAAATGAGATTGCTAGAAGTGAAGCATATAATATAATGTCTGTTCGTAAACAGTATCTAGTACCTAAGGATGGTACTCCTCTTAGTGGGTTGATTCAAGATCATGTTATATCTGGAGTGAGGATGTCTATGAGGGGAACTTTCTTTAATAAATCGGATTACCAACAGTTAGTTTTTCAAGGTCTTTCAAGTCACAAGGGTGAGATCACATTATTACCTCCAACTATTTTAAAGCCAGTAATGCTCTGGTCCGGAAAACAGGTTTTATCTACAATTATTATTAACAACATACCTAAAGGAAAAGCATATTTGTCACTTGTAGGTAAAGCTAAAATTGGTGCAAAAGCTTGGCAAAAATTGCCCTATAGAACTTGGAAAGCTGGAGGCACACCATTCAGTAATCCTAATGATATGTCTGAAGCGGAAGTCTATATAAGAAAAGGTGAGCTTCTGTGTGGAGTACTAGATAAAACTCACTATGGAGCTACACCTTATGGATTGGTGCATTGCATGTGTGAATTGTATGGAGGGGATAGTTCAACTGCTTTACTTAGTTCATTTTCGAAATTATTTACTTTTTATTTGCAATGGCTCGGATTTTCACTAGGAGTAAAAGATATCTTAGTTTTTGAAGATGCTGATAAAAATAGGGATGAAATAATAGAACTTGTTAGACAAATTGGTAAAGTTGCTGCTCTGAAAGCTACAGATTTGCCAGTAGATGTAGAAGATAGTGTTCTTAAAGACACAATAGCAAATAGGATGACAAAAGACCCCAAATTTCGTGCAAATTTAGACAGGCAATACAAAAATGTTCTGGATTCATACACAAATAATATTAATACAGTGTGTTTATCTCAAGGGTTGCTGGAAAAGTTTCCTTCAAACAATCTACAGCTTATGGTCCAATCAGGTGCAAAAGGATCAACAGTGAACACTATGCAAATATCCTGTTTACTTGGCCAAATTGAACTTGAGGGTAAAAGGCCTCCATTAATGATATCTGGAAGATCATTGCCTAGTTTTCCTCCATATGATGTGTCCCCTAGAGCTGGTGGATTTATTGACGGTCGTTTTATGACTGGCATTCAGCCTCAAGAATTTTTCTTTCATTGCATGGCTGGCCGTGAAGGATTAATTGATACAGCTGTAAAAACAAGTCGATCAGGTTATTTACAGAGATGTCTTATCAAACATTTAGAAGGCTTAAATGTAGCATATGATCATACAGTAAGGGATGCAGATGGTAGTGTTATTCAATATGCATATGGAGAAGATGGATTAGATGTTTGCAAATGCCAATTTTTCAAGAAAGATCAACTACCATTTCTTGATGCCAATGCTGATGCAGTGATAAGTAAGTCCGTAATGAAGAAGCTAAAAAAAGAAGAAATATCGAAAGAGTTAGTGAAATCACAAAAATCGTTAAAGAAATGGAAAAAAAAGTATGGTAGTCCATTTAATAAAAATAGAACGAGCGCATTTTCAAAGTTTTCGGAAATTGTGCGGAGCGATTTAACCCTCCGAGAGAAACCGACTAATGAAACACGCGACCCATTTTATTGGAAGCTGGAAAAAAAGTGGCGAGCACTTGATGGTGATGAAATGTCTCAATACAAACGCAAACCTTGTCCTGATCCAGTTACTAGCAAAATGTCTCCTGAATACAAATTTGGTGTTATCAATGAACAGCTAGACGACCTAATTCAGAATTACCTTAAGAATCGTAGTGCAAACATGTTTAATGAATATACAGAAAACGAGAAATTTATTGAAATAATGAATGCGAAATTTTTAGCCTCCATGGCAGCACCTGGAGAGCCTGTTGGTTTACTGGCAGCACAATCTGTTGGTGAACCATCAACCCAGATGACACTGAATACCTTTCACTTTGCTGGTAGAGGTGATATGAATGTCACACTAGGTATACCTCGCCTAAGAGAAATTCTAATGACAGCATCTGCTAAGCTAAAAACACCAAATATGGATATACCATTTCTAGACACTTTATCTAATTTAAACCGAAAAGCTGAGAAATTAAGAAAGATTATGAATCGCGTGACTGTAAATGATGTTTTGGAGAAGATAAATGTTGAATGTGAAATTGTAACAAAACCCAGCAGGCAATTAAAGACGACGATGCGATTTTGGTTCCTACCGTATAGTCAGTATAAACCGCAATACATCGTGAAACCATCACAGATTATAAAGCACATGCAGAATAAATTTTTCCAAGAAATGTTTACTGTTGTACGAAAACAAGCGAAAACAAACTGTGGTGTCCTGTGGTCAACTGAGAAGCAGAAGAAAAAAAAAGCTGTGAACGATGATGGTGATGATGATGATGGCTTCGAAGATGGGCCAATTGAAGGTGGTGGTGAAGACACAATACCCGCTGATCCAGATGCTGACAGTTCAGATGAAGAGGGTCCAAATGATGATGATGATAACACAGATGTAAGTACTATAAGATTTATGGTCATTATTTGATAAGGCGTGTTTTAAAAAAGTAAAAAGATTACTGAATTTTAACAATAGATAATTATTGTATCATTCAACATTATATGTTTACCTTCACTTTTTATGTCCTGCAGCAAGCGAATGTATTTTACATAAATATATGATACTCGTTCTAATAAGAAATCTATAGGGCTGGGTGCATTTAATAAAGTAATTAAAATAGCAAAGATCCGATTTGTTTCTTCAATTTAAAAATATATTTTATCTTTCTTGGCAATCAAATAGTTTTATCAGGCAATTCTTTATTGCAGGTAAAATTACGGAAGAGACGAACAGAGGAGCAAGAGTACGAAGACCCAGAGTCAGGGGAAGAGGAGAAATCTGATGAAGAAGTGGAAAAAAATGAGAATGAGAAAGATGTAGATGCTGAAGAATCTGCAGCAAACATATCAGTTGCTGACAGCAAAGCAATAGCAGACGTCGTTGATCGTTTAAGTGCTGCTACTAGCTACTCATTTGATACTGTTAATCACCAGTGGTGTGAACTAACAGTACTCTTCCCAATATCATTTTTGCAGGTAGATCTCTCCCAAGCCTTAAAGGAAGCCGCTATGAAATCAGTCATTTACGAAATACCGAACATCAAACGTGCAATAACGAATAAAGAAAAGGATGTTCTTTACTTGAAGACAGAAGGCATAAATATAGTGCAAATGTTCAAGTACAATCACTTGTTGGACTTAAATAAGCTTTACAGTAACGATATTCATGCAATTGCCAATACTTACGGCATAGAAGCTGCCAATAAAGTGATTATTAAGGAGATACAGAATGTATTTAATGTGTACGGAATAACCGTGGATCCACGTCATTTGTCTTTGATAGCGGACTATATGACCTATAATGGAGTGTTTGAGCCGATGAGTCGGAAAGGAATGGAGGCGTCCTCGTCTCCTCTGCAGCAAATGTCGTTTGAGTCTTCGTTATTGTTCTTAAAAGAATCAGTGTTGAATGCTAAGGTGGATAATCTGCGGTCGGCGTCGGCCTGTCTAATGGTAGGGCTTCCGTGCAGAAGTGGAACTGGAGCGTTCAGTTTGAAGCATTACAGAAAAGAAATTACTTAAGAAATATTGTATATTAAGTTTTACAATGAAATAGTCTTAATAAAGGTCTTTTTTTACTATAAAAACCTACTATTTATAAAATTGTGATATATTTATATTATCTACCTTTATTGTATTATCTTTTTAAACCCAGCAAGCTGCGAGCCATATTTCATGCTATATTTATAAAAAACATTAACCCTCGACTTCGTCTACGTTAAATGTTTATCGCGCTCCATGATACTGAGGCACTGAACAAACAAACAGACATTCGCATTTTGTTTAGAAATTATTTTCGTGTAGGTATTAGACGTGTATGCCGCGGTGATCTCCGCCTTTGCCGCCAGCGCTCGATGAGAACTCGACGCCGTTGATTGGATAGAAAAATCGGTGCGAACGGCGATCATTAGCACCGCGGCTCGTGTTCATTTCATTCCGTATCAAATTAGATTTTAGTTTGTGAAGATGTCGTTGGAAAATACTATAATCCAACCAAAGTAAAGTTTATTACTGTCAGAAAGAAAGTTTTTGTCTTAAGAAACTTCGCTCATTAGTGATTGAGCTGGATGTAAAAAATCGAGTAGTAGCACCTGATCAAGTTTTAATACGGTTTCTCTAGATAACGCTAAACAATACAATGTTGAAGAATTGCACTAAATTAACCAATGATTTGACAGTAGTAGCGACATTACGAAGGCGACAAATAGGTAAGTATGCAAACGTGCTACGTGGGTTGGTTCAGTTATCATTTGCAACAAGCGTTGTGTCGTGAAAAGGAATATTTATGTTACGTACGGTTACTTATACGAACATAATCTACCGCAACGTGACGAACTCAGACAGTGTTCTTCTTCTTCTCGATGATAGCTTTCCTTAAAATATGAGGTGGTAGTGGTCCGTAGTAACTTAGTATACTAGCGTAATAGACGAACCCTGTGTGAATATGAGATACTTATCCTTACAAAAAAACCTAGATGTGAGAAAGAGACGCAATAAGTGAAGACCATGAAATCGTTTTGAAACAATTTAGTGTCCATTAGTCTCCTGTCAAATAGGATCGCGTTTTAATTTAAGTTTTTTTTATCGTTATTTTTATGTATTTTAATGGAATTAATTAAAAATGTAATGGCGAGTTCTGCATTAGATTCTGTTGCTATTATACTTAGTCTGGCCATAAATACTGTTACATTAAAATATAAACAAAATATTACATTTGAATTTGAAATTTCTCTATTTTAAATGATTGTTCATTAAGTTTTCTCATTTTGCGCCAATACATTGTATAATATTTTGCGATATTAAAATAGAGTAGGGTGATAAAGAGAATCGAATCGCTGTGATTGCATCACACAAAGTAGGTATGGAGCCAGATGCAATTCTTAAAACTCTCCATTCGCTTGGTATTAGTAAAATGTTTGTGTACAAGATCTGGCCGTCCACGTAGTGTTCGTACGAAAAAGGTGGTCAAAGCAGTAAGGGAAAAAATTCGAAGAAATCCTGTGCGAAAGCAAGAGATTTTATCTCGGGAGATGAAAATAGCACAAAGAACCATGTTGCGTATTTTAAAAGATGACTTAGGACTTGCAGTCTATAAGAGACATACCTACTGGTTATTTCTAAACTGATAATTTAAAAAAGAACAGGGTGGTCAAATTGAAACAACTACTGAAGCGGTACACAAAGGGGGTCACAGATTTTTTACGGATGAAAATATTTTTACAAGTGAGCAACATTTTAGCAAACAAAATGACCGTATTTATGCTCAAACCTGTAAGGAAGCACCCCAATTAGTCGACAGAGTGCAACGTGGACACTATCCGAGTTCAGTGATGGTTTGGTGGGGTATTAGCTATGAAGGAGTGAGTGAGCCATACTTTTGTGAAAAATGTATCAAAACATCGGTATTAGTGTATCAAGATACCATTCATCACGTCACCATGTTCAATAACAAAGAATGGTCCTTCCAGCAAGACTCTGCGTCGGGTCATAAAGCTCGATCTAGGCAGTCTTGGTTGGAAACGAACTTTTCAGACTTCATAAGAGCTGAAGACTGGCCGTCGTCTAGTCCCGATCTTAATCCGCTGGATTATGATTTATAGTCAGTTTTAGAGAGTACCTACGGCTTGCTCTAAGCGCCATGATAATTTGGAGTCCCTATAACAATCCGTACGATTGGCAGTGAATAATTTTCTCTTGGAAAGAGTGCGTGCTTCTATTGATAACTGGCCTTAACGTTTAAAGGACTGTTTTGCAGCCAATGGAGACCTCTTCGAATAAGCTTTTTATATTTATGTATACATTTTTTTTTCTTTGTTTCATTATATAAGGACAAGACTAGGTATAGCAACAATCCAACTAAAGAAACATTTCACAGGCGTTGCGTAGAGATGTCGCTTAATTGTGTGTCTTCTACCGCATTTATCACGGGGAGTGTTCCGAAGAGCTGTTCAACCTGATTCCTGCCGCCGAATTCCACCTTCGCACGACACGCCACAAGTAAGGATATCATCCCCACCATCTGGATGTGTGGCGGTCCTCCACAGTGCGGTTTTCAAGGAGCTTTCTACCACGCACGCAAGGCCGGCAACGCTCACGTGATTCCTCTGGTGTTGCAAGAGATTGTGGGCGGCGGTGATCACTTAATACCAGGAGACCCGTGCGCTCGTTTGTCCTCCTATAACATAAAAAAAAAACAGGTAAATACTGATTTTTCAATACTACTTTCTTGATGTTTATTTTCGTAGATGTTCTACTAATGTGCACTAAAATACAAAATATTACATTTTATATACGCAGTAAACACTATTTTCTAAAGATTATATTAATTAAATAAAATATTTGACAGAAAATAAAATATTGTATACGTGAATATGACGCCGTTTATGCCAAAAGAAAAATACTCCACACTTCACTAACATTTGTAAAACTATCACACATGAACAATGAACACTTTAGTCTCGCTGTAATAAGGAGAGTGTTTGTATATAATGCTAGTATACTAAGTTTCTGGATTTATCTAGCTTATTTAGTAAATGTGTATTCTCTGTACTGGTAGTCTCTGTCTCCATTTCCTGTTCTGTTCACGTTCTTACGTATTCGATACAGTATGATCGGGCCTGCGCCTTATTAATCGTTAGAATGTGGGCTGACTTAAAGTATTGCCTGTTCTATGAATGACCCCCAGTTTCTTCTGCCTTTGAGATGCCCAAGGGTCTGACTATTCTTTTGTTGCATTGAGGAGAGTATTTTTGAAAAATGGTGATGGGTCGAATAGGGTAGGTATTAAGAATACCCTATTCGCAAACTTGTGTATTTTCCATAACAAGATTAGTTTCAGCACATTCTAGGACCTTTTAAACTCAAACAACATATAATTATTTTGGCAATGGTCGACGTTTTTCCGAGAGATCTCTGCATGGCTACAG
This sequence comes from Leptidea juvernica, assembly GCA_949711755.1. Classification (NCBI taxonomy): domain Eukaryota; kingdom Metazoa; phylum Arthropoda; class Insecta; order Lepidoptera; family Pieridae; genus Leptidea; species Leptidea juvernica. The sequence goes on from CATIXQ010000011.1 coordinate 15,274,321, forward strand.
TTTTATCATCGGCATAAAAATGCAAGTTGGACACAAATAATGATAACCTGTTTGTGTGTTACGTCTAGCAGTACCTAAAACAACACTTTTCTACCAAATTATTATTCTGTTAAAATCCGAGTGATAATAAAAAACATCATAAACTTGGATTCATTTATTGGATAATTCAAGAGTAAAATTATTGTACATTGTAAAAAGTTCTATATTTATATATTAATTATTTTGTCCACATATATATGTATACACATAAAATTTTACAGCAAATAGTATCTCCACAACAGACAGATTATTTTGAAATAATTTAACTTTACTTTTTAAATAAGCAAAAAAATCACAAAAAAGAGACATACACAATTATGAGGTCGATTAGCATTTTTAATATAAGTTTAATTTGCTATAAGAATGTCAAACTTTCTGTCTCTGCTGTGGAATTTAAATAAATACACATAATATTATAAAACCCACAACTTTGTCGCAGTTATTAACATCATAAATACAAGCTCATTGATTTTATCTCAAGCTCATTAAAATTATACGATAGGTACTTATCACATAGAAATAATGTCTGCCGTTTTTTGAGGGTACTTTTAAAATAACCACACCAGAAACCACTGTCAAGAATTCTATGATGATTTAAACTTTAAACCAAAGGACAACTTCAGATTGAAATTTCAGACGGTACCTTTAAAATGAAAAGAATTCGAAAATAACATTGCGATTTATGGCTAGGAAAAGGTAGTATATGTAGGTTCGTCTATTTTGCGTAAAAACGACCTGGGTTTAAGCCCTGTTGAGCCTGTAGTTTGTAGTCTACCACGCCCGCATGGTGCGAGTTGGTTAACTGAAAACTTACCTTTGAACTTCTTCGCAGGTGTGAGTATGTTTATATTTTCCATCACCGTAACAACGTCGACTAGACGCACATTTTCGAAAATCGAAAACTTCAAATCGAAGCTCTCTTATTAAATCTTTATAACTTTTTATACCTGTGGATATCTGGAGTTGTCCTTTAGCGATAAGTATGTCAGTAACTAGGAACTATTTCCACGTTTAATAGTCTCACAAAGAATGCATAAATACGTATTATAGCCTGCCATACATTTAATTAACTAAAATAATATATTTTGCTACGAAACCAAGAAAAGCAATACAAGACTATAGTGGTGTCTAAATTTTATTCAAGGATATTATTGAGTTAATATATAATAATTTCTGTAAATAGATTATCATAACATTTTTACGGAGACTAATAAAACAGATTTGACATATTTATAATTTAAATTTCAATACATAGGGTTATTTTTATAAAAAATAGTAGGAAGTATTCGAGTATCTGCCAATAAGGTATCTATATTCAGCAATGGCACGGCAGATTTAATGAAATTTAACGCCAGAACTTTATAATCACTGGCACGGACGGTAACATACATTTGGACCCATTGTCACTTAACCTCTCATTCATCTCTATTACTATTGTGCTACTCCAATCAAGAATACAGAAACAGACCAATAGGATTGTTTAATTTAAAAGTCATCTGACAGACTGAGATCATTAACTAATATTTTTTTATTTATGTCCCTTATAATTTAACAAATAATTATTTATGTCCTGCATAAGTACATTTTGAGTTATTAATCATAAGGATTTTAAAATACTTGACAATTGACAAACACAACTTTCAACTCAAATGACACATTGTCAAATCCCGCTAACAGAAACAAACATGGCGGCAAGAATAAAATATTATGTAGGTATATATAATTTTGTCATCGTATCCTTTTCTTTAATATTTATTTGAATTGTTTGAACCATGATTATTAATTAGTCGAATACAACATTTTATTTTTCTTTAATTTTAGTAGATATTAATTAACATGCCTATTTAAGAGAAACTGTTGAACTCTTGAAAATTTGTGTTGAATTAATTTTCTTACAAATAAATCATCAGTCTCATATCATGTTATTAACATACAAGACGTTTTATTTCAAGCTTTTTAATGTTAAGTCAGCTATACAACACTATTGGTCTATTTCTTAACTTCAATGGAACCACACCCTAACAATACTTGTATGGTACTTAAATTATAGTTGTTTTAATAAATAACATTACAACTGCATGATACGAGCTCAAACCTCTACACAAGATAATATCACAGCCTTGTTGATGTGCGTCTCCCGTGCATTTTGTACTTACAAAATACACTGACCCAGGTTTAGGACTGTATGCAAACAGGACCACAATGCAAATCTAATTCGACTCTCTTTGTATAGACATTGCACATGAATAATTATAATTTCCGAACTTTATTTAAAATATACTAGGGAATTCAATTCTCAGTTTGTATATTACAATTCTGTTGATGAAAACATTACATTCTATTTCAAATGGTTATTGGTCGAGTCCGTAACATTCTACACAGGTACGTGTACTTATGTGTTTTTTTATGCTGCAATAATTATTGAGTAAATTCATTTGTTTGTATCTAGTACATTTCTACGAAAAATTGTCGAATTTTTGATCCACTATGGAAGAAGAAAAATCAAGAAGATTTATAAATTGAAACTGCTAACAGTCACACCTAAAAGCTCTAATTTTGAAACTCGTATCATTGTAGGTAACTACGCTCAATGCGAACACAACTAAAAATAAAATCTAACTATAAAAGCATTATAATACGGATTAAAAATTAACATGTCAAAGTTGAAGGCACACATTTCCCAGTTTTTATTAATATCAATAATTGCAAATCTTGCTTCCCTTTTACCTGTAACTGTAAGTATAATAAAAAAATAAATACGTCAGACTTTTGTTATTTGTAACCCCAAAACATTTTATTTTCTCTTTGGTTGTCAATTCAAGCTGACATTGACAGTCATCAGTGTTGTCAGTTGTGTTCGCCGAGCTAACATACCCTACTGCGCGGTCTCCGCTGTGTTCTCACTTTTCGCAACTTTCTTTTCCAACTTCATCGCTTTTTTGTCGGCGATCTTTTTTGCGTTTGCGGCGTCATCTGCGGGGTTGTCCCACTCCTGCCGTCTTCCGGAACCGAATACGTTGTAGAATGTCGCACAGAAGATGTACACACCGCCCGCAATGTAAAATACTTTCTTCCATTGAGCTTGAGTTGGCTGTAAAACAAAAAAATACTTAATTTGGCTTAATCCAAAGACATATTTTAAAATGGTTCCTTTTATTGCTTCAATAATTAAAAATACCAAAATTCATAATAAATAACTTGTCATGAAAGAAATTTATTATTGATTTCTGGGTATCATTCAGAACATGGTCCAAGTTGTTATCGTGTACCTATCGAGTATCGGTTACAATTACTGTCAAAGGTTGATTCCGTATTGCGGCAGCTTTTCGAATACAACTAAATGCGGACTTTACCAACTAGGGATGTTATCAGTATAATTATAATCATAAATATTCTTTAAATCTATATTCAAGTTAAGTATACTTATGATGCGTTTAAAATAAAGAGTGTTATTATTACGATGCGTAGGTACGATATATTTTTTCCGTGAAATTATTTCTAAATTTCTCATTTGTCCCACTACATAGTACGTTTGAACCAACTCCTCGTAATTTTTGTATTGATATGCCGAAAAAGTCTTACATTATATCTTATTATGTATATTTTAAAATGGTCCTCCGAGCCGGATCAATTTTCGTTATTGTATTTGATGTGAGTTTGATAATATCTGCATTTTATGATTTACCCTTCCTTCTATGATGTAGCCGGCGACGATGGGGGCGAGCAGTCCCGTCAAGTTGGCGAGGCAGTTGGTGAACGCCATCAGGATACCGGCAAAACGTGGTGATATATCCAAGTGGTTCACCTGAAATATTTTTTTTTTTTACTAATTAGATCTCATTTTCATTTGCTCTTTTATTTTTCGTTTTTAGTTGTAACCATAGGACGTAACTCAAAAATTAAGAATTATCTTATAATATAATTGTCAATTTGACTAAGGCCGCGTTTCCACCTGCAAGATAAGTTCCGCGAGAAATGTCCGACAGTCTATTTGGCAGCAGCTTGCAAGTGTAAACCCCATTGCAAGTGCTGTCGCGACAGTTTGTCAAGCGCTTTCTGCAAGTAGTTGCGAAAGCATGTCTAAACATGTCTGCATCGACTCGTGACAGATCTCGCTGCTTATCGGTCTAGTTTCGTATATCTCGCAGCAAGTGTCATCCGCATGGCTTATGTTTTTGTTTAAAGTGAAAATAATGAGTCAACGGCAACGTGGTGAATTATAAAGTTAATAGGATATTATGAGTGCAATCCTTGTTTGTGGGATGAACCGGCATGGGGATTATAAAAACTGAATTTAAAAAGTCTGTGCTTAATTCCATCGTAAAAGAATTCTCTACAACTGAAAATGAGATCCGAAAAATCGCAGCATCGAAACGAGTCGTTTCTTCGATGCTAACAAATATCTGAAATGTGTGTCTTGTGACTTATTTTTTATTACCAACTTTTACTAATAACACTTCTAAATCAACTGCGGTTTGACCGCGAATTAAATTGAAATATTGTTGACCATCTTCCAGTTGTATACTCGTAAGCTCTCGTGTGTAGTGACCTCCGCGATAAGTTGCGATAGTATGATCCGCGAGCTTCTCGCAAGATATTTATAACAGAAAAAAATTGCAGGAATTAGTACGACATGTAAACACTATTGCAAGAACTCATGCAATACTTCTGCGAGTTTGCTTGCAGGTGGAAACGCAGCCTAAGACTTAATTCAAGTATTTCGCTTCGTGTCATTATGTTATTCATGTTACATACATAATCTACGGTACTTTAGGAAAAAGTGATAAGAATACACAAGAAACTGATTGTTCTCATAAAGCGAGTATTAAATCGATTCTAAATTACCATTTAATATTTTTTTTTTATAACCCAACGTATTCGCATGTAATTGTCATGATTATCATCATCATTTATAACGTACAAATATTATGCTGGTAAAGTTGTACGAACATCCATTACTATCGTGTGTACAACTAAGTTGACTAACTAATCCCTTACTAGTGTTATTAATAATTTGTCCTTTTTGTTTTGATATTTTGACAAACTTACTAAAATGCTTAGATAGACTATGACAGCGGTGAAAACGTCGAAAAAAAATGACTTTAGAAGTAACTTCTATTTTGAGCAATTCACGCACACTAACACAAAGTGTCATATAAATCGGTTGTCTTACAGCATGAGACTATCTAGACGTATAAATTATCTAAGCTAAAATGTCTACAAACTCTGTATCAGCATTCATCTTTTTTTAAGGAGGCTGTCAAATGGACTTTAAATAGCTCTCCGCGTTTATTAAGTTACATAAATATTTTCTAAATTAAAAAAACAGCGCTATGTACCGATCGCGGAAAGTGCGATCCAATATTCGGGTGTACCCTTTCAAGAATTGCTAACTTTCCGACTTGGTCAACAATGTATATCAACTATGAAACGCTTCTCTCTACTCAATGATGCAGGCCCTGTGCCTGTATCCCCACCTTGAAACCGGAGTAGATACCGCCGTTGAGCCCGACACCGACGGCCAGGATGGCGACTGTGGCTGCGGGGTTACAGCCTGTGTTGGCTGCTATGAACAGACCAATCGCTGGACCGTATTCACCTGCGAACAAACGAGATAAAGATCAGTTGGACTTTAGCTTCCTGTACATACACAATAAGTAGTGGAACAGTACTTATTCGAAACGGCATCATCTGCCTGTCTCCTTTATCCTTCAGAGCTTCTTCAGTCATGAAGGTTTGAATTCGTCTCTATCACCAGCGAAAGGGCACAGACATAACTCGAAACCAATGCTCGGATTGGCCAACTAGTTGGATGTTTTGGAGATTAATAGTCGGTTAATTAGCATCATAAAACAACCTTATGCGTAACGTACTGCGATGCGACCATTGCTTTGCTTCCGTCAGCTTGAGACTTAGAGCGGAATAGATGCCTTGACTGTAATTACACCTTACGAACCGAAACAACGTTATAGTACAACGCTGTTTTTGGTACAAATGAGGGTAGTGACAGTCCTGGATGAACGGCACATAAAGGTTTTCGATGAATGGCTGCACATAAAGTGACGTCTCCTACTAACATGTGGAACTGTTAGTAGGAGACGTTAGCGTTAACGTTAACGTTTACGTTTATACTTAGCTGTTGCACGAATACCTCAAGTGATAAAAAAAAAGAAAATATTGACCTTGATGATAAATTGCAATCGGTCTGTGTCCGGTGACATAGCACTCTCCGCCTGTTCCTACAATTGTTAGTTGCTTCTGATTTTGAGGAGTCTGATAATACGAGAAACTCACCGATACTGTTGATGATCTTCCTGACTTGCGTGTGGTTGAAGCGGCCGCTGGACAGCATCCAGTCCGCCACCACCGAGATGAACATGGAGAACAGCCACATGCAGAGGTACGGCAACGCGGACACGAAACCGTTCTGAAAGACGGAAATACATTTAGTTGTAGAATTGTTAGGATATCGTAAATGTGCAGTCAGTTTTTTATACTTAGATTATTACGTATCGATACCTCAGTTCCACAGTGTAACAAGTCTAAATTTGTTTGAGAGAAGTATGAGAAATTGTTCCATAAACGATAGCCCACCATTACCAAAGAGAAACAAGTCGATAACTGAATGCAGATTAGTTGTTTCTTCCAATATTTCTTCATAATTCTAAGATATATATATTAGATGTTTCATACAATAACCACTTGAGTTGTTTCTGAATTTTGTTTGAGAACCCTTTTTTTAATTGTCACTCTTTGGAACTGAGGTAGGTATTGATATTATGTAGCCGTTCAAAAATTATGGACGTACCAAATACTTATTAAATGGAACTAGGATGTGTAGCGCAGAGCAGGGAACTTACCATTTATGAATGAAATTGTAAACTGAACGAAATTTGTCAGTGATATGCCATCTTTGTGGGATAATTTTTTGACAGTGTATTTTAATTTTATTTATTTTTATTTATTTATTTTATTTATTTATTTAACACCAACAAGACAAACACTACAAAAGTATAATAACATTATTACAATGAATAATAAATTCTAAGTGTTGACTTAATTATAGGTGTTACACGCATTTCAAAAACATAGACACAAACATATTTAATTAAAACAAATGCAAACATTATCGGAATATTACAAATTAAATTAAACGTAAATGAATAAGAGATCAATAATATTATATAATAATTAAAACATGCATCATTTCACAATTATATAAAACAGACTTAAACTTATCAGTATTTATTAATTATTTGAATAAAATATACTTTTTGCCTATAATTTACAAAAAAAAAATCATGAATATAAATGAAATAAATTCCGTTTAAATGACGAAATATGGTCTGAAAATATATCAATATCAACTTTTTTATCTTTTTCTTTATCCTTTTCTTTTTTAACAGTAGTTATGACACCAATACATTTCTTATGTGATAATTTATATATAGCATTATAACTCAACATCAATCTATTAATTGGAGAATAGCGTCTTTGACGTGAGCGTGTGCTTTTTTCAACGAATGGCATAAAGACGACGGCCTTATTGTCTTCAGTGGGGCACGAATATTTAATTGAGCTAATAAATAGGTACTATCAATGACGCCATTCACCAACTTATATAAGAAAGTAAGATCGAGGAGCTGTCTTCGATTCGAAAGTGACTGAAGCTTGAAGTACTTTAATTTATCCTCGTAACTCCTAAGAGTTTTAACTAGATTATGATCGTAAGATAGATGCAAAAGAAATCTCTTTTGTATCCTTTCGATTCTTTGTGAGTAAATATTAAAGTGTGGATTCCATACAACGCTGCAGTATTCCAAAATACTACGTACCAAAGCTGAGTAAATAATTATTTTAGTGCGAGCATCCTTAAATTGCTTACAGTTACGAAAGAGGAAGCCAAGAGTCCTAAAACCCTTGCTAACAATATTTTCTATGTGGATATTATAGCGGAGCTTCTTGTCTAGCGTAACTCCTAAATCGCGTATGTGAGGAACTTCAGACAAGAGACTACCATCAATGTAATATGTTGATGCAAGAGATGTTTTCATTCTAGAAAATTTCATAACATGACACTTGTTAGCATTTAAAATCATGCCATTGTTACGACACCACAATAACAAATTGTTTAAGTCTTCCTGTAAAAGCTCTGCATCTGCTTTTTAAGAGACAGGTCTAAAGATCTTAAGATCGTCAGCGAATAAGTAAAACTTAGAATTCGTAAGGCAATCACTGATGTCGTTAATGAATATGTTAAACAACAAAGGCCCTAGATGAGACCCTTGAGGTACACCAGAATAGGCAAAAAATGGCTCAGAAGCATAACCATTAACAACAACAGTTGATGACCGATTGGCAAGATACGATTTAAACCAGTTCAGCAATGGGTCTGCTATACCTATGCCTTTGAGTTTCATTAGTAAAATGGAGTGATCAACCTTGTCGAAGGCCTTACTGAAGTCTGTGTAGATTGCATCAACGGATTTGCCAGTATCAAGAGCCTCAGTAATGTCTTCCACAAAGGAAACAAGGTTGGTAACTGTTGATCGAGCTTTCACGAACCCATGCTGCTCAGATGTAACAAAGCTTTTAAAGTGCCATGAAACGACAGGACATATAAGTAGCTCAAACACTTTTGCAAAAACAGAAATTATGGAAATAGGTCTATAATTTTTTACCTCCTCTTTGTCACCGGCTTTAAATAAAGGCAACACCAGGGCTTTTTTCCATAAGGTTGGATATGTACTAGTCCTAAGAGATTTGTTGATAATCAGTGCAAGTGGTAAAGCTAATGCACTAGCGCAATTATGTACAAATATCGATGGAATACCGTCTGCTCCAGCTCCTTTCCTAATATCAAGTCTTTTTAAAACATTATAAACTTGGTCCTCTGTATAAGATATATAATCAAGGTACACATTACAACAAGGGTTGATAAGATTTAAAATACTATTAGAATTTTGATTATTACTATTACTATTATTGGAACTGTATACTGACGAGAAATAATCAGCGAAAACATTACAAATGTCTGTCCCATTGGAAACAGAGTTATTATCGTTTTTAATTTTTGAGGGATACGAACTTTTGCCTCTCTTTTGTTTTAAGAATGACCAAATTAATTTAGGGTTTGATTGTAATGATAGTTCAAGTCGTTCAATATATTTAGCGTAGGAGCTTGCTAGCAATACCTCACATCTTTTTTTCAATAAATCAAAGGATAGTTTATCGCGAGGATTGTTATATTTTCGAACTTTCATCCTATATTTATATTTTTCTTTAATGCACTTGATCAGACACGGAGTGAACCAAACTGGGTATTTATGACTGCGTGATTTTGCTTTAGGTACATATTTCAAAATTAATTTACGAATTTCACCATAAAATAGTACAACCATATCGTCAACACAAGAACATTTACTCAAAATTTCCCTCCAGTCTAATTCATTGAGACCTTTCCTTATGTTTTCATAATCAGCCTTATGAAAACAAAATTTTGTAACGGTATTATTAGGGACTAGTGATGCCGGGTTTGTTAAATGAATTGTGAAAACCAATGGTGGATGAAGGGGATCAACACGTGTCAAAGGATCAGGACAATGTAGAATATCATCAATGTTAATATTGGACAATACGAGATCGAGTACCTTATTTTTAGAATTTGAGATATGATTAAATTGGTTCAATTCATGGCACGAGAGGAAGTCCGTTAAAAGATTCTGTAGATAACTATTGGAGTGATTTGCACAAAGATGCCCGTGTGGCTCCAGAGACCATGTTATACTACTTAGGTTGAAATCACCAGCAAAAATTATATTGTCATCGACTGACTCCAATACTCGACTTGCATTATTGATAAAATGCTCAAGAATGTGTTTTTGGACGGGTGGGGGGATATACACAGCACATATATAAAGTTTTTGAGGCTTACCTTGGTCATTTTCTACTTCTACGCAAACCCAAAGATCCTCGCACTCAGACTCGAAATGAAAGAGCCGCTCAGAATTTAATTGCTTAGAAATTGCTATAAGTACACCGCCGCCATTCTTTGAAGCGTGATAACCACTACTCTCCCGATCACGTCTATATACATGATAACGATCATCAAAAATTTCTGAATCGAAAACACTCACATTTAACCATGTTTCCGTCATAATAACAATATCATATCCATTACAAACTATGTTATTAAATACATCAATTGTTTTGGATCTGAGACCCCGAACATTTTGGTAATAAATAGAAATGTTATTCTGAAAAGTGCCCTTTTGTAAAAAATAAGAAAATAATACAAATTTAGCGCCACTCTATGACAAATTATTCACAGTATCATGATTACGTATATGGATGTAGTTAGATCCTTCCGATTTTCTGACAAATATTTTTCCATCACGAACCCAAACAAAACGGAAACCGAGTTCTTTCGCCTTAAGGCGAGCTGCAGCATGTAGATTTTTTCCTTCTGGCGTGAGATTTTCCGCAACGTATATTGGAGTACTCTTGACGCTTGTGATTCCCAAATGGCTAGTGTTCAGCTTAGCGGTGCTATTTTTTTATTAAATTTAATAGTAGCTGCTAAAAACTCATCGCGAAGTCTAGGACTACTGAACTTTACTAAAATCGATCTTGGTCGGGGACTTTTAGAATTCATCTTCGCTAGTCTTGCACAAAAATGTATATTTTCTGGGGCTATTGGGCATTTAATGATTTTGCCTAGATGTTGTTCTGTGTTGACCAAATTTTCCTGTCTGTTTTCTGGAACACATTGGATTTCAATGTTGGAAGCTCGTGTCTGCTGTTCAAGCTGCGTAAGACGAGTTGTAATAGTCTGGTTTGCTGCTCGCAGAGTTTCGTTCTCTTTGATAACGTGTAGCATTTGTGTGGATTGATTTGCATGTTCAGATTTTATTTTATCTATGTCTTGATTTAATGACGACAAGGAAGTTTCAAATGAGGCAAGTGTATTTTTTATTTCTTGAATTTTGGGGTGTAAATCATTACTGAAAATGTTGCGTAATTCGTCTCTGATTATTTCTCGTACATTATTAGCCGATAAACAGGAGCAAGTGGAACGACTTTTAACGCGCTGAGTTACGAACTCCATATCTACCGGTGAGTTTCGAACTGGAGTGTTTGAATTATCTCCTCTTGGTTGTTTACATCTGCATACATCACATATCCATGAACTTTTCATTTCAGGGCTCATCACACTAAAATCTTGGATAGAAATTCGTGTGCACGCAATATGATAATTATCATTGCATTGGCGACATTGCAATGACATGGTGTTATCTAGTGCATTGGGGCACCCAGCACATTCAAAATTTGCCATGATTGAACGTTAAAAATTGTGCACAAATAATTACTCAGCGCTCGGACGTCACTTCTCCAACAATAGTGTTTTTACAGCCTTGATGTGATTTTTCGGCAAATATATGGAATTGTAATATTGCCTTTAATTTTTCTGTAGGGGCTTTGCTGATGATAGAAGAAGATGAGGGTACGAGCAAAAATTTTAATGAAGCAGGGTTTCTTAATTTTGTGTGAAATTAAGAGTCTTTTGTTCCAGTAATGTCGCGAAAGTGTTTATTTGAACTGCCTAGTGTGATGAATATTATGCAGGATGATCTAAACAATAATTATCTTTTCACTTTAATGTTGAGAGTTTTTACGATAGGGTCAAAATATGAAGATGTGAATTTTAATGAAGCAGAGTTTATTTATATATGTGACGTTCGGAGTTATTTTAAGCATAAAAAGGTGGAAATGTTAATTTAAACTGACTCGTGTGATGAATACTATGCGTGGTGATGTAAACAATAATTATCTTTTCACTTGCAAGTTGAAAGTTTCCACCACGGGGTCAAGATATGACGATGTGAGTATAATTTTAAAGTCACTCGGTTTCTTTACTTTTGTTTAGTACTTACACACATTTCCTTTCACATTTACACACAGATAACGTTGACACTTAAAATTTTTAACTGTAGTAACAAATTGAATTAATTATTATTCCACAAAACTAACGAATTTAATTAAAAAAATTATAAAATATACGGCGCTAGTTTGCACGACTTCAATGTTTTTATAAGTTTTTATTTTATTTCTTGTTATTTCTCATAAATGATGACTATTACAATTTTTTTGGTAATTTAATATAACTAAGTAACCACTAAAATAAGTATGCACACACAGAAGTGAAAAAGTGAAAACGCGAGGTTCATAATACGAAATACAACATTGGTCACTGAGCGGGTCAGTTTACCCATAAACCTATCAATTTACGAAAAAGAATTGAAGATTAAAAGAAATTGAAAATAATATTATCAATACCTGAAAATAAAGGATTTTGGAAAAAAAATAACGATAATTCTGCTTGAAAGCAGTCTTGCGGCCTAAACATAGTCGTATAAATAATCCTGAATGCTATGCATCATGATGTAGACAGTCATGACTCAATTCACACTGATATTGCCATTAATCAAATATAGCGAGGTCGGGTTCAACAAATTGAATGAGATTACAAAGCGGTGGCACATATTGAGGTTAATTGATGTACTTCATATATTTGTAACTGTAACGATGTTTGTGCGGATGGAATAAAAAGACATCTTGTTGCCCTAAGCAATTCACGCATGAAGTAACTTCAAGCCAAATACTAGATTTTCATATTTAGAAATGTGTTGAAATTAAACCTAACTCTACTAAATAAATATATATTTGTATGGTAGATACAAAAATAGCTTTGTGTATTTACAAGAATTATTTGAATATTATGTGCAAATATTTATAAAGCGAACGCAATGTTTCAACAATGAGATAGATCACCACTAACTTAAGAATACGCTCGAAAGACGAAAGATTTTACATGGAGTACTTAATATAATATGTATTGTAATACAAAAAACACGTTCTTTTATAATTGTAATGCAATTTTGTGTCAACTCATCGCTATAGTAACTACTCAGTTTAAATTTGAGGATTTTCAAACACAAAGAGTATTTGAATGGTGAATGTTGTAACAAATGTTTTTGGTGTTGTTTATGCTGCTCCCCATAAGTGATGCTCTAAGCCAGTTTTTCCCAACTTTTTATAGGCCCCACCTTAATATTTCTAAAATAGTTATGCTCCCCATGCATAATTTTTAACCTCTGAATATTGTTATCAAAACATCGTAAGTAAAATTTAAAACGCAAAGAAAAACTAAAATTAAAAATAATTTTAATATGATTTTTCTATACTCATTTAGAACAGTCCTTGCGTTTGATACTTGCTGCATAGAGATTTTATATTAGGTTCCAATTTACTTAGCTTTAATCTCAAGTCTCCACGTTGTATTATATCAAGTCGATTTTTTTTATCAGTAAATCATTTACAGCACTAAATCCACATTCAGCTAAATGTGAATATGGAAACAGCAGTAAAAGTTTTCTTGCACATTGTTAGAATTTGCATTTTTTGTTAAATTTGTCACCGATATCAAGCATTGCATTTAAATAACCCAAAGCGAAAGGGTTAAAGTCGTGTCGAGTCCATTTGTAAATTGCCCCCCTTAACTATTGCTAATATTAATAATAATCTAATATTATATATATGCCTATATATCTAATATTATATATTGCCCCCCTGCGGGAGGCAATTTGCAAGCAGTCAGACACTTTTCCTTTGAGCACCACAATTAGATGTTCTTGTTCTATTATTTTATATACTTAGCTTCCATCATCTTCGTATCACCCCTGTATTTTTATTTTAACCTCAGTAATAAGCTTGTTAAGAACGATTTTAATTATGATCTCAATAGATTTAGCGCAGAAACACGAATTATTTAAACATCCTCGATCAGATTATCGAGCATATTATTGAGTCTGTTTTGATCGATCATGAGGTCGAATTGAGGACAGATTGGAGGAATGTTGGACTATCGAATATCGATAGTATGTATATAATATTATTGAACTCACATCCTTGATAGAGAAGTGCAGCACTTGTCGCATGAATGTTGGCAGCTCCGTCATCAACGTCTCGTAGCCGTAGTTCTGTCCCATGTGAGCCAACATTATCGCCCAGAACGGCATAGACAGTAGAATCTTACTCCACGGTATCGGAGGTGACTGGAAATATATATGAAAAAAATATTATATATTTAGTAAGTTGGAATATAATAATAAATTACTAAAAATAAATTAAATACGATAATTTCTATCTGAAAATGTTCAATGGATATGCCCTTCATGTAGCGAGCATCAAAATAGATACGCTGATATATACTTATTACACATGTTGAAAATTCCAAAAATTTACAAGTTGCTATAAAAACATCCTCAAATATATTGATGTAGGCATAACACTGAAGTCTTTTAGCATGTGAGACCTATAAATGTCAAAGTTTATACATTTTACCATTTCCCACCACTTCAGAAAAGTATGGCTCTCATAAGAAGTGGCAAGAAACTTATAATTATATTATAATTGACCGTTTTTAAAATTAGGTATTTTACCTAGGCAGGTATAATTTGTGCAGAGTGATACAAGGGAAATAGTCAAACGTTTTAGCTGGTTAAGTTAAAAAAAAAGTAAAGAATTTATAGTGCAGTAGGATATACATTCATCCACACACATTGTAAATACGTAAATACTAACGGCCTCACAAATAAACTTGGTGTACAGTTATTGATACCTGAGAATAAACCAAGAATATGCAAAATGTTGACTATATCGCTGACAACACTGTCAATACAGATAATTCTGAAGTTTTCCGAGTGTCAAGCAGCCTTGCAAATAAACGCGGGAAACGTCATTATGTCCGAATAAACCAATCATAAGCAAAATGTCTATTTGTAAACATTTTTCATATTCTTGGTTTATTCTAATTAGGTATAATTAATATTAACTAGGTATAATTATTGTATAGGTACCAAGTTTATCCGTAAGGCCGTTAAGGTATTCTTTATGCGATAATTTTAAAAACATTTTAAACATCACAAAATATCCTGTAGAATGTAAACTACTCACACTTGATCCAGCAGCTCCCCACAGCGAGTTGAGAATGTATTTCTTCTCCGCCTCCTTGATGCTGGGACAGTGTTCGGGGTCTTCCGACACGAAGAGAAGGAAGGCCACGCACCAGACCGTGCCGACGAGGCCGAACACGTAGAAGATGGAAGGCCACCCGCCCGCGAACCCGTACGCCGACAACAGACCCGATAGAGGCATGGATATCACCGTGCCGAATTGTGCGCCTGAAATCAGTTACAGAAATATTACCTACCTACTTACTTGTAAGTAATCCATATATTTTGTCTACACCCATGCTTTAAATCCTCTATTAAAGATCCTTAAACAGTTAGCTTATTGCCAACATTAAAAAACCCAATGTTCTAATAACCATTACATCATCCAAACGAGAGTTGTAATGAAATTCAGTACAACATTACAACACTCGTTTGGGTCATGCAATGGTTACTAGGACTGGTGTTTTTAATTTTAGTAAGCTAACTGTTTCAGAATCTTTTATAGAGGATTCATATTATGGGTGTAGATAAAGTCTTGTATGCAACTGTTGATAATTAGGTATTAAAATATAAACCTGAATCATGAGTTATAAGCCAAATATATATACAGTAGGCGCTAGGTAATCCGCCACCCCATTTTTTCCTCTATGCCGAATTATCGGATTTAAGTGTAAGCGTTATTTAAATCATCGTGACAGTAATCACGACCACCAAGTTCACGAAGCATCCTTGCACAAACAGTAAATTCAAGCATTCTAAAGGTTGACGCAGCAAGCTAATTGTACGCGAAATGCGACCTCAATGACAGAGCTGATAAGGCTAATAACGTGGTATTTACCGGCATATACAGCTGCTCCCATCCGACTTCTCTCGTTGGGCGGTATCCACTTGGCAAGCATGGCGTGGGAACAAGGCACTATGGGACCCTGCAAATATAGATTTATCAAATAAAATATATCACCTATAACATTCGAACGTTAATGCTACTAGAAAAACTGATGAGTTGATTCTTATGTAAGCCATAGTGGGCAAGCTCAAGAGTTTTTAACCAACTTCAAAAAGGAGGAGGTTCTTAATTCTATTGATATTTTTTATATATGCACATCGATTACGCTGAGATTCTTCTTTAGTTCGATGCAGGATGTTTGCCATTTGGTCCCATAAAAATTGACATAGTTTGGCCCATTCGTCTTCATTTTATGAACAATTTTATGATTATTTTAGTTTACGTGGAGGACTTAAAACTATCAATAGGTAGCACATACAAACAACAGTATTTTATTAATATTGTTGTTTGTATGTGTATTGTAAGGTTTGTGTATTAAATTAAATCTTTATTATATTATTTTATTCTTTTTAGTTTTTTAGGTCGGTTTTTTAAGCGTAGTTTTTTTTTATCCAAAGATAGATCAGTTATGGGGAGAGTTAGCATTATAACTGACTTCTAAACGAGCAATGAGGGAGCCGTGTTCCATTGTGCTCCAATACGAGCGAATATACAGATTTCGTCGGGCCGACAATCTGATCGATCGCCAGAATTCGTTGGATTATGACAGCGCAGGACCGATCGGCGTGGAGATCTTTGGGTGAGGCCCTTGTCCAGCAGATTTCATTCTGTATTCAAGTACTCATCCCCGATTTCTCTTACAACCTGGCAACTTGGCAACCTACCCATTGAATATTACCCTGATTATTTTTCTAAAGCTAACATAGCCTAGGAGAACCGAAGTTACCGACATAGTCCAAATGATTGCGAAACTGAAGTGGCAGTGGGCAGGGCACATAGTTAGGCGGACAGATGGCCGTTGCGGCAGTAAAGACGACGCGTCGTCGCCATTCGTACTTTCGGTACGTCGCGACGTACCGTACGCAGTGTTGGTAGGCCCCCCACAAGATGGACCGACGACCTGGTCAAGATCGCCGGAATACGTTGGATGAGGGCAGCGCAGGACCGATCGTCGTGGAAATCTTTGGGGGATGCCTTTGTCCAGCAGTGGACGTCCTCCGGCTGATGATGAACATAGCCTTAGTTTTCATAACACTGTAACAGTACCTAGCAGCCAGTACCTACCATGAAATCAGTCGAAAATTATAATAATTTTGACATCAACTTAGATCCGTATTGAAGGTGTCTTAATACATAATCTGAGATCAATTGTGTTTTTTCTCTTTCTTTATGTAACTGTGCTTAAAAAAGACAACAATATACTTCATCACAGAATACGTATTAATACCTTACCTTATTAATACCTTGAATATGGGCCTAAAATTTATAAGTGTGTCAACAGCGAGGCTCACCTCTCCAAGACCTTGGATGAACCTGACGAGGATGAGCCAGGGGTAGCCCGCCTCAGCCGCCACTGGCACCAGCAGACCAAACACCGAATTGATCAACATTCCCACTCCGAGGAACAGCCGGGCGCCGAACCTGCAAAGAGAACACGCCTTGTAGTCAACCACCATTTACCATCCTTCATGGCTTGACATTTTTACTTCAATCGAGGCTTCACTTTGTCACCGTCTTTCAATCTAAAATGCTTGCTAATCCAAGTTGTTTCACCCAAGGCGTAGAGGAAACGTCCAGTTCGTACTGAATATACGGGTCGCCGTAGAAGCCTTATAGGCAGGGTATAAAAAGCCCCTGCGGAATGTGAAAGAGTGTAGTTAAGCGGTAAACTTCCGAAAGCAAAATCGGAGATTTCCTTGTGAACTGCTGGAATTGGTCAATCATCCGGAATGATCTCTGTGGCGAGTGGCTCGAGAATCGAGACTCGAAACTCCCGTTCGCTTATCAAGGCATAACTATTACGCTTTATGTATAATATTTTTATTGGATGTTCTTTATTTATAATATTGTTCATTATGTATAATATTTTTATTGAATATCCGAAAATATATCCCTCACGCCAAAGAAGATTTGGTGCTTATTTAACATGTGAGTATTATTGTATTTCGGTCTAAAAGGCGCCGTAGCTAGTGAAATTACTAGGCAAATGAGACTTGACATATCTTTAGGTAACGAGCGCAGTTGTAGTGCCCCTCAGAATTTTTGGGTTATTTGAGAAGCCTGAGCGGCACTGCATTGTAATGGGCAGCTACCACCAGCTGAACGACCGGCTCGTCTTGTCCCTGATTGTCATAAAAAAAATGAAATTGCAGGACATAAAATAGTCAATTTTCTAGTTGAGTGCATTCGCCACACGTCTCGCGAACAATACTCGAAAATTTATTATTTCTTGGAACCGTTATCGTGAATATCTAAATATAGCATGTGAACCACGTGACAGGTTTATTGTCTCGCTTCCAACTATTTTGGCCAGCCTTACTGGACACGGCTATATTAAGAAATTAGACATTACCGAAAATTAAGAATTATGTATCGCGCGTATTTGTTTTAAATAAAATACCTTTAAAATTTGAAACTTAATTAGTTTGCAGTTGGTGTGGTCTCACATGTTAAAATGTCACCTATGCTAGGGATGATCAGATCAAGTCTACTGTGGGCGGCCCCGTTCATGAGTGTACTCGAATGACCTCTAACAGAGAGAGATGGCGAGAAATTGTGAGCCGCATTACATATGCACCTATTCTTCTTGACAATCAAGACCGCTAAGTCAAGAGAGTCAATTGCAACCAACAATTTTGAGTGATATAAGTACGTAATATGTAGTGAAGTTTACCTTTTGGAAAGAATTCCGAACGGGATCTGAGTGAGGACGTAGCCGTAGAAGAACGAGGACAGGATGTAACCCTGCAGCGTGGAGGACCAGACGAAGGTGCCATCTTGGGACTCCACCTGAACAATAAAAAGCTCCATTAAAATTATATAGAGTACCTAGTACATAATCAAGAGAATATTAACGACAGTTTCTCCCATTAATGCCTGTTTTAATTCCATTTTACATTTACAAATTTGAAAAACTTGGTTACCAAACTGTGTTTTATTTATAGTCCAGTCATTATAGTAAGTTCACCTCGGAATTCGAGATACCCAGCTGTAAGTCTGTAAATACTTGTATATTGACACCCTAAAAGTTGTCTCAAAACCTACATATGGTAGGGTGTACGCAACTATTAAATTTCAAATTTCAATTGACAAATATCTATAATCATTGATTTATCAATAGTTCATCAACTATATATGGCGCGTTTTCGACCGGAGGCACTAGAGAATTTTGTATTCTACAATATTGATAATAAATACAAAAAACAAAAAAACCCATAGGAAATGAGATATTTACAAAAAAAGCGCAAAAAACCGATTTTTGTGACCTTGAAATTTAATACTTGCGTACACCCTAGTATATGTAGGTTTTGAGACAACTTTTAGGGTGTCAATATACAAGTATTTACAGACTTACAGCTGGGTAACTCGAATTCCGAGATTCTTACCTAATTTAAGTTTAAATGACTGGACTATTACGCATTTTACCCGTTTATTGGTTGGAATTTTTTTTCCTTATTTTCTTGAAAACTGTGCATTACCTTGTAATAAGGTTAATAAATAGTAGCACTAGTACTAGTAGCACTACTCGTGGATTAAAGCTCTAAATTACAATCTCTTAAAATTAGTTAGGCTATGCTAGAACAATTAAAACCCTTAAAAATGTCATAATTTGAGGTTAAGTTATAATGCTTTTTTCTCTCGAACGGTACATTACCTTGTAATAAGAGTGGTAGCATTATTTTACTCTCATTATCATTACCTCAAAATTCGTGCTACGGGATACTAAGTTTTGACCTAAATTTTTGTTATTCTTATTCTTAATGCTCTGTATAGGCAAAGGATCGGACGTAGTGTGACGTAATTATTATCCACAGACCTTTGTGGCATTTCCGTCCAAGTCTCCGCACTCTGTGTCGACGGCTTCCTTGTGCACGGGCAACGCCGTGTGGTTGACCATAGCCACGATCGCCACCGACATGTTGGTGCGCATCACATACGCGTTGGCCATGCCCAGAAACAGCATAAACGTCACCCAGTGTCTGGTACCGAGGCCGCCTGGAACCAAAAAATTATATTTAGTAGGCACAGTACCATACAACTGAGAGGTAACATAAAAAATAAAGTCGAATTGAGAACCTCATCCTTTTTTAAGTCGGTTTAAAAGCTGGTGCGACTCGAGCAGGAAGACATCAAATTAAACGTTACATGACGTATGACGCACTAAGACTATGTACGTAGCAGAGAGAGTGCCAACTGCCGACTATATACACGAAATAATAAGAAATACCCAAATATTTCGTCAAGGCAATGAGTAGAACTAGTCAGTCAGCTATGTGTATCTTAGGGGCATACATAAAGTATGTAGGTGTGGTGGTTTCTCCCCTTGGTCAAAGAACAGTGAGATTTTCTCCGCCCCAACCGTGATTTCCCGTGAGATTTTAAATTTAAATGGAATTATTTGTGTTTGATTGCTTTGGATTCATCAAAAAAAAATGCGTAATTATTTCTATTTAATACACCCGCTGTCTTTTTCTTTCGCTTGTTTTCAATACTTTTTTTATTTCAAACTATTTCTTGCGGAAAAATAAAATTAGGTGAAATTTACCGCGACCCCCTTCTCCCCTACGTGAATTCGGTGGGCCACATAAAGCCTCACGTCAGACTCCCCTTTATAGGATGGACTCCGTATCTACTTATTAAATAACAAGAACAAAGTCTAAATTACACGATAAAGGTATGCTTACGCAGAGAAAGTAAACTAACAGTACAAAGACATATGCGCGGGAAGGTAAGATACGTGGTAGAGGGCGCTGTGTGCAAAAATTAAAAAAAATTGTGTCTAAAATAGGTGTAAGTAAGGAAATTTCTAACGTATACAGGCATTTTAATAAAGACGACAAGCTGTGCCAAATATTATGCAAATGTTGGCCAAGTTGTCAATATCTATGGTCTATGATATAATACTGTAGGTACGATCGTGTCATCTATTATTAATTATGTAAATATTATAAACACGCTTTATAATTTGAGCTATTTTAGTACTATGTAATTGTGAATGTTGAGTTTTCAGCTGCTGTTATTGGATATCAATTATCAATCAAACAACAATTAAGTAGTATTACTATTGTTAATAAGTTTCAAAAATATTTGTATAGACTAATTAAAAGTACAAGTACAGAAACAACTTAATGAGTAAAATACAATATATAGCTACAGTTTTAAATGGTAATAGTAGTAGTTTTATATTTATGTTTGTTTATAAAGTAACATGAATATACAATTATATTATCAGCCGGAAAATGTAAAGTACAACATTATTAATATCACGGACGAGTAAATCGATGATCGGCCGCCATTATCAGATTTGCCATCGTCTGTGACAGTTTGCGTTGCAATAAAATATTTTAAAAATGACGTGGGGAGTTGTTAAAAAGTGTATAGACAATACTATAAAAGTATTTGTGGATATATAACTATTTAAGGGAGGAAAAGTTGTGTATCTCGTATACCCCATAACCGCACACACACTAGCATAAAGGCTTCAATTGCTAATAACACGGCGCGGAGTCCTTCTTTTTTTATTAGTCCGTGAATAATATATGTTTTTAAACTTTTATCATCGCGGAACTTTAACTTAGTAATTATTATGACGGGCACTCACGATATATATTATCATCATATCATTATTGTGTCTAAAAAAATTTTTAAGAATTTTGTTACAACATAGAATATCTTCATTATTATTATAATTTCTTGTCTTCAGCTTGTCAGAAACAAAGTCGATTACCTATATGTCATTTCTCTCATATAAAGGGCAATTATGGGTAAATTGGATAAGTAGAACCGACAAGGAGACTTAAGAGGACTGTAGCAAGGACCTTGAAGCGAACAGAAATGTAATTGACTAATAATAATGTACTCCGTGTATTATCAACTACTACCATGAAAAAAAAATTGCTCTATTTAATTTTAAATTTATATAATATTATGTACTAGCTGCCGGACAGACTTTGTTCTGTTAAAAGTAAAGTTAAAGCAAAAAAAAATATATTGTAATTTCCGAGTGATCCCGTTATTGATATCTCAATAATAAACGACGATAACATAAAAAAATAAGTTTCGTAGACTGAAAAGAAAAAATATGTCCTAGTATTCTGTAATAATATCTTAGAAAATATTCATTTATATTACATGATGGGCCATATTGATCTATATTAAATGCACAATGTATTTAATGTATTTACTGAATTCGATGAGGATGAATCCTTAACCAATTTTTGAGAACTTGCTGTAATTCAAATGTCACGTAAGTGTAGGAGTTAGATTTCGCGCGCTTTTCCGTTAGTTTCGGATGTCGATTAGTGAACTGACGTAAGCTTGACGTCAGTGATACACGTCACGCACGTTCGCGCCAATGATCTATATCTATTATCTATGATCTGCATACTAAACACACACAAAAATCTAAGAGCGTCGCGTCGGTCCGCGGTCACTTGGAGTTTATGAGAATTTTTATGGCTCTCTGAAAGGAATGATACTAGTATACATTATGCGATTATATTTTGCCTTTAGAATTGCAATAATTCACGGAAATAATTATCTAAATGTATATATACCTATATGTATTAGGTATAATGATTATTTTAAGATTATAATTATACGAGTTGGAGGCTCCTTTGCACAGGATTCCGGCTAGAGGGTACCACAACGGCGCCTATTTCTGCCGTGAAGCAGTAATATGACAGCATTATTGTGCTTCGTCTGAAGGGCGTCGTAGCTAATTAAATAACTGTTAAAGTCTCGAGGTGACGAGCACTTTTGTATTGCCGCTCAGTTTTTTGTGTTTTTCAAGTACTTACCTTTCTGCATTGATTACAATGCAGTGCCGCTCAGGATGGCCCATTAGGGCAGGGCGTATCAAATACCATCATATGAACGTTATGCTCTTCCTGTCGCTTAATTTCATAAAAGAAAATGACGAATGACGTGAAAATGATACAGGATAAAATTAGGTAGGTACCTATATTGTCCTAATTTACATAGAATCTTAGAAACAAAAGCGCATTAGAATACTTATATAAAAAAATAAAAAGTCCTAGGCACAAAATTTATGATTCGCTGTAATATTTTGATGCGTCAGTACAAAGTCCATGAAATCAGTGCCACTACTTCAAACTTTACGTTTTGAATCTTACCTCTATAGTGATAAAGTATAATATTGCTATATTAACAAGAAGGTCGACTTATGAATGGTATATTTAGCAAACGTGATAAAAGATGTCTAGTCAGTTTTTGTAGGTATGTTTGACTAATTAATTAGAGCATTAGGGTGAGTTACGTGATTTTTTCTGTGTCAATGATTGTTTTGATGACGAAAGGAGCAAAGATTAAGAGATAAGTTAACAGTTGATATTGTATGAGGATGTGGTCTTACTTAAACGTCAAAAAAAAACGACAAAAAATTGAGGTTGACAGTTAACCTCTATTTTGAGCAACATTAACACAAAGTGACACACAAATCGCGAGTGTAAGACGTAGCTTGTAACTCACACTAAAGTAATAAACCTGGTCTGTTTTCATCGGTTGTCTAGCAGCAAGAGACTGAGTACATATTATGGACGTATAAGTTATCTTAGAATATTATTATTCTTTTATTATCCTAAGCCATTTTTTTCTAATTAGTAAAAAGTGTGACAAACTTCTCAAACTGTAATAGGCACTGTAATGTAACGATCTGTATTCAAGTTACACCCAAAAAACTTCAAGAGTAACTTGCACGGTGTGATATTCACAAGTGAAACACCTTTATGCTAGTGTGTGTGCGGTTACGGGGGATACCAGTTAAACAATTTTTTTTCCCCTAAATTAGTACTGTTGTTACACTTCTTCACAACGCACGACGGCATTTTTAAAATATTTTATTGCAACGCAAACTGATCTGTTACAGACGATGGCAAATCATATAATGGCGGCCGATCGGCTTGTATTAGTGTAAGTGTGTGCGTGGGGCTATGTATTTACTGTTAATCGGCTTGTTTTGGTGCTTCTCTGTTATGTAAGGTGACACGGAGTCCTTATTTTTTTACTCGTCCGTGCTGTGTCTTACGTTTTCGAAAAGTTGGAATCTACAATTTATATTGTGTACTCTAGAAGACAAAATAAGTAACCAAGAGACCTTTGTCTCTTTTATGTACAGTTATTAAGACGCAAAGTCTGGAATACATGCCTTACCGTCCATGCTCAGTGTTAAGCACTCTTTGAGGAAGAAACGGCGTGCACTCAAACAGGTCTCCAGTAAAATAGCTGCTAACTGGCAATAAGAACCCCAGATATTCTGATCTGCTAGTAAAAGAAATTGTCTTACAATAACCGCAATATAACTTTAACTTTTACTAAATCTCATTACAGAACCCAAATTGACAATATCCACAAACTTTCCAATGCTTGTTAGTTGATATATACAAATTCAATTTGAAAACAAAATTTATGAACGATGCGGGACTCGAACCCGCGACCTTTCGCGTTCCATGCGAGCGCTCTTTCACTGAGCCAACCGTTCGAGTGACGTATCGTTGATAAATCTGTATGTCATGTTCAACTCTCAGGTTGTGGCTTCATCTACAGGATCTACTTTACAGTTGATACCCTGCAGCTCAATCCCAATATTTGCATATTCGGAAATAATTGACTTGAGATATCGCTCTTTCAAATTTAATCATATTGATATAAACTTATGAAATTATCTTATATTATCTATATATTTTGATCATTATTTTTAATTTTTTGGCCCAAGATTGGATTGAGTTATTTCCATCTTCTTTAAAATCTGTTCACAAAATGTAGCGAGGTCGTCAATCGTTAAAGACATGCATATCTTATTTCAAATTACAGGCAAAGAGGCCTCTTATTTAAATTATATTTGAGATGCAATTAACATATTATATTTAAAAATTACTTGAGATAGTAAATTGCACACGCTTTTGATAAAATTGAATTCAAAAACCTGTTTGTGTGAACGTGGATATTAAATTACTTAAGTACCTGTTTAACGATTGTTATAATGGATATATCTTAAACAAATAATAACTATAAAGATTATTATATTACTTAAAGTAGTATAATTTATGTATTTGTATATAATTGCTTTATTAAGTTTTGCCCCCAAAGTCCTCTTAAATGCGGAAAAAAAAAACAAATGGGGGCGCTTCTGTCGCTCTGACTTGACATAAGTACTTCATTATTTATCATCATAATATTTTGTTAGAATTTTGAACCTCCTCCTTGTTTGAAGTCGGTTCAATAGCAACCTATAGGTGCACATAAGGGGCCATCCATCACTCAAACGTTAAGGGGTAGTAATTTAATAAAAGCCAAGTCAAAATATTTTAAATATGTTTTTTGTAAAATTAAGCATAAAACTACCAGAGTAACTCAAGTCACGTAGGTACTGCCAAACTAAGTCACTTTATAAACTTCAAATAATGTTATGTTTTGTAGTAAAATTCGGCGAGGCTTACTAATTTGGTGTTTTTTTTCTAATATTCACTTTATTTCATCGCGCTGTTGCTATATAAAATGGTACGTACATCAAATTACCAGACTTAAAATCAGACTACAATAATGAGTAATTGAGAAAAATAAACGGTATTTTAGAGGCTGGGCACTTAATAACATTAATAATTCTCATTAATCATAATAAATCATTAGTTCGATTTTGCCATGCTCATGCTTGACAGGCCGTACCTACTACATTTTAAGGTGGCCGCACACATACGCATTCCGATGAAGATTTCCGAAAAAACAATAACGTATAATTCATGTTTGCGGCAGTAGTGCACCATAAATGTATTGAAAATTTCCATTAATTTTTTTGAACGATATTATTCTTATTTTTTCCGTTCGGAAGCGAGGAGGTATCGAAACTTCGAATCGAACTATTCCAACGCAATATTGGAATTGCTTTGGTATCTAGACCGTTTGGTTCTGCGTTAGCTTCGAAAGCGGTCATTGTATTCAATTCGATTCAACACGCAATATTTGCGAACGTTTGTGATGTTAATACAAAATTCCTATTAGTTTTTGCATTTCATAAAATTGGTAAACGTTGACATATGTATGATCATGTATCATGTATCATGGTAAATATAAGTAAACCCACCTATCAGCCAGTCACCAAACGATTTTCGCGAAACAATTCCGAACTGTGTAGCGATCTAGCACCTAGCTCTCGGTCTACGCGACCTTGACTCTGACTAATCCACGTAACGATGGGCGCATTCACTGAAGTCCAATGAAAAAGTTAATAGCTCTTTTATCTCGGTTAAAATTTTATTACATTTTTTTGCACTTTTGGACGGGTTTTCGCTTGAATTGTTTGAATGATATGATTACACTTAGTTGAATTATAGTCTTTGCATTGTGGATTACTAGTGCTTATTGTATGAGGAAAAATACTGCGGTTTGTTGTTTATATCGCATTATGAGATAACAAATAGATTCCTTAAAACTGGTAACGAAAATTTAACGAATAAAACTTATTTTAGAAATGTTTTGTTACTAACAATAATTTCTAGATCACCGCTGTCCATGTTTCCTTGCAGCATCAGAGAAATAACATAAGTGTTTCCGGCCATAAAAAAAAATCCTGTACACATTTATTTGGATTCGTGCATCACACTTTCTAGCGCGACGGCACAGTTTCATTCATCACAGGTATATACCTACCAGTGGCGTGCATCGGTTTTCTAGCAAGGTAAGCACTGTAGATCTAACAAGTCATAGTTGCGCTTCAGTCCAACAGTAGGTATTAAGTTTGAAGTTCTTAATATTGAAGTTGTAAATATAATCTGGAAAATGCAATCTGAAGACTGCCTACGGTAGGTATTTTTCCTATTATCGTGCGCAAGGTTCGATTTTGCACATGCATGCACACGTTGACAAGAGCGTGTGGGAATGTAGCTGAGCATGCGGAAATGTGGTGAGGGTGTTTGAAAATAATTATAGTGGTCTAATTTTGCGCAACTTGCTAGGAAAAATAGTATACTATACTCGTATGTACTATATAGTATCTCGCGTAAGGTAAAATTTAATGAGTGGGTGCTCAATAAAAGTTTAGTTATAGAATTATAGAACGAAATTAAACTAAAACTTTAACACTAGAGCTATATATTTATATAGGTTCTTAACGAGGTGGGCACTGCCTAATTGCTTGTATGGTATGCACGCCCCTAGGTACGTACCCAGTACCCACAAATTAAAATACTCAGCACGGCTAAAGAAGCTTACACTTCAAAAAGCTGCCAAATATCTAGGTAACAACAATTTACGAAGTCACAATGAAATAGAGATAACTCATCAGAATACTCGAACATAATATTGCAACAAATGCAATAAGAATAAAATAAATCATCGATAGCAGGTGAGTTATGATAATATAATATTATTATACTCTTACCATCAACAAACAAAACAAAACTTGACGAATCATTCCGAGAACGATGAACATATTACGCGTACGAAACACTTCCATGAAACGCTGTGTAATATTAATTAAATAATACCAATTCATTGTTAGGTATGGTGCGATATTTTGCGATATACTCGTATATAGTATAGAATATATATCACACATCGATATTTATGTTTTTTTCTCAACATTTGCTGTGCGTCTAGTTCACATGTTCGATTCAAGCATTTAGATATTTATTAGATACAAGATTACTATTCACTACTTCTTCATGTTGCAGTCCCAAGGGACCTCTTCAAATATTTCTGGATGATATTTTGTATCCAACCCTTAGCTTGGTACTTTGTGCGTACTAAATTTTATGAGAATTGGTTGGGAGGCTTACTGTAGACAAGAGTAACTAACATTGATGAGGTAAAGAATAACATTTTTTTTTTATGGAATAGGAGGACAAACGAGCGTACGGGTTACCTGGTGTTAAGCCGCCCACCACCCACATTCTTTTGCAACACGAGAGGAATCACAAGAGCGTTGCCGGCCTTTAAGGAATTATTTAATTTAATTTCATTAATTTTAAACATATTCCAAAAATTTATACTATCACGCGTACTGCTGAAATTTTCTTAGAAAATAAAATATAATGTTGTATTATGTTTAAGTACAAAGTAAGCTTGTATGAGTAATGATTGGTCTGGAACGATACACATAAATAATTTTTAAGTTTAAATACACGAACTTCGATATATTCTCTAGAAACTGTATAAAGCGTGAATTAGTTAACAAGTCGAAATAACAAACTTTTCAGGGCAGCTATCGTCTTTATATTCTATAAATTATTAATAACTCTTGTAACTAACTATTCTCAACTTTCACCTACATCTATATTATAGTGACCCATATAGCACTGTGGTAAGTGAACCTGCATATTACGCTAGAGGTCCCAGGTTAGAATACCGGTAGATGCAAACATTTATATGATGAATATGGATTTTCGTTTCCGAGTCTTTGAATGTTTTTAAGTATATATGTATGTTAAAGTAGATGTAATAGATGTTATATTGTATTAAACATATTATCGTTGTCTTGTCACTTGAAAAGGCTATGCCTAGTTTGGGGCAAGATAATTTTTGTATGAGTGTGTCAATATTACTATTATTAAATGATAGTATCTAGACGCCTTCCAGAAGATTCGGCAGAGATATATTTATTATAAAGACTTCTGTTATATCTAATCATATTAAAATGCTCTCTTGTTTGTGTGAGCAAGCTTATCTCTGAGTCTGAAACAGCTTTACCAATGCGGTTTTCACATATGTACTATGGCAAGTAACATTTAGTATTTTGTTTCATTCCAATCGCAAGCTCGCAGATGTTCGCCAGTGAAGTAATAAATATTAATAAAGATATATTTATCATAATACTGATAATTTAGGAACATCTTCCCCGATATCAAAGCAAATTTATATTAATTAATTCCACAGATTAGATCGGATTGTTTCGATTTTCTAAGCCGGTTCTAATCCAAGTTATACCGTGCATGACACACCGGATAATAACTAACAAACTCGATAACTAGATAAGATATCATCATCGAATGGGTGGGCATGTTACGTAGATAACAGTTTTTTTGTCATCAATAATATATTAATAGGAGATGAAAAGACTTTGTACCGCTTTGCGAGCAGAAATAATAATTGGGGCATTTCTCAGATTTCAAAATTCTAAATTAATATTTCTTTCAGTCTTACGCGGACGAGATAATAATCAGCGCGAATAAGAAAGCTGCAGCAACGACAAAAAATTCTGAATAAAAAGTTCAGAAAATATCAGCGTTCCATTCGCGAATATTTGCAAATCGAAAACTTAATCATTCGTTACTAAATTTTGGAATCCAAATTGTTTTTTTTTTTTTTGAGTCAGATTGTTTTAATTTCCATTTTGTTTTCAGATTTTTATACTACTAAGGCTTCAGCTTGCTGCCTATATGATTTAGCCGTTTTAAGCTGCTTGAAGTACCCTAGCACTCCCAAGAATAACAAAGCAAAAGAGAGAGATTGGTACAAATAATGACGATATTTATCATTATTATTGAAAAAAAATATTGCTGACTAGGGTTTAAAAAAATTCTATGGAAAAACAGCTGCTAAATTTCTCTTAAGATTATGAGATTTGGTGAAGTGAAAGTTACATATAATGAAAAAGTGCAGACAGTTAAAACGAATGATGTAGTAGGTGTACAAATAAATGTATTAAATTAATTTAAATAATATAAGTAAGGAGATCAAATAAAGAGTCGGAATGTATAAAAAATGGCAGCTGCTAAAGGACAATCCGAAACGAACAAAAAATAAATTTTTTGGTGCTAAACAAACTTCTTTATATTTTAAATTTTTACGACATATGCAAGTCTTCTGGTTTGAATATCGTTATTTGGCAGTGGATAGACTTTTCAGCCATAATTAAACAAGTACAAGGCTCACTTGATAACAGTGATAGCCCCGTTCCGTAAGAAATTGCATCAAGTTTAAATTTAACTACAAACATTGAGAAAATTTAGAAACTGAAGCCGAAACGGACAGTCTACACATCTAGCAATCGTTTGTAACCGATAGTTCGGGACCCCATCGGCATTTATTTATTATTTCCACCGAAAAATTACTTAAACATATTATTTACATTGTCATTTTATAATAGAACTAACGGACCCGAAAGACGTTGTCCTGTACACTTGTGATAAATTCGAAAAATCGGTCCAGACGTTAGGAGGAGATCACTAACATACGTAGGAGAATTATGTGATAATAAGATGTAAGATTGCTTTAGATTGAGAATCTAAACCAATCTTAAATTCACTGGAACACTCTAAAAAAATCGGTACAGCCATTTTGGAGGTAGTTGAATTATGAATCTAAACCATCCTCGAATCCACTTGAACACGGAAAATTTCATTCTAATCGGTCCAGCTGTTTTGGAGGAGGTCAGTGTCTAGACACGTACAGAAGAATTATATAGATAAAGATTAGAAAATAAAAATCAGATTTTGATGAAATTTAGTTTTGAACATACGACTATTCCCAAAATTTTGAAATATTAATTCAATTCTAAGGAATCGATTTTTTGTAGGTCATGTGACGGCCTGACAGAAATTACAAACGAGGACTTAGCAAGTCCCATCTGATTTAGTAAGAGGCATATCTATAGTTTAAAAGTAAATTATTCGGAGCAATGGACAACTCACTGTAAAACGAGAAAAATAGCTGTTTACTTCACTTTTCATTGTTGTAAATAATATATAATAAACTGTGCTCGCTAATGAAAAAATATAATTCTCTTTTCTAATTTTGCCTTACTTACTCAGTAGTTTCTAACGCGACCATAGAATACATAAATATAATAATTGCTAAGTACCTACATATAATGCAAATGGCACACGAACTGACAAAATTAGTTTCTAATAGATAAAGTAAAATCACGCGAAAGTATTCATTTTAATTTTTAAATTTCCAGTTAGGTCGTTTTCAGTAGTCTACGTGTAATTCGTGTAAGAATCAAAATCTTTTACAGCAATATAGAATAAATTAAATAGTAAAATGTTGCCGAATCTTGAAAAAAATACCGCCCGTATAATATTATGTTGAAATTGAACCATCGCTGAGTGAGCGTTGACCCCACTATAACTTTACAAGATTTTGAAAAATAAGTTCAATTTTAAACGTGTTTGGTGTGCAGTGCAATCGATCAAAATAATAAATTTTAAAAATGCTTTCGTGACACGCAGTTCAATGACCGACTTTATATGCCGGCACTTTTTGTACAAGTAGATACATCCTTTCACAGTAATACGACCCACTAGATTCAGAGATTGTCTGACTGACAAAAAATAGGTGTTGCCATATTTTCCTAAGAGAAGTCATAAAATATATTAACAATCTTGTAGTTGTATGTAGATTTATTTTATGAAAATAAGGGACGAGACGAGCAGGACATTCTGCTGATGGTAATTGATACGCCCTGCCTATTACAATCCAGTGCCGCACAGGATTATTGAAAAACCCAATAATTCTGAGCGGTACTACGATACGCTCGTCACCTTGAGATATATGATGTTAAGTCTCATTTGCCCAGAAATTTCACTAGCTATGGCGCCCTTCAGACCGAAACACAATAATGCTTACCAGTAATATTAAGTGTGTGTCTTCACGGCACAAAAGAGGCCGTTGTGGTACCTATAATCCAGCCGGCATCCTGTGCAAAGGAGCATCCCACTGGTAGATGGGATTCTCCGTATGGCATAATATTGCATCACAATTTAAATCTATAAGTAACTCAAAGGGGTTTCGTACACAAAGGGACCCATGCATTGCTGTCCGAAGAATTATTTTTTTAACTACCATAATAGCTATGAAAATATACAATTTCATCATGCAAACCAATAAAACTATTATAATTGATGTAAATTCCGTAATATAAAAAACATTTAGTAGTAGTTTTTATTATTTGTTAGAAATTACATAATACGATGAATCTTGCCTCAAAGAAAAAAGAATTAAGATAGGTATGTAAAATGTAGATTAAATTTTGTTTCCAATTGAACAAGCCAATATAATATTACACAATATCAAAGAAAATTTGTATCTTATTAGTCGATCTGGCAACCACGCATGGTCCAAGCAAGGGTGTTACGAATTACGATGTTAGTCGCCACTCCAAATCCCTTACATTACTCATATATGTGTTATAATTATGTATTTAGTGACTATACAGTACTGTATTAGAGAAATAAAAGTTACTTGAAAACTATAATACAAAAAGTCAGTTTGTGTAAAGTTTAGCTTGCGTTCCGAATCGTACATACATCTTCTCTTCGTCAGAACTGCAGGTTTCAGAGTTCAGTCCCTATTCTAGCCTTCCAGGAATCGGATTGAAAGCATACGCTCGTCTCTATTATACTCCCTTCTAAAAACAGAGACATCAATACGTATGAATGGATTAAGTACGAAGTCATATTTAACCGGACTTCTGAACGCACAAAATTCAGGTCTGTACATTGATTACAAAATACACTAAAAGAAGAATAATATTTAAAATCATTTTTCAATAAAATAGTCGAATAAAGAAAAAAACCCCGTTAGGTTTATAGACAAAACAATATTTTATCATATTAATAAAGAGCATTTCGCTTTTTTCCCTTGTGAAATAGAATATTTGCAAACAGGCCTAGAACTAATGCACTTACCCTACCCTAGACTGTATTTAATATTGTGGATAATTATTAAAAAACAACTACAAAGCCCCAACGTATGGGGACAAGTGGGTAGATACCTTTATATCCCCCTGAGCGTTGGTCCTCCAAGCCAGGCTGTTCCCAAACCAACACGTGGCCCCCACGAGATCTCGAAACCATTCTTGAAGTTGGAAAATGAAAAGAAAAATAAAGTACTAACAAAACGGAGATCGCGCGCTAAGTCTACGTAACGCTGGCGCGAGTGCCAGAGACAATTAGTGCGGGGTGAGTTGACATCGCGAGGGTTGTTTACGGATCGAAAATCGGTAAAATACTGCCGCCAACCGGTTGCCGGCTGCCGCGACCCGCCAGACGATACTTCAGACTTCAGTGATTGCGCGCCACACGCCATACTAATAAAATTTACTACTAATTTGGTAGATTTGGTCAGCTTTCTGTTTCTCTTTTGTAGCTTTCAATAACTTTGGTAAGCTGGTTCATTTACATTTTTTAAGTTCAACAGCTCCAAACATATTGAAGGTCAATTGAAAAGGCGACGATTTCCTAGGAATTTATGGGCCACTAATTACTGAACAAATTGAGGCTATTTTATTTAATATGTATACCAGCCTACTACAAGCAAACATCAAGTGCTATTTTAATAATTTTTGCGTTTAGTAGATAAAATGTCATAAAGGTTAGAAAATTTATTGAATTAGGCGTTACTTTGCGGAAATCCTTAATTATACAAATGATTTAAGTTTTCTTTAGTGTTAATTCCGCCAATATTTGTTTTTAAAACAATTCGACACGTGTGTCGCCAAAATCTGGCACGAGACTCTAGCCTCGTAGCCTTTGAGTCTAGTGCCAGATTGTGGCGAGACAACACGTCCTGAGAATGCCTCGTGTAGAGGCGAAACACGTGTCGAATTGTCTTAAAAAATAAAAATTGGCGGAATGAACACTAAAGAAAACTTAAATCATTTGCACATAAAGGTTATCAATTGATTTGTTACCTTACCTAAAGAACTTCGCCAATTAGCAAAAAAGGAAATTAATATGATAGAGTTTACTTTTAAAATGGGTCTTAGATGCTATAATTGTTTGCAGTGACGAACAAGCATGTGCTCATTAGCTGAAAGTATCATTTCGTTTACCAATATCCGTTTACTGATGAAAAAGAATACAAAGGTCTAAATAATTTTTCAATTAAAAAAAAATTAATTAATTAATCAATCACATTTAAAGACGTCTAATAAAAGCAGTACCATTGAAACTGATCTGTTTATGAAGCCGGATGCGGGGCATCGGAACTATTCAATTAAGCCCTATATACGTGATTAGGTTTTTTAGAATTGCAAAGGGATGCACTGCTTATAATTGTAACTAACAAGTGTTAAAACAACTTCCAAACATATTTAAATACTTAATAACAAGGTATCCTTATATTAAATAAATATTGACTACAACTACAGTTAATATGTTTGTGCTAGAACTGCAGTAGAAAATAATACTTCGTAATTACATTAAATAAATTAATATAATTATTCCAGTCTGTAAACTTGCACGAAATTTAGACCTTTTAGGTAAAAAATATTTAGATTAACATAAATACTATTAAATAAACTACTTATTTAAAACATAATACAAAGAATTGATAACAACGATTCTTATGCCTATTAGCCTATGTAAGAATCATGTATAGTTAGTATATTGGTAGAATTCTGTAGTAATTGAACTTTGAGAGTGGCAACACTAGTTTGACGAGCATCAAGACGATCGCTGTATAGTTGTATAAGGGGAGGAGTGAGGCGAGAGGGGGATGTAGACCACGCGACCGCAACGTGCGATGACGTCATGCAGTTTTTACTGAAAACTGCTATTACTAGAGCTGAGGAAAACGTTCCTATTCATTCATTATCATAGGTACCGACGTATTTGCATAATAATTATCCTTAACCAGTAAAATTGCTCGTAATCATTCTATTCCTCAGTGGCTTGATCGATTAATAAGTTTTTTTTTTAACTATCTTTGAACTGTTTATTTTATTTAAATAGTTACCTATATTGCGTTTCACCCGTATTTGTTTGTATGTGCAACTGAATCTTACCATTATTATTACCAACCAAAACCGCATAAATTTGTCACCGGCCCACAATATTAAAAGAAACTACAATATGGTACTCTTCGCTCTCTGGAATGACAATGATGGCCTCCAAGGCCCCCGCCTGGCTTCGTTGTATAAGCCTAGGGCTATCAGCAACAAAGAATATATAATATTACTAGTTGAATATATTATGTGGCAGCACAGAGGGTTTTAGTCTGTGTTTAGACCTGAGACCGACATTTTTTTTTTTATATATGAAAATAAGGGACAAGACGAGCAGGACGTTCAGCTGATGGTAATTGATACGCCCTGCCCATTACAATGCAGTGCCGCTCAGGATTCTTGAAACCGCCAAAAATTCTGAGCGGCACTACAACTGCGCTCGACACCTTGAGACAAGATGTTAAGTCTCATTTGTCCAGTAATTTCACTAGCTACGGCGCCCTTCAGACCGAAACAAAGTAATGCTTACACATTACTGCTTCACGGCAGAAGTAGGCGCCGTTGTGGTACCCATAATCTAGCCGGCATCCTGTGCAAAGGAGCCTCCCACTGGTGAATAATATGGACCCCGTTTCGGGGTCTTCAATACGTAAATCTATTTTCCTGTTCTTCAAAAAAATTGAATAATAATGTGAATTCAGTAAAGAAGCCTACTAGAGTCAACTCACCGTGGCCGATATAATTCATTCTTTCTTTATTAAATTTTATTTGCTTATTACACTGAGACTGACCGATGCAATGGTCTAGAGGTGGACTCAGTCAGTATCACTGAAATTAAATATTATATATTAATATTTTCAATGCAAATAAAAAGCAAGGATTTTGTATAAAATACTCAACAAAATGTGTTTCACCGTGCTTGATTCACGACTGCCAAACTTTGGCATCAACTTTGTCAGAAAAGAAAATAGTTAGCAAAAAAATATTGAAAAATAGAAAACTTTATTGGAGTTGTGCCTTAGGGGTATCCTATCCATTTTCCGGGCATATCTTTTAGGTACCTAATGTGATTTGACAATGATACGGCCTTCCATAGATGGTTTTAGTAATTAGTGAAAATTATCCAGATATTGAGGTCAAACAAATGCAAATAAGGCATGAGTCAAATTACACAAAACGTAAATTTCTTGCGGCATTCTAATTTCAACAAAGATAACATTATCAGAAACATCATTCACACAACACATGTAGATATATCAACATTTACTTATGACATGTAAGTAAATTACCTACCATAGACAATCTTACCTCACTGATCAGTCATCTTACTCACTTAACTACAACAACTTGGTATACGCAAACATGGCTTACAGGCCTTGCGTCAGATATTATATAATAATAATATGGACACACTTTTACACAAATTATGCCCCAAACTAGGCATAGCCTGTACTATGGGTACAAGACAACGATATATACTACTTAAACATCCATGACTCGGAAACAAACATCCATATTCATCATATAAATTATTGCACCTACCGAGATTCGAACCCGGGACCTCTAGCTTAGTAACATTTTAATTTTTTTAGGATACTTTGCATATAACACACATACAAACTGCTCTTTCCGCTGCTGGCAGCGCTCTTCTACAGATACAGCGGATATCCCTTGTAATAACAATAGTGGGCAGTCTCTTTAATAGTATTTCGCTACGAACTTTAATATCCTATTTCAACCCCATGTAGGTCAAAGTTCCAAAAATGCTCGAACAAGTCTTTATAATTTACTACTTATCAAGTGCCTAAATTCAAGGTTTATGGTTTTATCTCCGAAAATAACGAATTCCCATACAAACTCCCATCCCCTTTTTCAATCCCTACATTTATTTTTTCGCAATTAAAGACCTATGTCCTTTTCCAAGCACTAGTCTATCTCTGTATATCATCAAAATCGGTCGTAACAAACAAACATATATTCATATTTATAATATTGTGACAATAAGTAGCCTATAATATTATGCTGTCCCGACCTCTAATTATTCTTATTCATGTGCAAATTATAATTTGAATAAAATATAGTTTTCGCGTTTTGCCCGGACATACATACAGATAAAACGAACAAGTATTCTCTAAAAAGTATATTCAATGTTCAGTTTTTAGTTTATTACGATTTTAATTCTATTATTACATTATATTACAATATTTAAAATTTTAAGCAGAATTCCATTGCAAAACAGTATTTTCTCCCATTCAGATTGAGCAGTCATTGTTGTACATAAATAATCGATCTAGCGATAAGCACAGATGAAACAAGTCTATGTATTATCTAATCTATCTATGAACAATCAATTGTACAATACCATTATGCCGGAAGTTAAAGTATTTAAAATTACAAAATCAGTCCGCAAGATTTCAGCTCTCATCAATTCACGTTAGTGTTTTACCGTCACCTGTTGTGTTAAGCGCGAACTAAATTCTCCATTGTAGTTCTAATTCCACTGTAAGGTTAAGTTTTGAAGAAGGTCCTTCCAGCACCGCTAGATGTCACTTTAAAGTGAACTTTAAAACACGCAAAATCATCTGAACAGCAATGAAGCATAATATTGTGATGTTTTATATTTTTTAAAGAATTATTGTGCGATTCTCTAAAAACCAAAATGATCATACTGTGGTAACACTGTGGTAGTTAGTAACAAATGTTATTTATATACAAATAATTTACCCTGCAATCCGATCTCTTCCATTAAATATGACCTGTCCATTTAAATAACAAATTTTTTAAGGAACAACGCGTAATATTATAATTGGGTATAATATTTAATAATATTTCGTAAATTTAATTACTTATCTCGTTTCGTTGAGTTTATGGGCGTTCGTTAGTGATCATGCTAATTGTTAGGTACTAATTCATTCATTTTTCACGCGTTTAAACCTTTAATAGAGTAGTTAAGTTATAAGTTTGAACATCACCAACGTTAGTCAAGAACCGTGTTGCCATTACAGGAATTAAATAACACCGCAATTTTATCTGGACTACGTCAAGATGACGTTATCTATTTCAATTATTATGAGTGGATGCTCGCTATGGAAGGTGTCATTTAATGACACATTTAAATATCGAAGCAACTCGAGAAGCTATTGTAGTCGCTTCAACTACTGCGCGGTAGTCACCTTACGAATTGGATTAACTACGTCATTATGTCACTCGACGGATGTTGTCCATTTGATACTAACTCTTATGTACAAATTGCGTGTATCAAATTGCAGAAAAAATCAGTACTAAATTTTCGAAAAAAAAAAATCTTTACGTCAACTATTTTATTTACAGAAATTGTAAATAGTGTTACTAACTGTACTCTAAGATAAACTATTTAGTCATTTTCATGTTGATGAACTTTACAATTTGTAAAACTATGACTATATTGTACGCTAACTTTTTGGCACATGCAAGGCATTGACATTAAAAAAAAGTCTTTCAATTTATTATATTAAGCATGACAATAATTACAATCAGTAAAGCAAAAAACTATTTTAATGTGACAAATTCTTGGAAGAAAAGATTCAGAAAATTTAAATAAATGATACCCTTTAAATTTTTTTACAACTACCTCCATAACTACAATATTACTAATCTGTAGGTACTCTTTGTTTAACGTCTCTGAAATCAGACAGCAAGAATAATTGTAAATGTAAGTACATTTCACCGTTTTAGATTCTTCCTCTATTGACTTACAATAGAGTTCGTAAAAATAACGGCTGTTACAATTGAATAACATTAGTTTTCAAATGTAGTCGCGGCCTTATCCCACACTCCACGCCCACGCCTGCACTAAACGTTACTTCTCATTGTTATTCTGACCGCACCTTCACACTCGCGTTATAAAGCATCATTGGAAATATCCGCCTTATCTATATTATATACACACCTATATACGTACATAAAAAATCATTGTATGTATATGTGTATGTTCCGGTTAGGACTTCAAATCAGCTGGGCCAATGTTGATGAAATTTTCGGATATTCAGCATAATATGTGATTACTGTATTCAGAAATACAACTATAGTTGGGTTGGTTCGGATATTTTTGTTGTTTAATGGCTATATTGCTAGTATTTCTAAAAAAAACGAATGTGATTTAGACCTCACGACTGAAGTAAACAAAATATTTATGTATATTATTGTTCAAGAACGACATGAAATTACAAGATAATCAAGAAATCACCTTTCGCGTAACGCTAGTGTTCGTTTGTAACGCTCAACGTCACGCATTTATCAGCTCTACTCTGAAGAGTAAGAGAGATTTGGAAATCAAACGTGCGTAGTGAAATTTTACTTCAAAAAAAAAGAAAAACAATATTCTGGGTAACCTGATCACCAGGTTCACCTTTAACAGGTTTTACAAGATGCGAAGACACGGTCTTTAAGAATCGTGTACTGACACGATTTTATCAAAGTCTGTTGATTTTATGTCAATAAAGTATCACAAGAAAGAAATAAGTGGCGTGTCCCAAGTATACCGATGCAGCCTGGCGATTTGGTTCTTTTAAAAGAAGTTAATGCTCCACCGATGCAATGGAAGTGGGGCGAATAGTTTGTATGTTCCCAGGTATAGATGGAGTAGCTCGTGTAGCAGAGGTGAAAACCACTACTGGCACTAACCGTCGAGGTGTCTCGTATCTCTGCCCATCATTGGAGCCAGCAGCAGCTGCCAATTTGGAAGCAGGAGCTTCCAAGGCCCCGGAGTATGTTGCGGCACAACACTTGTGTTGCGGCACATCACTAGTGCCCGGGTGAGGCGCGAGCCGAGAACGAAGCCTCCAGTCCCCACCATTCAGTTAGTCAAGTACGGTCAAACGTCGTGCACGCATCATAATTAAGAAACCTATCAGCCGCGGCACTCAAGTCATATTAGTAAAAGTCAATTAATATACCATAGATTCAATACAGTTTTGAAGTATTTATTTATACATTCCCGAGAAGGAACATTGACTTTTTTGAGTATCGACCGAGAAGTATGACTAATATCGTACTGCAGTTACCCTCCACTGTAACCTGGCGTAATTGTGGCTGGCCTGAATCTCCAGTCAGTCCTGACTCCTGATCAACGCTGTCCAGTTACCGACAACTCGGCTTGCCACGTTTCGCCTTCCGTGGTTCAGGGATTCAGGAATCATGTCCAGAAGCAGCCACTGAAGCCGATTCTTTTCGCGACATCATGTTCAAATCAAAACACTTCATTAACTCAGGTTAAATTAATAATGCTTATGAATCTGTTGCTTCATTGTTTTACAAAATGATTTTAATGACAATTAATTGTCATGCATCAAGTAGTCAAAAATAAATGTAAATTAATTTAATATTATATTCATTTTGGCACTGTTTTAACTATATCATAAAAACATGTATTTTTTAAATTAAACCACAGTAAGGCGTATTCTATCAATAAACTAATGCTTTCAGCTCACGCAAGGTCAACGTTTTGATAAAATGCTTGGGAGAGGTCCCCTAATTTATTATAGGTACACTATATTAATATTCTTGCTATTTTGTTTCGGTGCGGCGTCAAGTCGGTCAGGCTCGAAAATTCGAGTGATTTTTGAATACGAAATAAATATAACTATAAAATTTCAAATAATTTTATAATGAACTAATCTATCTCTGTATGGTAGCAGGTTTGCCATTTTCAAACCCTAAGTTTTTTATATACGCCCAAATATGCGTTAATATTATTGTTGATATAATATTTTATTGTTTCCATATAAGGCTAGACAATTATGAGACAAATAATAATATTAATTTTCGTTTTTAACGTACACCGTCAATCAAGATAGTAAATGCGTCTGTATGGAAGAATGACCGACTAGCACAGGCTTAAACTATTGAAAGACGTCGTTTTTCTCTGTGTAACCCGCTTTATTATTCAGACATCAATGGCGTAATAATAAAGTTCTCATGGCCTTGTGGAGTATAATATATGGTATTGACTTGCAGTGACGGTATGTGGTCGCCCTGCCCAGTGGAACAGAAATGTTTTTTTTTTAATGAAAATAGCAGGACGTTCAGCTGATGGTTATTGATACGCCCCAAAAATTACTTGCAGCACTACAACTGCGCTCGTCACCTTAAGTCTCATTTGCCCAGTAATTTCACTAGCTACGGTGCCCTTCAGACCGAAACACAGTAATGCTTACACATTACTACTTCACGGCAGAATAAGGCGCCGTTGTGATACCCATAATCTAGCCGGCATCTTTTGCAAAGGAGTCTCCCACTGGTACCTCATATCAATATCTTTCCATAACATTGAGCATTATTAATACACAAATTGAGGCTAAAACGTTTTTATTTATGAAAAAGCAAGACAAACGAGTATACGGATGATAGGTAAGGAAATGCCGAAGGTATCACAAGAGTGCTGCCAACCTTTTAGGATCGTATGTCACCCTGGTAACACTGCGCTAGGAAATTCATATCATTGGCCTATGGACTTGCATCCCGTGCCACTAAATAAATTAAAAAAAAAAATCATATCATCGTCTGGTTGTAAGCTGAAGAAAGTTATCTGCAACCACAGTATGGAGGAATACTCTAGATCGAAATGGTGGGGATGATAAATAGAGGTTTGAAGGTGTGGTGGATAGACTTTGGCGGTAGCGGCAGGCGAAGTGTTACGTGCAGTCCGAAGATCCACTAGCTGTCTCCTAGGAATAAGATTATTTTATCGTTTCACCTCCCGGAAACTCGATCTGCCAAGAACTTAATTTGAATATTACAATTACAAGGAAGTATGTGTAGTAGAAAAGATCAATCCATCGTATTTTACAAGAATTATTAAATGTAGGTAGTAACGACCCGTATATTCGTATCGCTCGGCAAATTATATCAACCAAGGCTGAATTAGAAATCATCTACGTTTTAAAAACAAAGTATGTCTACAACTGGTGTAGAATTAACGAAATTTTTACTCATATCATATCGTCAGAAAGATGTTTGCCGGATTTCAATATGGAAGTCTAAAATGTTTTCAAATAACGATGTGATTCCACCTCGCACGACACGCAACCAATAATCATATGAAATATTATCTTACTGAATGTGTGGCGTTTCTTTACAGTGCGGTTTTCATTAAACATTCGTCAAGTGCAACCAAACTATTGAATGCATCTTGTGCGGTTCCCTTCGTGTTTTTCTTTTCCAGAAAAAAAAGAAAAGAAAATTTCTCTAGGATCATACAAAACGGACCTCTGATTTATCGATCGAGTTTCAAACCAAGACATTATTGAAACATCAATGACAATAAATCCATTATTCAAACAGAACCAAAGCCGTGAAATACTTTAATTAGACACAAAAAGCGTGTAGCCTTAACCGTGAACATTTTTATCGCACTTAGCGCGACACACCGATAAAAATATCATACTTTTAATCTTTTTCTGTTTCCTTGTAGTCAGTCAATGGTCGAGATAAACGTGAAATATTTATCTGCCTCTTAGGAAAGGTTTGATTTTAAATGCAGTAATATTATACTGATAAATCGCAGACTACTTTTAAACGTTGAAAGATGAATTCCGTCAGCATTATTGATTAGGAAATATTTATGGTATTTTATAGTTGATTTGTAAATCGTTAAATAATTGAAATGCTTTGGTATTTTCCGTAAAAATAGCCTTGGTGTGTTGTGATAGTGATTTATATATACATATAAATCCACCGTTGAATATGCTTAATTATTGCGAGTTGAACTAGCACACGACCAGCGGTTCTATTCTCGTAATTTCAAAATCGGTTCGGATCCTATCCATATTTTGCTCTAGATTCGTATTCTCCTATCATTTTCATATAACCTGCGCGTCAACGACATCTGAACCACAAAGCTCGCACATAGTTACCAATATTGTTCCACCAAATCTAAAATATTTCTACTACTATTAAAAGGGTTATAGGTATCACGGACTAGTAAAAAAATAAGGACTCCGTGTCACCTTACATAACATTACAGGGTAGCACCAAAACAAGCCGATTAACGTGTAAATACATAGCCCCACGTACACACTTACACTACTACAGTCCGTTAGGCGGCCATTATGAGAATTGTCATCTTCTGTGACAGATCAGTTTGCGTCTAAATAAAATATTTTAAAAATGCCGTCTTGCGTTGTGAACAAGTGTAAAAACGTTACTATATAAGTATTTGTGGTCATATATGATTATTTAAGGGAGAAAAAATTGTGTAACTAGTACCCCCCGTAACCGCACACACACTAGCATAACGGTGCTTCACTTGCTAATATCACGGCACGGAGTCCTTCTTTTTTTACTCGTCCGTGATAGGTAATTAGTATCTCCTTCTTTTTGACATAAGTTCGCTTCGATTATATTCTCGGTTTGTTACGAGAAAAAGACTGCTTTTAATGAAAAACTATTTGCTAGCCATAATAAAGAAAACTCTTAAAATTTCAAACTTATAGCTAGTGTAAGTGGTAGTCAAAGGTAGATTCATAAAAGTGTATTGTAGGGTCTTTAAGTAGGCTCTACGCTGATTAAATTAAATGTAGCTGTAGTTACTGATTGTGTTAGGTTTATAATATTGTGAAGTGAAACCTCAAAAAAATATTTGCATGTCTGTCAAGACGAAACATGTGCCTACTCCTAAATTTGTAACAACTTTACTTGTGAATGTTTCTGGCAAATAAAGAACTTGACTTTGAAAGCCCAAATATGTGATAAAGTGTTCAGCACAATTTCGGATGAAACTTAGTAATACAATATTGATGAACAAGAGTATCATTCAGTGGCCTAGCTAAAATTAATCATTTGGTTGGATCCGGGTGGCATAAATGTGGTTTTATGTATTAATTTTATTTTATTATTTAAAATAATGTAGTTATCCTACTCCGGTTCTCAAGGTTAATCCATAAATTTTGAACAGATAACAGAGTTCCACGCAGATGAAGCCAGAAGTCTTGTAGGTACGACATGAGGTATTTCTAAATTGGTGTGTCCCCGTTCAATCCTTTGAAATTAAGATACAAAGGATGCAGTACTGTAAGTTTTCCACAGGACATGTCATATGAGAGTTCGAGTCAATTGAGGTCATTTACACGCCGCAACAGGAGGGCGGGGAGCTATGAACGTCGCCAAATAATAATATAACAACGGTATATCTGTTGCAGGGCTGCCATCCAATTTTTTTTTATGAAAATAAGGTCATTATAATGCAGTGCCGCTCAGGATTCTTGAAATACCCAAAAATTTT
The DNA here is from genome assembly GCA_949711755.1 of Leptidea juvernica. Taxonomy (NCBI): domain Eukaryota; kingdom Metazoa; phylum Arthropoda; class Insecta; order Lepidoptera; family Pieridae; genus Leptidea; species Leptidea juvernica. The sequence goes on from CATIXQ010000011.1 coordinate 15,318,321, forward strand.
GAGCGGCACTACAACTGCGTTCGTCACCTTGAGACATAAGATGTCAAGTCTCATTTGCCCAGTAATTTCACTAGCTACAGCGCCCTTCGGACCGAAACACAGTAATTTTACACATTACTGCTTCACGGCAGAAATAGGCGCTGTTGTGGTACCCATAATCTAGCCCTTTGCAAAGGAGCCTCCTATGTTATTTATTATATTAATTACATATAGTATATATATTTAATAAATTAACTACTATTTAATCAAATAAAACAAATCTTATAAATATATTTACAATACTATGCATTAAATAAAAACTATTATTACGGGGAAGTGTACCAAGAATACTAGCAACATTTCCGCGTAGGATACAGAGCTAGGCTGATAAGTTGAACGAAATAGCTGTCAGCGCTTAGGTTTCCACTAGCCCTGTTGTATCGCGTCGAGTTTTGTCATAAATTCATAATGTGTTAAACCTTACCAACCCTACCACGCAAAATTGGCGCACAGTAGACCTCGAGTTGCGGAGAATAACTCGTGAATTCCTATACCTAGTTACGAATTCGCGTCTCGTAATAATTCACAAACACGGAATTTTAAAGTACGATCGTATATGTATAATATATTTCAATTAAAAGTGAAACCAATAAACAAGTAATGGTAATTTTATAACGCTATTAAACAAAAATGCTGAAAAATAAAGGCTCGCAACAAACGATACGTGTATTGTGACAATTAAGACACTGCTTATAATTTTAGATTTCTTCATAATTAATTAATTAAATTTCTTTCTTACATTTAACATCTTGTCTCATGGTGACGAGCGCATTTGTAGTGCCGCTCAGAATTTTTGGGTTTTTTAAGAATCCTGAGCGGCACTGCATTGTAATGGGCAAGGCTTATCAGTTACCATCAACTGAATGTCCTGCTCGTCTCGTCCCTTATTTTCATAAAAATAAAATAAATATATAAATGATTCCTTAAGATCTTTTAATAAACGTTTTTTCTTCGTGACCTTCAACTGTCTATTATCGGTATATACTGTCAATGCGATATTGTCTTCTCGTGTTAAATAAATCTTTCTTATCACAAGTACTTCCGCTATACTTCTTTTCCACTGATGCATAGCTAGAAGCGAAAATAACGAATTAAATTCCAATTGAAGGTTTAAACGAAAAAAAGTTAAAACTTAAGTCACACGTTTTTTATGCAAATGTTTCAATTTCAATTTATTGTAATTCCATAAATACATTCCTTGAATATAACATTTGGAGTAAATATTATAATTATTGTACAAGGTAGTATTACAGATAATCAGTTTGGGTGTCGCAATTTGGTCTGAACAGCAGAACGTAGTAGGGAGACAAATATTTTATGTAAGTATATGTTTCATTTTACCTTCTGATTTGCTTTTGCCATATACTACTTTAATATTATGTAAAACCTCTGATTATTTGATCCTTAATAAATTCTTAATAGACAATGAAATACAGATAAAATATTTGCTCATGAAAAGAGTCGAGTCACATGTTGTCTTGACTTGTTGTTCTATTGTCGCGTCTGCGTTCATTAAACGCTTAGAAGAACTTGCGTTGAAACCGCTTCGTGTGAAATGGATCATTTATGTGATAAGAGCTGCATAGCCGTGTCAAATTGAAAGCCTTGTTCTCAGATAATGTTTATAAGAATTAACCTTCACCGATCACTGGATAAAAGCAACTCATGATTCAGTTTATGGTATTCATGAATGAATAGTACTAGGCACATACATCGCTGTTTTCTACTCATATTCAATTAAACCTATTTTTATATAACCTCCTGAAATGTTTTTTATGTCAATAAAATCCAAACATCAATTCGGAAGCAAATAGCGGTTGGGGAGACAGGTAACGACGCAACAAACTCTATTTTCCTACTACTTTTTTTAGCTGTTAGTTATTATATTAATTAATTAATTAATCAACTAATAAATATAATAACTAAGATTAAAAATAGAAAGTTAAGAAATAAAAAATTAATACCTTCAATATTACACAAAAGTACCTTATTGCTAAATACAACCTTAAACAAGTTCCGGCAAGATTACGTTGAGACGTCAGTACTCGCTTCATTGTGTGTCTTCAACCGTATTTATCACGGAGAGTGTTCCGAAGAGCTGTTCAAGCATGCACATGGAATGACATGGGTAACTTTAAAAAAAGCGCGTACACTTTTCAATAAGGTCGGTAACGTTACTGTGGTGTTGCAGGAGAATGAAGGCGGAAGTGATTACGTAACATCAGATGAACATGCCCGTTATCATTAAAAAGATCTGCAGTAGAGATTGACATCGGAGCCATATTTTAATAACACTTTTAAATTTGTTTAAGGATAACTTCGGAAAATAGGATGCGCTAGTTGATAACAGAAGTTAAATGGTACATTTTCCCTAACAACTATTGTATATGTTATGGAGCCACTAGTTCATTACAGAAGTATAGAGATACATTTACCCTAACAACTATTGTATAATATGTTATAGAGCCACTAGTTCATTACAGAAGTATAGAGATACATTTACCCTTACAACAATTGTACATGTTATGGTGCCACTAGTTGATTACAGAAGTATAGAGATACATTTACCCTAACAACAATTGTATATGTTATGGTGCCACTAGTTGATTACAGAAGTATAGAGATACATTTA
>CATIXQ010000011.1:15321001-15388083 GCA_949711755.1 Leptidea juvernica
GCCACTAGTCGATTACAGAAGTATAGAGATACATTTACCCTAACAACAATTGTATATGTTATGGTGCCACTAGTTGATTACAGAAGTATTGAGATACATTTACCCTAACAACAATTGTACATGTTATGGTGCCACTTGTTGATTACAGAAGTATAGAGATACATTTACCCTAACAACTATTGTATAATATGTTATAGAGCCACTAGTTGATTACAGAAGTATAATGGTACATTTACCCTTACAACAATTGTATATATTATGGTGCCACTTGTTGTTTACACAAGTATAATGGTACATTTACCCTAACAACTATTGTATATGTTATGGAGCCACTAGTTCATTACAGAAGTATAGAGATACATTTACCCTTACAACAATTCTACATGTATGGTGCCACTAGTTGATTACAGAAGTATAAAGGTACATTTACCCTTACAACTATTGTATATGTTATGGAACTTACTAGAGTTACTACCAAGTTAATTCCCGTGTTGTAGTTATGTAAAGTCACAACTGTGAAATTGACATTGAACGAGCTAAATAAGTACTTCACTCACTGCATTTACCTGCCCATCAACACAAATAAATAATTAAACTTGAAATCGTAAACTCTTATCGATGTTTTAATGTCACTAAAGAGGAAATAAACATTGTTATTGTACCTACTGTCTAAGGCTATATTAAGATAACCTCATTATTTTACTTCTCAAGGATATACTTACGTTTTAAAAACTAAACAACATAATTGTTGAGGTTTTTGTTCCGTGAAACAAGAATAACAAGAATTATTATATTGTAGGGAATGACATAGATTTTAAAATGTGATGTTAACTTTCATGTTTATTATTAGCCAGCTTCGAAAAGGGTTTTTTTTTAACAAGGGGACACCAACGTGACATTTATAATATGGCTCTGGTGTCCGTCTGTCTGTCAGCTTGCTGTATCAAATAAGCCGGAGCTAGGCAGTTGACACCTTGACAGAGTACTTGATATTGCCTATTGCCGAAAAAGCAACAAAACGATAAAAACTATTGGTTTTTACTACGGCGTCCTACATTTTATACAAAATATTTTATGGATGTTCCGAGATTCTAAGCATCGTCCCTAGAGATTACTCTTGATCTATAAATCTTGGTATATTTAGTATTTTCTTTGATTAAAGCAAGTGTTACACTTTAAATGAATAACTTACTTTTGTTTAACCAATTCTCCAGTTGTGGTGCCACCTACAGATCAATTATTAAGATTTGGACATTGACTTCAGGTGTCGCTTTTTCAAATATAAACAACAATTACAAAATTTGTTATAAGCCTTAAATTATAATATTTGTTGTTGTAGATACGTTGTTTTGCCATAATTATAAATTAAATACCATTTTATGAATTGTCATAATATGTAAATAAAAATGTCATTGACTGAATTATTTGTTTGCGAAAGCCAAAAAAAATATTGGTTCCGGGTAAGTAATCGAACCAACATGATATATACTAAAACCCTTTATGAAACACGCTGCATTTTATGGTTAAAGTATTATTGCGATCGGTTTAGGAGTTTTTTGCAGTATAACCGAACAAAAAACAGCGCTCCATTTATTAGTATAGATATTTACAATAGTATGGACTTCAATTGCAATTATTCGGCTGCACGGTGTAAAGTCTCCTGCAAATTTCGATGCATTTTGCAGACTTTTACTGTCATCTTTATGACCTAGCATGGTGTTAAAATAGAAAGTGCCAACTATTCCAGCCGCAGTGTGTATTAGTGTTAACTAGACACGCGACTATCTGACAACTTTCATTGAATCTAATTAGTCACCTCACTAGACTTGGCTGCCTCTGTGTCTCGTACCTTTATAGAAGAAACGAATGAAAGGAAAAACATCGGAGCTGTAATTTCTAACGTAGCAGATAGTGTGTTCAGCAAAACTCTTATATAAAATGTCTGAAGATTTATAAAAAGGAACAGAAAGGAACACCTGCGAAAACACAAGAGCGTTGCCGACTTATAAAGCATCAAAAAAGGTACATATTAATTCGAAAATTGAAGACACTTTCGTACGTGGCGGACGGGGATCGAACGGGTGCGATGGCATTATGGTGATATTCTAACTACTGTGCCATCGACCCTTTGTTTGCTCTTTCTTATTGTTTAATTTTCCAAAAATGTTTGTTTAAGTGAAACTTCTTTGGGATCGTTGTGATTTGAAACTCGATGAAACGAAAAACCGAGACGGAGACACAAACAGTATAAGATTTAGCCGGCGAGAGGATGAGACAGACACATAATAGGGAGAAAATGAGATAGGAAAGCATTATACGGTGTTTTGGTACCAGGCGATCATAGTTGAAGAAGAGATTGTCATATGTATGACGTGAGTATACCTTAATATATTCTGACGTCATGCGCACAACGTGATGTTCTACTACAAAGCTACCAGGAGAACATAGGTAAATATGGTAGCGGTGATAGTTATGTCTTTAATAGCGGTTGGAATCATGTGTCATCCTACCAATATGTACCAGGACTTCATATGCAGTTTAGTGGTTCATGCACAACGCAAGTTTCACTTCTGACATGTTTAGGTACTTTGTACGCACGCAATTTCTTCGAAATCAATACTTATCCTCAAGTCAAAGAAATCTTTGAGTAAAGAAAGTATTTTCGTATTAGAATTTATAGCTCAAAATATGGTATAAAAGTCTAAACCTCTGCAAATCAACTATTTAGGTCACAACAAGGTCAAAAAATTTATAGTCTATTTTAATAACACTTATTTTATCTCGTCTCTCCTCTACTTACAACGGTTCTACAGTAACACTTTTTTAGAATATAAAAATCATAGAATTCTTGAAAATTTACCTCAAAAATGTAAAGAGACAATCTTATACATACTTACGTATCTTTCCCTACTCTGTGCTTATACTCAAATAAAAAAATGTGAAAGATTAACATTGTTTCTCTTACACGGCTAAACTACACTATCGGTTTTGATTTAGTATGCATATGGTGAGAGTGCCATATAAAAAAAAGTGTGTGTACTTATGTATGCACGCAAGAAGTTATACTTCTTTGGCCTAACAAAGCAAAAATCCTTTGAATTATTTATTCCTCGTGCTATTCTACGTTTGTAGAAAGAACGGTATTGTAAAAACCTTGCAACGATGGCTTTGACAATTAATTATTAAATAAAGAATACGGCTGTACGGACTTGAACCATTTGCCTATCCTAATAAACTACGAAGAAACCAAAAAAAAAAAAAGGAATGTCGCAAACTTTTATGTTGCAGTGATGCGCGCGCATCTTAAAATTTCACTCTCATATTTTTTTAAAACGCGCCTCAAGAAGCCTACAATAAACAGCTGATTTGTTTGCAGTACATACTAGTACTTTCTTAAGCAAAATATGGCTGATGAAACAGCGTAAGGCGTTAAATTATTTCAAGTATTTGAATTATTTATCTTCACTATAAAAATATTTACAACAGCTCTCTGCTTACCAAAACGCCTTATCATGTCGCGTAATTCTTTGTCAACATTTGATTTGCCAAACCTTCCGCTTACATGCATCAGACCAATGACTCATTAAAAATGTATTTTTCACAATTATTGTAATATTTACAAAAGCATGTTTGCACGTGGCATGCGCGGCGCGAATGATAACAATAAACATTTATTTAACAGCTATGTTGACGCATCGGTACATCCGACATATGACGCGGCTATCTGACAGCTGTCATCTTAAATATATCTGACTTGTGGGAAGAAATAAAAAAAGTATTTTGCAATTAATCTAGGAGGCAGCTACTGTGATACATCTGGCCCATAAGACAATTTGGTTAATCTTACTGTAATAGCGGATCTCCATCTCTGAAGGAATTGTAGTACACATGCATTTAAATTTCCAGAATTTAATCCTACGGATTAATTTAATCAATCTTGGATAAATAATAAGTACATTAGCTAAAAAAATTTTATTGGTTGATTTTTAACAAAAAAATATAAAGATTACTCGACTGGTTTTTTTTTGAAGTGAAGACTTCTTTAGCCCTTCGGCACTTTTTGGTAGGGGAAATTCTTCTCTATCTTAATCGTACCGCGTCACCAAAATGCTTCCATAAGTAAATCTGTAACTGACGTACTATGCAATATTAGTACTGTGTATCTTATATATAATAGGGGGCAAATGTAGTTCTCAAGCATCGCTCTCGGAAACAAAAAGAAATCTGAACAGGCTGATAACTTTCGAAGCGCCTTGGACTAATGAAAATAAATTGAAACGCACGACTGCGACAGGGCAATCAAGGGGCAAAGTGTGTAAATAGTCCAGACGAACTAAACCAAATAAATGCCGGCTTCCGTAATCTCGAGCCGATAAGTTTTGGTGACCTACAATCGAAGTAAATCAAAAACCTACATGATCGGCAAATGTTCTTCAGCAACAAAGGTGTCAAATCTCTCCTTTTGAGTTTAACAAATTGTTGTTCTGTGGATTATATAGGAAATAGGACACATGAGTGTACGTGGCAGCGTATGATAAGTGACCACAACTTGTCGTCTGTCTGTACCTTAGATAATTTATACGTCTTAGATAGAGCCTCTTGCTGCTTGACTACCGACGAAAACAAGCTTGGTTTATTAACCGACTTCGAAAAGGAGGAGGTTCTCAATTCGTATGTACACCGATTACTGTGAGATTTATGATCCGATTTTAGTGATTCCTCTTTAGTTTGATGCAGAATGTTTGCCATTCTGTCCCATAAAAATTGACATAGTTTGGCCCCGTAGTTTTCATTTTATGATTTTTTTTTTATAAATATTTTTGTTTACGTTTTTGTTTAAGACCCATGATGGGACTTGGTATGGGACCAAGACATTCGCTTAGATCTAAATTTAAAGATTTTAAAATTATGACTGTTTCTAACCAATATATATATACAAAAATTTAGTGTATGTTCATAAAAATGGCAATAAATTTCAAAAGGTAAATGAAAAACATAATATTAATACTAGAAACAAAAATAAACTGTTAATGTCCACTTCTAGGCTTAGTAAACTCGACAAGTCATTCATCGGTAATTGCGTTAGATTTTATAATAAGCTTCCTGAGAACATAATGGAAATGTCCCTCAACAAGTTCAAAGCCTATATTAAACATAAACTTATGGAAAAATCATATAACAATTTAAAGGATTATTTAGATGATAAGAAAGCATGGGTATGAATTGCTCTAAAAGATTTGAGCTTTAGTTACCCTTAATTAATTATAATAGTATTTATAATTATGAATAATTTTTGAAAAATTGATAATTTATACTAAAAGCAAAATGGTCAAATTTTAAGTAGAGGTGTTTAGTGAGTGTTGTTGAATATAGTTTAGATGAACATTCTTGTTTTTAGTTATTTGGTTGAGTTCCTGTGACAGTTTTCATCATGCTCGCTTAAATGTCACTGCTTGTGGCGGCGACGTGGGACGGGTCGTTCCCTTCCCTAAAATATGGTCGAGGGAGGCGATGGCTGGCCCATGCGTCATGCTCGTGAACGGGCGCTGCTTGCGGTGGCAGGATGATCCTGTAGCCGGAAACTCTACCACATGGTCTTAAAATTAAAATTTTTATATTTTTTATAATTGCTAATAAAATGGTCGCTAAATACCTTTATTTATTTACGGTGTGTGTGAATTGATGCATCTACTGTACCATGTCCTGGTATTATTGTTGATACAGTAGTAGTCGGCCGTGAATGTACTCAATAGCTCTTGTTTTTTACGTATTAATTTACATTTTTTTTGAGTATTTGTAGTTTGAGTATTATTGCAGCATCACTTTACATAATTACATTTTACTGAAATGATTTGTGAGTGATTGCCACAAAGAGTTTCTTGCCACTTCTTATTAAAGCTCAACCCTCAAAGGAGGTGGATATAAAAAGAAAAGTCATTTCCTTGACCTGCCTGAATAAGGTGATTTTGATTAGATTACCCTAAAGGATTGAGCTTTTGATTACTGTTAGTAAAAATATAATATTAATTACAAGTTTAAGAAGAATTGTCAAATTGTAAGTAGAGGTATTTGGTGAGTATTGCATGATATGTAGGATTATATGGATGTATTAGGATTATTTTATTGTTGTTTGCTGAGTTCTCGTAACAGGTTTCATCACGCTTAAATGTCACTGCTTGTGGCGGCGACATGGGACGGGTCCCCTTCCCTAAAATATGGTTGAGGGAGGCGATGGCTGGCTCATGCGTCATGCTCGTGAACGGGCGCTGCTTGTGGTGGCGGGGAGATCCTGTTGCCGGTGACTCGGTTTCAGATTCTTTAAAGTTATTGTGTGTATATATATGTATGGATATATACATTTTTATTTATTTATAATCGCTTATAAAATGCTCACAGAATACCTTTATTGATTTATGGTGTATGTGGATGATGCAGCTACTGTACTCAATAACTTTTGTATTAATTTACATTTATTTTTTTTGAGTTACTCGTGTAAGACATTGACTATTTGACGTTTGAGTGTGTTTGTTGCATCATTTTACATTTTACATATTATATTGTAATTGAAATGATCTGTAAATCTTGATATAAAAGAGTGGCAATGAGTTTCTTGCTACTTCTTCTCATTAGCTCAACCCTTTACGAAGTAGCGGTAGATTCAATAAGAAAAATATTTTCTTTTGACATTTATAAGTGTCATTTTCGTGACCTACTTGAATAAACTGACTTTGATTTAATTTGATGAATTATTTCATAGATTAGATTTACTTTTGTGACAAATGTCGATTAATAAAAAAACAAAAAAGAAATAATGACTGATCTAACAAGTCTTGCTAAGACAGACAAATGAAAATACACAGATATTATAATTATATAAGTAAAAACAACTAGCAATAAAATAAAAAAGTAACTGCTAAAATCACAATACCTACTCATAATTTGTTTTTGTTGTATAATTTTACAGCTTGAAAATAGCTAATACTATTATACTCAATTGATAGCGAAAATAAACAGAAGTATATAATAATATGTGTTTTGTTGATAAAGCCCTCATTTATCAATATTTGTTTAAATAATACAGCTGGAAAACAGCTGATTGCTTACTTAATTGAATTAGATACCTCCTAATAGAAGATTCCTAGTAGAAGTAGATGGAAATCCAGCATTCCAATAAATACATTAAGCTACCGTTAGATGGCGCTGAACAAGAATGTAAAAATAATTAAAAATAAAATTCAGGTAAAATGGCTAACCGTAAAAATCATCTTTGATTTATAATTAAAAAAAACCTGGAAGTTATATATATAAGCTAAGCGATTTTTTTTCATTCGGTAACAATAATCTTTTACATCAATTCTAAAAAAGTAGTAAGTAACAGTAAAGAGTGTGCCTTTTTTGTACCCGCAATGTTTCACAAATTGGTATGATGATCGATTCCTTCACATTTAGAATATTAGTATAATATGTTTACACGCCATTCATGTTTTGAATGTTACAATAACTAAGAAAAGAGCAACAAAAGTATTTGTTACAGGCAAAAGGGTAGCCACGATTCAAGATATTATCGTTAACCTACTGCACTACTGAGCCGGTAAAAAGTTCATTGACATCAATAGAGAATTAGGTCTTAAACATGTAACACGTGCACCTGTCACCTGTGTTTACTTTTGCTCACGTAATAATATAATATAAAGCGGGTTACACAATATACACATTACCCACGTGAGTGATCGGGCCACGTTTACTGCCGTGTTATGGTTATGAAGGTGCAGCTAGGGCTACCATTTAGTAATTTGAGAAGCCCTGACAAAAAGTGACACTTCGATAAAAGTCCGGACTTTTTAGTTGATCTCGTTTAGATTTCCTTTCGGTAATAAATAAATAATAAATAATATATAATATATATAATAAATAAATAATATATAAGACTAGCTGACGCAGCAAACGTTGTATTGCCGATATTAAAATCGCGATACAAAAGTAACTGTTGATCGTAGATGGGTGAAAATTTGAAGTTGTATGTATTTTTAAATGCTGACTCATAATGAAACAAATTAAAAAAAAAAATGTCAAAAAAATAAAAAAAATAAATCGTGTGGTGCGTAACCTTAACATTTAGGGGGATGAAAAATAGATGTTGTCCGATTTTCAGACCTACCCAATATGCACCCAAAATTTCATGAGAATCGGTCAAGCCGTTTCGGAGGAGTTCAAAGTTTAACACCATGACACGAGAATTTTATATATTAGATATATAATAAATAAATAAATATAATTGTAATAATAAGATAATATTTTTAGCTAATATGTAGTTTAATTACTATATTCCAGCGGACTAGAATTTAAAAGTCCGGACATGTCCGAGGTGATCCGGATGGATGGTAACCCTAGGTGCAGCTGAGATGGTTACAGTGGTGTCAGTTGCAAGTATATCATCACCCCAGGGTCAATAATATCTACGAAATACAACTAGGTAGGTATTCTGTTCAGTACTTTGCTCAAGACTATTCACACGTAATACTTAGCTGAGTGTAAGCTCAGTATAATCTTTCATTTCGTTATGAATTCGTCATGTCTGTCTGTCTGTCCGTGCGTATGTCACAGTCACTTTTTTGTGAAACTATTAGAACTATACTGTTGAAACTTGGTAAGTAGATGTATTTTATAAACCGCATTAAGATTTTCACACAAAAATAGAAAAAAACAATAAATTTTGGGGGCTCCCCTGATACTCGGAACTTTAAATTAAAAAAATAATAATTCAACCTATACGTGTGGGGTCTATGGATAGGTCTTCAAAAATGATATTGAGGTTTCTAATATCATTTTTCTAAAATGAATAGTTTGCGCGAGAGACACTTCCAAAGTGGTAAAATGTGTCCCCCCCCCCCTGTAACTTCTAAAATAAGAGAATGATAAAACTAAAAAAATATACGAAGTAGGTACATTACAATGCAAACTTCCACCGAAAATTGGTTTGAACGAGATCTAGTAAGTAGTTTTTTTTAAATACACTAATATTAAAACATAGACCAAAGTTACAACGAACTAAAAGAACTTTTATATTGTGTTACTTACTTGTTGCTACAGAATCCTTCATGGGCGAGTTCGTCTCGCACTTAGCGGCTTTTTTTTGGTTTCGGTATTGTGTATAGAACACACAGCAAGAATTATTGAAAAAAATATTATAATGTACAGTTTTAACATTGTTACGACTTTATTTTATGTCTAGATAGTCTTGTTCAATTAACAAATTTTAGTAAATAGTGCAAGGAAAATTCTACCGATATAGATAGGGTACTAATTAAAAGACATTATGACCTATTGTGTTAATATTTTACATTTACATTTTCTAAAAGGGGGACAGGGCTAGGGTTGACACTTTTCTGTTAGCAGTAGAGTAGTGTTACAGAGAGGATTAAAAAGAGGACAGAATATAAAAAAAAAGAATTACATGCATTTTAATTTTTAAAACGTTTTCCCTCTAACAACTTGTCCCTTTGACATTGTATTTTGTCCTGATTGGTCGCGATTAGAACCACGCGAGGCTTAAGGTCTGTTAAGGTACCACCTTCCAGCATTTATAGTTATCTATGGAACTGTTGCGTAATAAGGGGTATTAAAACACGATTGTGGATTAATTGTGATAATAGTATCACATGAGTGTTTTAATACCTAATTATCAACAGTTGCATACAAGACTTTATCTACACCCAAAATATGAATCCTCTAAAAGATTCTGAAACAGTTAGCTTACTGCTAACATTAAAACACCAGTCCTAGTAGTAACCTAATATCATCCATTACTGATTATATACAAATAAACTAAGTATTAATGAAACAATTATTTATTTTAGTAGTAATTTACATTTTGTGTAGTGCAATAATTAAAATTCACTCGATTATAATGTTCTTTTGCAGCGTTTAGACTAAATCGCTCATTTTTTGTAAACAAAACAATAAAAATATCGAAGAAAAATGGCGGGTTCTGGCAGCGTGGAACGCGCGTAAACGTAAATGTTCTTTTTTTTTAATTCATACAGATACCACGCATCGAGCTATAAGAATGTGGCTGTCTGTTGAAACTCTTTGCGCATGAAGGGATCGAAAAAAAACATAGGAGTGTTGTTATGAAATTCAGTACAATATTACAACACTCGTTTGGATGATGTAATGGTTATTAGAACATTGGGTGTTTTAATGTTGGCAATAAGCTAACTGTTTCAGCATCTTTAATAGAGGATTTATAGCATGGGTGTAGATAAATTCAGTTTAATAGACAGTACATTTTATTACGTAATTATGCATCCTGTGATTGTATATAAAATAATTTTTCTATCAAAAAGTATTTGTAAAAGGAGTATTTTAGCGTACCTAGTAATTACTCTATTTTTGTTATAGAATAAAGTTTACACATACCCGAAATAGCGTACAATACTATATTTTACAGTACCGTTGACAACCCTTACCTTGGCCATTGCCAGACCCATTGGTCAGTCATAAAGAAATAGTAAACAAGCTCGAAGGAACTGGTTTTGTTTTGCATAACAAAGTACATATTATATTTTTCGAATAATATATAACGAAGGTCGACACGTTTATGGGGATTCTATATGATAATAGCAAGGAAAAAGTGATGGTTACTGTTTGATGGCCGCTTGTTTTTTTTTTATGACAATATGGGACGAGACGAGCAGGACGTTCAGCTGATGATCATTGATACGCCCTGTATTATAATACAGTACCGCTCAGGTTTCTTGAAAAACCCAAAAATTCTGAGCGGCACAACAATTGGGCTCGTCACCTTGAGACATAAGATGTTAAGTCTTAATTGCTCAGTAATTTCACTAGCTACGGCGCCCTTCAGACCGAAGCACAATAATGCTTACACATTACTGCTTCATAGCAGGAAAAGGCGCCGTTGTGGTACCCAAATCTAGCCGGCATCCTGTACAAATGAGCCTCCTACTGGTAAATCTCTCATTTCATTCATTCACCACAGCTTCATCAGATCTGGTCAAGCAAAAACAGTGATATCTTTTTACGTGTACACAGACGTATGTGTACTCAACTTCGAACAACGATGTCGAAACTTGCAGTGAAACATTTCTGACTCGTCAACCGATTTTCACCAAATATGGCTCTAGAAAGCTTTTCAACTCTACAGGCCATTTAGTAACGCTCCGTCATCCTCCATTCTTACCAGACCTGACCTCCATTCTTACCCGATTTCCGTTTTTTACGCGATAATTTTTTTTTCCCAACCATACAAAATCCCTACACAGAGTTAGAGTCTTGAGTCTAGGCAAAGATTATATAACTGTTCAAGGTCTATGTTCTTAGAGTTCGACCGCAGAATTATCAACGACCTTTCCGAGAGATAGCAGAAATGTATAATATTAATAATGAGGGTAAATGCTTCGAATAAATAAATATATATTACCTTACCAGGTTTTTTTAATAATTTAAAGATTAAAATCTTTGCTCATTTATACGTCTAGATATAGACTGTGACAGCTGTGAAAACGTCGAAATAAATTGAGGTTGACAGTTAAGCTCTATTTTAAGCAATGCACGCACACTAACATAAAGTGACATACAAATCGCGAGTTTAGGGCGTAGCTATAACACACATTAAAGTAATAAACCTGGCCTGTGTTCATCTGTTGTCTAGCAGCAAGAGGCCCTATCTAATTATCTAAGATTAAAATAATATAGAAAGATTTAATTTGTACATATTATACAAATGATTTAAGTTTTCTTTTGTGGACAGGACGTGTTGTCTCGCCAAAATCTGGCACGAGACTTAACACAGTTACGTTCTGAGGATGCCTCGTGTAGAGGCGAAACACGTGTCGAATTGTTTTAAAAACAAATATTGGCGGAATTAACACTAAAGAAAACTTAAATCATTTGTATAATTATGGATTTCCGCAAAGTAACGCCTAATTCAATACATTTTCTGTACATATTATAACAAATTAATCTTATATAATTTATTTGAATTGGTTTTAAAATAGAGGATGATGCTGTGAAAAAACTTTGTGTACAAACCAGTAATTCGGGGATTTCCTTAAGCTTAGGAGGATAACGATGAAACTCGATTGCACTGACTGACCTTTCACGTGTTCATAAACATGAGTTTGCAACGACCATGTGCGCATTTAACGACCATTCGATTTATGCATTTCATTTCATTTTTTAAGTTCGAATTAAATCATAAACGTATGATGTGTTCTTTTGCCGTATGCTCTTCAAACACAGCATTGATTATGTTGGTTCTGCTAAGATAGTTCAACGCTAACCTAGATTTTCAAATTTCAAATTCAAATATTTTTATTCAAAATAGGATGTGAAATCACTTATTGAAAGTCAAAAAACTACCACCCATTCCGAAATGAATGCCTCAGGCCTGAGAAGAATGGGCGCAACAATCTCAGCGGGCTTTTTTTTATTATCAAAAATATGTTTTACAATAAAAGTAACATTTACAAAGTAACAAAGTAACATTGTAAAATTAAACTTATTATTTAATAGCCTGAGGGCGGTCGCTCCATTCCCAATCTGTGGTATCATTAAGAAAGTCATTTATGTTATAGTAACCTTTACCACACAAACGTTTTTTAACAATTCTTTTGAATAACGTAATACTTTTGCTTTGAACATTTTCTGGGATCCTGTTGTAAAAGCATATACATCGCCCCACAAAAGACTTACTAACTCGACTTAGCCGAGTAGTAGGCATCATCAGTTTATGTCTGTTCCTGGTGTTAACATTATGGTTATGACAGTTTCTGGCAAATTCACTTATGTGCCTATGAACACACAATTTATTATCAAGAATATATTGAGAAGCAACAGTCAAGATGTTAATTTCTTTGAATTTTGCTCTCAATGAATCCTTAGGGCCTTTTTGTATTAATTTACAGAGTATCCTTAATTTATAGCTAAATGAATAAGAATCGAAAGTCCAACAATCCAATGTTGTAAATTGCTATTGCTATATCTAGAAATTTCTAGCTATCATGTGGATTATGAAAAAACATTCAACTTTATCGATGCTGTATGGCACTGCCTATGACTTGCTCATTTAATGTTAACTATTATTATTCTTTTTATGAAAATAAGGGACGAGACGAGCAGGACGTTCAGCTGATGGTAATTGATACGCCCTGCCCATTACAATGCAGTGCCGCTCAGGATTCTTGAAAAACGCCAAAAATTCTGAGCGGCACTACAACTGCGCCCAGTAATTTCACTAATATTTATTCTTTGTTTAAGGTATGGAGGGTAGAGGCAAGAAGAATCATCTGATAAGGGAGAATAGTTGAAAAAGTGTCCAGCTATTATATGTATATTGTACAGGTAAAGAAACTTCCACAATGGCGCTTGTGTAGGCCCAGGGTATGGTATGAAGTATGGTGAATGTATTAATTGTAAACGAATTGAAGTATGACGAGTTAAAAAAATTTAATATTATTGTCGACTATAGTATTAATAATAATAATATTGACACACTTTTTACACAAATTATCTTGCCCCAAGTTAAGCATAGATATATACCCTGTGTTATGGGTTACAAGACAATGATATATTTAATACAATATACTTACTTAAACATACATATATTCATATAAACATACATAAATACATTTAAAAATCCAAACTCGGAAACAAACATCTATATTCATCATATAAATGCTTGCACCTACCGGGATTTGAACCCGGGACCTATAGCTTAGTAGGTAGGATCGCTAACCACTCGGCTATACAGGTTGTCTATAGTAGTTGATTATTGAAATTTTCAACAACTTACGTTGTAAAAAACAATGGAGGTGATATGTACATCACCTTAAAGAATTATTATAAGGAAAAGTGCACCTAGATTGATTAGTATTACTTTATATTTGGCGCTTCTTTTAAAATTTACCCTGATACTACTGTAACGCCACCCTAATTTAACGCATTTTGACAGATACTTTATCATACACACAGATGATTCTCCTTGCCTCTAAACTCCATAGTTGAAGGGAAGAATATTAAAAAAAAAACATTCAATCTGAAATCTCGAAGCAAGGAGGTATTTATTTTATTTCAATTATGAAAATCTCCTCCTCCTTGCTCCTTGGCTCATTAGCCAGTACCTATGTCAAAGCGGCATGAACGTAGTGTTTAAATTCTCTTTGGCGGCAATGTTATGCTAAACGTTAAAACCAATCTAATATATAAAATTCTCATGTCGCGGTGTTTGTAGTTAAACTCCTTTTCTCATGAAATTTTGAGTGCATATTGGGTAGGTCTGGGAATCGGACAACATCTATTTTTCATCCCCGTAAATGTTTAGGGTGGTCCACGCCATTCTTTTTTTTATTTTTTTTTAAATTTGTTTGATAATGAGACAGCATTAAAAATACACACAACTTCACATTTTCACTGATCTACGATTAACAGTTACTTTTGTATCGCGATTTTAATATCGGCAGTACAACGTTTGCTGGGTCAGCTAGTTATTAAATATAAAAAAAATGGACTGACCCAAAAATTGTGTCCATGTCGAGGGTCGACGAAACTGAGTCGATCAGATACCAGTTTCGACTGCTGAACAATTAATCAACTTTTACATTTCAAAGCAGATTACCAAAAACCGGTGCAATTATCCTGCTCCACAGCTGCCGGCAACAGGAAAAAACTCCGCAACGTATAAATATGCTATTACGTGTAGCGTCTGTTTAAGGAGCGCTAAAATTGACATCAATTTTTGGTCAAAATGGCGGTTGTTATTTTATATTACTTCTCGGAATCATAGTTGTGTTAATATTTGCTCATCGTTGTTTGATAAAGCATTTTATGTGGTAATGACTACGTAATACCCGTTGCCCACTACAAATTGATTCCGTTTTATTTTTTTTCTAACTTTTAAAAAATAATTATTGTAATATAGGAATTTCTAAGAAATCTAATAAGAATTTCATATCATAATATATCTGATGACCCAGCAAACGTTGTTTTGCCATATAAATTATTTATAGAGTTAAACCGTTTCTTGGACATTGCGACATTACTTTATTTTTCTAAAATAAACGTAGCCTAAGTTACTCCTTATTACATCAGCTACCTGCCAGTAAGTCCCGTCAAAATAGGTCCAGCCATTTCAGAGAATTTTGGTTTATGTACCGTATATATGTTCATATACATGTAGTAAAGAACGGTTATTTCAATATTACAAACAGACACAACAATTTTATTTATATGTATAGATAAGAAATCGATCGCATGCGAATATTTCCTAGCCAGATATAACACCTCGTACATTTCAAATACATTTGAAAAATAAACATTCTTCTATTGCAATGCAGCCAGAAATTACTTGTGTAGGTTTTTGTTTTGATTTTAAAGTGACAATTCTGTGCCACTCCCGTTAGTCATCCTTCGGGTAGCACCCTGAAAACGTACCCCTCATTTTCTCTGAAACTGGACTACAACGAGGGTTCAGAGGCGGAACAAAATGGCGTTTCGTGCTTTATTGCCAGCAATAAAAATGCCTGCAGGATTCTCCGGACTTAGCCTGTATCGAACCTTACTCTGATGCATCTACATCTAAGATTAGTAACTAATTAATTATCAGGAATGCATATAACGTGTACTGCATTGATAATTATATCAAGAAAGTGAGTTAAAACCAGAATTACGACGAAGGTTTCAGTGTGTGTTGCTAGTGACTTACGGTACGCAGACGTGGTCGCTAACTATGGGCCTGATGAGAAAGCTCTCATGGTCGCTCAAAAGAAAATGGAGAGGGCTACTATCGGAGTTTCCTTGCGAGATCGAATCAGAAATGAGGAGATCCGTAGGAGAACCAATGTGACTGACATAGCCCAAATGATTGCGAAACAAAAGTAGCAGTTGGCGGGGCACATAGTTCTATAGTTCTACGAACAGATGGCCATTGGGAGAGGAAAGTCCTTGAATGGCAACAACGTACCGGAAGACGCAGTGGTTGGCGTCCCAAAAAATGGACCGACGATCTGGTCAAGATCGCCGGAATACGTTAGATGAGGCTAGCGGAGAACCGATCATCGTGGAGATCTTTGGGAAAGGCCTTTGTCCAGCAGTGGACGTCTGATATGATGATGATGAAAACCCAGAGTTAATAATGGTTAGTTTTCCATCCAAACCGAAATCTACACGAACCACAGACGAGGAAATAATCGAATTTGAGTTGAGGCATTATCTAAAAATTAATAAGCCTCTATGAAATAGTTTACTTAATTCATTTATTATTGTTAGGCATCTATGTATTACATTGTAAACCGCTAATTTTCTTGCGCAATCACAAGTTTTCTAGCCTCCATCACGTACAAGTTTACTTAACGCCGTGCAAGTGTCAAAGATAACACTTTTCTAATTAAATACGTGTCGTACGTTTTTTAATATTGATTGAGGGCGAATGTTACTATTGATTAGAGTTTTGCAATAATACATGACGGCCCAACGCGGTGTCTACGTTAGACGACAAGAGATATGGATGGATTGCGTTATGTACCTATTGTGTAGAAATAGTTATGTCAGTACCAGTCAATTTGAATGAGAAGCTATTCCACCCTGTTTCAATTAACATCATTAAACATAGACTTACTCCACAAATTCACATAAGATAGCCACAACATATATACACATCTACACTATCACTTTCAGTATTTCTGCAGCGTATGCACTGGTTGCATTCCAGGCTACTTCGCACAATGCTTGGTAGGTTTTGCGTAGGTTAGAGAGGACAAGAAAAGCCACTGCAGTAAATTTATAGTTTTTTAGTTGGAGATAGCAAGAGCTAAATTCTCCCCCCGTGAAGAAATGCCTTGCGGCGATTCCATGGGAGTAGGGAGATAGAAGAAGAGGCGGTTTTTTAGTCGGTATTGGTCTTCAAACCGAGCCCGACGAGATCAATACGACCACGATCTTATGAACTCTTCTTACGTAAAAATATTTTTCCCCTCAGAAAAATAAAACTAACACTATCACTTTCACAACACGATCTAACACACATCACAGTCTCTTGATATACTGTGGATGAAGTCTCCACTTATTTTCCACAAAAATGAAGCTTTGTGGCTCCTTGATAAGACGACACCTCCTAACAAATCAAGACTGACGACCAGGTTCTTTTCCGTCCACTTTTGCAGCTTCTTTGGAACTGTGAGCCAACTTTTTGTTGTTTTATAATAATAATAATGACACACTTTTACACAAATTATCTTGCCCCAAACTAGGCATAGCCTATACAATGGGTACAAGACAATGATATATTCAATACAATATACTTAAGTACACACATAAATACATATAAACATCCATGACTCGGAAACGAACACCCAAATTCATTGTACTATAAATGTGCACCTTTTGCTTCTTGGTTCTCTTCAAAATTCTCAATTTTTCATGGGTGAAAAGGATATATGTGCTCTTTCCACCCGTGTATCGGGACAGAAAGCATTCTGATCGAGTCACTCTCTATAACTGAAGGAATTGATGCGTGTCCACGGCGAAGAGCACCAAGCTTCAGTTCTGTTTGATTAATTAATTTATATCGGTAACTCCTTGGATAATTTATACGTCTAGATAGAGTCTCTTGCTGTTAGACAATCGATATAAACAGTCCAGGAATATGAGTTTAGTGTGCGTGACAAGCTACGTCATACGCTCGCAATTTGTATGCCACCTTTTTTTTATGTAATAGCAGGACAAACGAGCGTACGGGTCACCTGGTGTTAAGTGATCACCGCTGCCCACATTCTTTTGGAACACCAGAGGAATCACAAGAGCGTTGCCGGCCCGTAAGGAAGGTGTACGCGCTTTTTTTGAAGTTACCCATGTCGTATCGTCCAGAAAACACCGCACAAGGAAGCTCATTCCACAGCTTTGTAGTACGAGGAAGAAAGCTCCTTGAAAACGGCACTGTGTTAGTGCGCGTGAATTGCTCAAAATAGAGGTTAGTTCTACACTCAATTGTTTTCGACGTAATCGTAGCTGTCATATTCTATCTAGACGTATAAATGATCTAAGACTACCTCATAGGATTTTGGCGAATTCTGGCTTTAACAGCATTAGCAGTCTTTTTAATTCTATCAGCATGCGGCCCCTATCTTTCCATGGCCTTCGACAGAGGATGTGTTTGTATATCTATCGAGCGTACGATATACGAACATAGTACTGATATCTGGCTTTTGAAATGTCTTAAAAATTACTGACTGCTTCTAACCCAGTTTGCAAAGCAAACACTGAAATTCTGTTTTCTTAACACCCTATTGCATTATTGAGATTTAATATTAAATCAAAAATTACGTGGAACGGCGAGGAATTATCGAAGTTGAAGAAAATATTCGATCTAGACGGTACAAAGGTTAGTTATGGCAAACATTTAACCCTCGGATCGGACTAAATTGGTAAATAATCATCGATGGTTCGCGCCGCTCTTTGTTGTATGTGGTCAAGTGGAAGGACAGATGAGCTCTGCCTTGAGTAGTTACAGAAGACAGAGTAACATGTGCAGCAAAATATGAACCGTATATGCAAGGCAGTGGCTTGAACTGAAGTACTGTGCTATACAATTCGGTTTCCTCTGCCAGGTGAACTAAACGTCGCTCGATAAATCTACACCAAATATGTCATTAAAGGTTGTGACAGTCAAGGGACAACCTTCACTGTATTCTAACTTCTAAAACCGAGGGGACACAGAGGTAGACTCCGAAAATGTTTATAAAAACACTTCTCAATAGTAACAAAACTACCGCTGTATCATAAAGCTGCTAATGTTGAGAAAAATCTAAAAGAAACTCAGTTATTGCTCTTCCAAAATTCATGTCAGTATAATGAGTCGAATGAACTTAAATGAGAATAAATTTATTCAAATCGATCTTTTTACACATGCATTGTCATAAAATTACAATAAGTTTTAATATTTTACAAGCTTATACATATGTATGACTACATTGTGATTATCAGTGAAGTCGCGAGTGTGTGTGTGAGAGAGAGTATGTGTGCGTAGGGCAAAGTGGGGGAAAGGCGACAACTTCATGAGACAAATTAAATACAATTGATCAAAAAACGGTTTTGTCATCTAAGTATCTAAATCTATATATTTATTCTAGGTATTTACTAGCTCTGACATACCAACACTAATATATAAAGCAGTTTATGATGTTGCTACGTCCTTATATTGTACCATCTAATCTTATCTCTCTAATATATAAAATTCTCGTGTTTGAGCTTTGAACTCCTCCGAAACGGCTTGACCGATTCTCATGAAATTTTGAGTGCATATTGGGTAGGTCTGAGAATCGGACAACATCTATTTTTCATCCCCCTAAATGTTAAGGGTGGTCCACGCCAAATTTTATTTTTATTTATTTGATTGAGTCAGCATTAAAAAATACATACAACTTCAAATTTTCACCCATCTACGATCAACAGTTACTTTTGTATCGCGATTTTAATATCGGCAATACAACGTTTGCTGGGTCAGCTAGTGATTTTATATTAAATACAATAAATATTATGTAATTGATAAAGGATTAAACAAAGCACAATCGCTGTATAAACACTTTATATATCGAAAGTATTGATTGGAATAATATCAACATCGTTGTATATAAAACATGATGTTGACAGAACCGAGAGGCTTTCTCTTACTTTCGTGACAGGTTTAAGTAAACCAAAATAGCGGTTTACTAATTATGAATGCAAATAAAAATTTGCATTTCTCGTAACAGTGTGCAATTTACTTATTACTTTCCGTCAATATTAGATCTAATACTTGCGTTTTTTGTTGCTTTGTTGTTGTGGGCAATGTTGACAGTTTTCCCGAAATAAAGAAGCAAACTCATGCACAATTTAAGCTCTATGTGTTGTGATGCTGCCACTATGGGACTATTTATATTAATACATATCATGATTTTATGAAATATTTCATATTTTATAACACTTTTATCGACGACTTTGATAAGTATACTGTATGCAATAACACCTTACGAACTGTTATGTTTGCTACAATAATAGTAAACAATTTTAGGTTAAAGAGTGCTCTAACGGGTTCTGCTTTTTCGGAACGTGAAAAATTCAAATTTTGACACTCATCAAACTATCGGATCTTTTTTTGCATTGAGCCCTTTTTTGGAGATTCGGTTCAGGATATGTCTCGCAATCTGGCATTTAGAGTTGTTTTGGTATTTCTTCACGGAAAACTTTACATGGAAGCTGCATGTTAATTCCAGATGATTAGGAATAGTTATCCAACCTATGCCCAGCTATGCAATTATATCTCTATTTTGCATGCAGGTCCTGTCAAGGATTGGAAATGGGTATCATATATGCTTTTGCATAATATCACTAATGCGCTAGTTAATGCAAAGTACCATCCGCATCACGTAGACGTCTGGCATTCCACAACCGCGCGTTTTGTTCGAAATTTCTTGCCTCGCCCAGCAACTTCCAGGAATCAACTACCGGCAGCGGTCTTCCCGAACAGAAACGACTTAGGGACCTTCAAGAAAAAAGCATACCTTAAAGGCCGGCAACGCATTTCTTGACACACCTGTTGTTGCGGATGTCCATGGGCGGTTGCCTCACCTCTCCCCATCCCGTGAGCCTCTTGCCCGTTTGCCCCCTCTCATATATAAAAAAAAAAGTTAATTAAATATCTACATAGAGCAGCATATCTTTGCTGCAAAGGAGATTCAGCTCACTACGGCCCAAAGAAGCTGAAAAAACAACGATACAAAGTGTAAACTGAATGTTTATACATCGATCTCTGTGGGAAATCTACACTTATAAATGGAGAGCCATGGTTTTTTCCTTTTGTTATATTGCGAAAATTACTGAACCAATTGGAATAATACTTATAACATAATATGCAACGTGTTTCGGAGAAGGTTTTAGCAGAGAATATGTTGGTGATTACAAATCTAGAACCTATATTTTTTGACTTAAAAATACCTATATACTCGCAATACAAAAACATTTAGTGTGTACTTATGTATGCACGCAAGAAGTTATACTTCTTTGGCCTAACAAAGCAGAAATCCTTAATTTTTTTATTCCTCGTGTTATTCTACGTTTGAAGAAAGAAGGGCTTTGGCAATTAATTATTAAATAACGAATATGGCTGTACGGGCTTGAACCCTTTGCCTATCCTAATAATGGACGAAGAAACCAAAAAAAAAAATAACAAATATCGCAAACGTCAGAAAATTTTAGGAACCAACTTCACCCTGTTACTTTTGTGTAACAGTGATGCGTGCGCATCTTAAAATTTCACTCTCATCATATTTTCATAACGCGCCTAAAGAAGTATAACTTTAATGATTAAGTAAATTACATTTCATTACGTACAATTACCGGTCGCGGGCTTCTTAATTTATATGGCAAAACAACGTTTGCCGGGTCAGGACTCGTGAAATGTCCAAAACAAACCAATAAGAAAACATAATAACAAAGAAAAAACCCCGAACGTAAACTCTGACTATACCCAAGAGATAATCGGTGACATGAGTCACGTAATAAGTAACATCCTCACGTCTCGTGTCACACAAGCACTGCCGTGACTTGAAAAGGACGCGGCTGACTATTGCCGCATTGTCCTTACTGTTACGCCAAGGTGAAATTAATGTTTACTGCCTTGATAAAACGTAGCAAGGAAACTGATTCTGTAGTAGTAAACTTGTATTAACTGGAATTTTGGTGCAATCCACCTCTACTATACACAGTATAATTAAAAAGCTTATCAGAATACTCTAGCAAATTTGTTCTATCTGGTCGCGCTCTCTAGTCGCTCGAGCCCTCGTGACTGTTCAGTCTATTTCAATACCCACAAAGTTAATAGCACAGCGCGTCTTCTGAAGTTCACTTCAAAGATTTTATATCTCAGTAATTATAATCCAATAACTTTCCAATGACACTTGACAGCTACCTTCAGTTGTTTGAAAGAGAGAAAATGATTTATTGACAGCATTGCACGGCGCATTGTTTGATATTAGGCTGCCAACAGACGGACTGCACTCAATTCTCTCCCTATATTCTACTACACGCTTAAAATATTATATAACACATGTTCTATACATTAATAATATTAGTGGTCAATAGTTTTCAAAATTAATTTCGAAATAGAGTCAATAAAATGACTAGCATCGCCTTAAAAAATAATGGAGGTCTAGAAGGACGTAACGGATGGCTGTCTCATCGCTAAGGAAATTTGCAATTGAGTAATATGATTCACACCAGTGAGAAGTAAAGTGATCACCGCCGACGGAGGAAACTCGAAAGCATGTTTATAACAGTTATTTTCATGTTGCAATCAAAATTATTTCATTCAGATGCACTAAACATTTTAATGCATAATAAAATTAGAAAATTTTTGTTAATGGTGAGCCTTAAAGAAGCTTATAGTTTTTATCAGCAATGACTATGTATACTCGTAAAACTGAATCTTTATGTAACATGAATTTAAATAAAAAAGATAAAAATAAATCAATATATAAATGCAACTAATATTTGACTCAGGAAGAAGTAATAAACGGAAAAAAAACTTATAAAAACTTCGTTATGTGTAGATACAGTAGGTTGCTAATGCAATCAGTATCCGTTCACGATCATGACGCAAGGACCAAATATCTTCAAAACACCCCATTTCATCACCATATTTTAAGAGCGAGGAGGACGATGCATGACATAGGAAGTCAATCATAGAACAAAAAAAAATTGGTTATAATGCAGAAATACCTCGATTTAGCAAACTCAGTGTTACAAGTTTTCAACATTGGTGATTTAGGTTTTGATTGTGTTTATGCTAAAAACAAAGTTTTGGAGGATTTAATATTAATGAATAGTTTAGTTTGAATAGGCTGTTCACGCACTTAGCCTTCATTGGGCCATTGTGTCCCTTCGCCTTCTTACTTTAACCAGACCGTCGCAGAAGTCTAGCGGCCTTTTCATATTGCTACAGGCAGCAAGAGGTTATGCTGCAGAACGAAGGAATTGTGCCCGTCGTTCGGCCAGACACGTATAGTCTGTAGGAACGTGTCTGCCTTTTTTCTACCTCAGTGCATCCTCTGCACAAAGGGTTGTCTGTCAAACCTATCGTAAATACATGCTTGTTTAAGGGCGAGTGGCTGGTGACAAACAAAACCTACAATTTTGCTGTCCCTGTGTAGTCTGATCAGGTTGTGAGATAACCTATTTGATGACGCCGTATTCTTTGTTTTCCTGCATTCTTCACTATTTCTTCATTCTGTTAAGGCTTCTTGCATTTTTTGGGCAGCCACTATTTAGACTTCTGAATAATGCAGTAATTTTTATTTAGCATTTCTTTCATTTTGTTCACTCTCCGGTTGTATTCATTGCTGTTTCTTAGGTGTCAGCACAACAAGATTCTGAAAACATCAGTATACGAGATGTTCGACGTGACCTACGTAATATTATTCATATACGTAACACACCCTGAGTTATGCGGGTGCGGGAATTCTCAGTTAAAACCGTTGTACCTTTTAAATCGTTCCAATTAGGTAAGTAATCATACAAATACCTTGAAAGTCTCACTTAAAACCTAACAGTACTACAAAATAGTCTACATTTGAATACAAAATAGCATTTAACGATAAGAACAAAGTCGCATTTGCTTGTTTTTCCAATAAATTAAAATGTCAATTTCCGAAGCGACACGGTAAACTAATTTTCACTTAATTATTGAAGCTAGTCGTTTGTAAAAAATGAGCCTTGCGCAGAGTTCCGCCGGTCGACCGCGACAGTGCGAGCTCTTCCTTACTACAAATTATAACATAAGCATCTCTACCAATCAGCTGTGCTAAATAGCACCGGCCAAGTGCGTGTCGGACACTCATACAAAGGGCTCCCTAACATACAAAAGGCAATAACACTATATACTTTTTACTTTTGTAAAAGAGTTATTTTTTAAGTTAAAACCTTATTTCGTTGGAATTAAACAAGATTGAACTGCTCGGCTATATACCGCACGATCTTGTTAATTTTTCGTTTTTTTATATGCAAGGATATTGTATTATAGATGATGGGCATTTTGTAATACGCCATCTTTCTATTTTCTTTTGGTTGAGCTGGTGGAATTATTTCTAATACGTATTCCTGACATGCTTGTTATATACAGTTTTATTTTTGGTAAAATATCAGTGATACTGGTACGAACTGGATGAAAGTGGTAGTAAAAACAATCGGTTGCAGCTTCAGATCCGCACCACACAACGAATTGTTAAACAATACGTAAATTGTGGATTCTAAATTATATAAAATTTAAATTCAAGCTTAATATTTTTGGTCTGTAGGGCTATGTAGCTCAGCTGTATTGAATGTCAACACTTATTCAAATGTTGTGAGCCTTCTTGAGTGTAAATCCCACTAAGAGAGACACGAGTGTCGTGCTGAGAATTTGGCGAGTCAACATCTCCTGAGGATGCCTCATGTAGAGGCAAAACACGTGTCGAATTGATTGAAAACGAATCAGTCTCGTGCCAGAATTTGGCGGGTCATCATCTCCTGAGGACACCTCGTGTATAGGCAAAACACGTGTCGAATTGATTGAATACTGAATCAGTCCCTTGCCAGAAATTGGCGACTCAACATCTCCTGAGGATGCCTCGTGTAGACGCAACACACGAGTTGAATTGATTGACGACGAATCTTAGCGGAATTTACATTCAAGAAGAATCACAACATTTGAATATGGATTTCTGCAAAATTACGCATAATTCAATAAATTGTCAATACGTAAATAATTTATTTATTTACTTTCAACTATATTAGTTAAAAACAGAGCCCAAACTCAATGTCGTCGCGCGTTTCAGTGCCAAGTTCAAACGCACTACCTACCGTATTATAATCTGTTCAGCGCCTAACACAGCTACAATTATGTTCAAGCTAAAAGGTTTTCCTTACACGCCCGCGACATCCGACTCGTGCCAATATTTGTCAACTGCACACGAAGTTCTCGGACATCATTATTGGATAAACAGAACATTATAACACTAGATAATCATTATACATAACATACTGTTAATAGTGTTATAGACTATTTGGATATAGATGTAGAATTAGAATAATTAATTAGATTGTATACGCAATTTTTGTATTTAGTGCATATTATTTATTATATCTATTGTTTTGGAATAGTTTTTTTAACGGGTTGTTTTTTTTTTGTTAATAATTATAATAAAGTAATTTTTCCATAGCATGGAGGATATCATAGAGGATGAACAGCAGTCGATATTTTAGGATTAGGTGCTAAGAAGTGACTTAATAGAAAAAAACCCATACAATACCTAAGTACCTATATAAGTAACCCCCGAACCATTGACGTACCATAAACAACTTGTCTTAAGCAAAACTCTGCCTACGTGTCTATTAGGCACAATTTTCGTTCAGTTGTGTTTCGACCGCGCTTAAAATACAACGACACGCAATGACAAAGTGTTCAGCGAAATACTATCCAAATAACAGCATACCCAAACCTAAAAGCCTAATTATTTAAATTAACAAAATAAAGTATGTAACTTGGCGTTTTTAATCATTTTGCTAAATAATTACACCTCAACTGCTAAACCAAAATACATCGCCGACGAAATGTGCGAAAGAGACGGATCGCAACATAATCAACGACCTTTTTAGGAGCGTAGGTATCTATACAATTATAAACTGAACATTGAACATACTGCCCCGAAATAAGGTGTTAATTTGAATGAATGTTTTAATACTATCTTAGTAAGTTAATGTATAGTATGTATACGCATACAACGCCGCTGAAGAGCCGCTCGGACATTTTTGACGACCTTTGGGAGTCTAGCTGTAAGAGAAAAATTTAAAGAAATAAACATCTTGACTGTTGCATCTCAATATATTCTGGATAATGTTCTATATGTTCATTAGCACATTATGGAATTTGCTAGAAACTGTTACAATCATTATGTTTACAATATGATCCCAGAAAATGTACAAAACAAATGAGATACGAAATTTAAAAGAATTGTAAAAAAAAAACGTTTGTGTGGGATTTTGATTGTTATAGATTTTCTTAATGATACCTGAGACTGGGAATGAAGCGGACACCCTCAGGTTCTTAATTATAAATGTTTACTGTACGATGTTATATTGTAATCCATAATTTTATTTAAAAAAAAGCCCGCGTATTTCTTGCGCCCGATCTCAAGTCTGAGGCAGTCTATTTTGAATGGGTGTTAGTAGATTTTGACGACGTTTGAATCCTATTTTGAATAAAAAAAATTGAATTTGAATTTATTGTACGTCAATGAAGCCAACAAAACATCTAGGCGTAGTTACAAAGTATGTCATACAATCAGCTTCTATTAAACAGGTGTGTTTCATGTGTTCGATAGTTGAACACGACATCGGCTATTGTTAGTTCTATGTATTATTATCTAATCTCACTGTTCCTTATTGCAACGTAGTACCACAGTAATCTTTTTGAAACTAAACTTCTTTAGGCGCCTAATAAAAGGCGCGAAAAAATGATGAGAGTGAAGTTTTAAAACTGTCACTCACGTTTACGTCACTCATTTTTTTTTTCGTCCATTATTACGACAGGCAAAGGGTTCAAGCCCATACGGCCATATTCATTATTTAATAATTAATTGTCAAAGCCATCTTTGCAAGGTTTTTACAAAATTATTCTAAAAGCGTGGAATAGCACGAGGAATAAATCATTTTAATGATTTTTGCTTCGTTAGTTCGACGAAGTATAAGTTCTTGCGTGCATACATAAGAACACACACTTTATTTATAATTTAAATGATGATCTAGACTTCTACTTCGGTTGTTATTTTATTGAGTACAAGTGCAGACCCGTCAAACGTTTTACCATATAAATTAACCCGCGCCCGCTCATTATATGAATTATCAAATGAAATGTCATTCACTGAATTATTTGTATTGCGAATATATAGGTATTTCTAAGTCAAAAAATATCGGAACAATCACCAACATATCACATAAAAAACCATATTATTTTATAAATATTATTCCGATTAGTTCAAAAATGTTCGCCAGAGGAAAAAAACCGGTTCTCCATTTATTAGTATAGATAACCAGTTGGGCCATATTTTTACAACTTCGTAACTTCAAATTTTCTTTTTAAATTTAAAATAAAAAAAAATAAGATCGCGTGATATAATATTAGCAACTTAGATCATTTCATCATTATGAGAATTGTCATCGTCTGTGACAGATCAGTTTGCGTCTTAATAAATTATTTTAAATTTTTTTTTTTTTAATTTATTTAGTGGCACGGGATGCAATTATTTTAAAAATGCCGTCGTGTGTTGTCAAAAAATTGTAAAAACAATAACATAAAAGTATTTGTGGATATATGATTATTTAAGGGAGAAAAAATTGTGTAACTGGTATACTCCGTAACCGCACACACACTAGCATAAAGGTGCTTCACTTGCTAATATCACGGCGCGGAGTCCTTCTTTTTTTACTAGTCCTTGTGTATGTCATAATAAATTATAACTTCATCTATATTTGCTCTAGAATTTCTTACAGTTCATCCATTAAGTTTTGTTCTCTCTGCAAGGCCTAACAAACCGAACGTGTTTCTCAATAATAAATTATTACAAATAACATTATAAATAAAACGTTGCTGATAAGATCGATTTAACTTTCGCAATACAAAATAATTTATATCAACAATAAGGTTTCGAAATGTATCACAAGATATTTTCAATATATGGAAAATTGTGTCAAGGCAAACGATACTAGATATTGAAAAAATAGACAGAATATTAATTAAGCGTAATACGTGAGAAGTATCCTTTCTCGGGTTCCGTGCTCGAATGTTTTTTTTCATCCCCAGACCCAACCGGAACTAAAGAATTAAGACTTATAGTGACTTGTAGCATTTGCTACAGCATACACTGAGTGGTGTCCATTTTCGCATCATTCTTGATTGTATTGCTGATTTATAATTATTTTCACAAATATTACTTTACTTTAAGCGATATTGTTGTTTTACTTTAAGGTGTATAATAAAACTTTGTAAATTAATTTGTGTGATGTGAACTAAAAAATATGTCATGTCTAAAATATAAGTTAACTTGATGGTACAAATTAACTTTATAAACAGAATTGATGAACGATGCGGGACTCAAACCCGCGCCTTTCGAGTTCCGTCCCAGCGCTATTACCAACTGAGCCAACCGTTTGTATGCCATGTTCAATTGTCAGAAAAAAATAACAAATTGTTAAATTTTTGGTTAAAATGACAATTCTGAAGGTTTGAAATAAACAGAAGATACTCGAACAGGGTCGAAAATAAGGCTGCAAATTAATTACGCGGGGAAAAAACGACGGTTACGGCAACAGTTACATTGGTTAGAAATTAACTAGTTACGGTAGGTCAACAGGCATTGAAGATGGCTATTTCCTATTTAAAGTAGGTACTAAGTATGATATTGTTATATATTTTATCTACACCCATGCTTTAAATCCTCTATTAAAGATTCTAAAACAGTTAGCTTATTGCCAACATTAAAACACCCGATGTCCTAATAACCATTACATTATCCAAACGAGTGTTGTAATGAAATTCAGTACAATATTATATCACCCGTTTTCATAATAACACTCCTTTGGATGATATTATGATTACTAGGACTGGCTTTTTTAATGTTAGCAGTAAGCTGTTTCAGAATCTTTTATAGAGGATTCATATTATGGGTGTAGATAAAGTCTTGTATGCAACTGTTGATAATTAGGTATTAAAACACTCATGTGATATTATTATCGATAAACCCACATTCGTGTATGGGGTATTATACCCCATATTACACAACAGTTGCATTAATAACTAATACGATTATACACGACCTTTATGTTCAAGTCACTTGATCGGAGGCAGCCGAAATTCAAATGGAATGGATCTAGACACATGGTAAGAAGTGACAGAATGAACAATATATAAACCGAGAAATAAGGAAGACTGCATGGAAGATGGGAAGATGATATTCAAAAGGCGGCAGTTGCGACTTGGATGAGGAAAACAAGAGATAGATCTTTGTGGAGAACACTTAAGGAGGCCTTTGCTGGTAAGCAAGTCCATCTAGAAACCAGAGTCTAGCGCAGTAAATTATTACCTATCTATGGTCTTTTATTTATATAAACAAAATACAGCTCTTAGTAGATTTAATTAAGATAAGAAATGTAACTGTACTATAGATAGATTGTACAAGATTTATTTTAGGGATTCACTCTTAAAATCATACAATTGAGAAATGAGAGTTAGACTGTAAGTGAAGTATACAATTTCTATAATAATTATAGTTGAGAATGTGCTTTAGAATAAGGATTATTATATTATTATTGTATGCAACGTTGGCTTCATATTGAATAAATAAAAGTCTAGAAGAGTCTTGAAGTTCCTTCGATACAAAAAAATTAAGTATGTCAAAATATAATCGACGACGTTTCGACCAACCTAACAGAGTCGCCACTGTTTTTCCCGTGCCCGATTTCGTCCTGCTTTTGCTAGAAGTTTAGTAACTTTGAAATTAAAAGACAAAAGATTTTGCAATCACCTGATAATAAGTGATATATTAAAGTCTTATCTACTTGACGTGTCTTTGTGTTAACGATCAACGGATCGTCATTGGTTGTTGACTCATTTAATGGTTCTTACCGGCAGCCAAATACCACCAACGGATATCACGACAAAATGAAGAATTCACTCGCATCCCGTTGACGTCTGGCATTCCACATCTTCCTGCCTCGCACGGACACTGTGCGATCATCTGCTTGACTGACTTAAAAGAGTACTTCAAAGGGAAAGTCAAACTTTATTCAATTAGGCTATTTCTTTTAAATTACTGAATCTATTTGTTCATTGAGTTTTCTCACTTTGGCGCCAATACATTGTACAATATTTTGCGATATTAAAATGGAGTGGGGTGACAAAGAGAACCGAATCGCTGTGATTGCATTACACAAAGTAGGTATAGAGCCAAATGCAATTTATAAAACTCTACTACTCAAAATATTTGTATGAGACCTCTTCTGTTTGTGGCAGACAAAGGTCTGGCCGTCCACGTAGTGTTCGTACGAAAAAGGTGGTGAAAGATGTAAGGGAAAGAATTCGAAGAAATTCTGTCTGAAAGCAAAATATATTTTTATCTCGGGAGATGAAGATAGAACCTAGAAGATTTCGCGTATTTTAGAAGATGACTTGGGACTTGCAGCCTATAAGAGACGTACTGGTAATTTAACTGATAATTTAAAAAAGAATAGGGTGGTAAAATCGAAACAACTACTGAAGCGACACGCAAAGGGACGTCTCAGAAAAACTTTGTTTACGAATGAGATTTTTTTTACAATTGAGCAACATTGTAACAAAAATGACTTCCCGAAGCTTCCCAATTAATCGACAGGGTGCAATAGTGCCCACCTATTCGACTTCAGTGATTGTTTTTTTATTATTTATTTTACTTAGAATACTGGCAATATTTCCGCTAGATTGATCTATTGGCCCATCTAGCTGCGAGCGCTTGGCTTCTAGTGAATAAGTTTATATATTTATAATAAAGTATAAACTGACAAAAAACTCATGCTTGGCCTGTTCTAATAAGTTACATCATCTTCATAAAACTAGCGTGGATAATCGACTGTGAGGCACACAATATGTGTTCTTATTATTCAATAAACAACGTTTATCTAGGATACTTACGCCTACAATGAAACGTTCTAGAATATTAGAGTTAATCGTTTACACAGTTGTACATTATACTCAGGTACTAGTTATGAATTTTATGTATTTACAAACATAATTTTTGGACGTGTTATTCTCTGTTGATAGAATTTATAGGTTTACTATTTTTGAATCAATATCCTGATATCTTGAGATAGACAGACCAGTTGGATGGTTAAAAAAATATTTAAAATTTTCGGTAAATTTTTAATTCCGAATTCTTTTGTTTTCTTTTTAGACATGGGTTATAGTAATACATTCGGCCTCACCATATTTGCTTTTGCTTTTAACAGTTATTATGGAATTTTCAAAACTGAATGGTAAATATAATATATACATATATATAATAATATAATATTAACAACTTTTACACAAATTATCTTGCCCCAAACTAGGCATAGCCTGTACTATGGGTACAAGACTACGATATATTTAATACAATATACTTACTTAAACATACATAAATACATATAAACATCCATGACTCGGAAACAAACATCCATATTCATCATATAAATGATTGCACCTACCGGGATTCGAACCCGGGACCTCTAGCTTAGTAGTCAGGGTCACTAACCATTCAGCTATATGGGTCGTCATTTGCTTTTTATTTTATGTTTTTTAAATTTTTATGTTACTTAACTAGTTCTTTGTGTAAATCATTAAACGAAATATCTTATACTTATTATTACTTTGTCTACTTATATAATTTATTCAGGCTTATTCGGAAAAAAACTACGAAGCAAACGCTTATCCAAAAGCAATGAAAATGACGGGTTTATATTTATTTATATGTTATAAAATATGAATTCAGAATTCTCTATAAATTGAAACCTTCATACATCTACAAGACTGTGGCTTACACCCTTATGTCGTTACTATCCCCCATACACCCATTAAGTGTTTTGCTTAAAGCTTCATGCGAACGGCTTAGTTAGGGTATAATCTTCCCACGTGTATTTTTTTCTAACAATATAATCTGGTTAGCTTTAAGACTAGAGTTATTAGGCATTGTTGCCTGCCATCAAGTGAATCGTCAATGCTCTAGATATGCACTCGATATTATATGAATATGAAGATAACTGCTCATGTAAACAATTTAGTGAAAGCATGGTGGCTTTAGAAATTTCAACTAACGCGAACGAATTTATTCTCGTTTTGGTTTGAAGACTTAATTACAATTTTTCGTTACGTATATACGTTATATGATTATATGATATACTAGCTGACCTGGCAAACATTGTTTTGCTATATAAATTATGTTAAGAGTTAGACCGTTTCTTGGAAATTGCTAAATTACTTTATTTTTCTAAAATAAAAGATTTTTTCTAAAACAAAAGTACCCGTAGTTACTCCTTATTACATCAGCCACCTGCCAGTAAAAGTCCCGACACAATCGGTCCAGCCATCTCAGAGATTTGCCGGAACAAACAGACAGACAGACAAAAATTGTAATGAATGTTATTTTGGTGTATGTACCAGTTACTACATATATATATTCATATACATGTAGTAAAAAACGGTTATTTCAATATTACAAACAGACACTCCAATTTTATTTATATGTATGTAAGAAGATGTATAGATATGCTAAGCGTTAAAGACAGCCTATAGACATATACTCGTATATATATTTAGACAGTCTCTCAAAGAAAACTTTACAGAAATAAGTATTAAGACTCTTAATTGTCAGTACGTTTATGAAAATTTAATATACATTCACAATTACGTCACCTTTTTCCTCTTAATAGTGATTTTCATTATTATACCACTAGAAATAAGGGATTGCTTGTAACTAATTCTAGTAGTCTTCTTATGCTACATAATAGCTTTAAGAGTAAATTTATACACTTTTATAATAAAGTCCCAGCAACTGTTCAGGCATTATCTATAAATAAATTTAAATGTATTATTTAAAAAAAAGGCTCTGTAGAAAATCCTACTACCCCACAGCTGAATATCTAAGTGATCAGACAGCCTGGGACTAGATTATGATAATTTTATAGCAATAGCAATGACAGTACAATCTATATATATATAAATGAATTGCTGTTCGTTAGTCTCGCTAAGATTCGAGAACGGCTGGACCGATTTGGCTAATTTTGGTCTTGAATTATTTGTGGTAGTCCAGAGAAGGTTTAAAAGGTGAATAAATAGGAAAATGCTGCTAAATGAAATATAAACAACTAATTTATTTTTCTTTTGATGTGTCCATACATAATTTCTATGAGAGAATTTATTGACGCACGGTTTGACAGTTCTGCTGTGAAACAATATCATTACGACAGCAGGGTGCATATTTTACGAAATAATTTTTGATGTTATGATTATTGACAAATTAATAAAAAACAGTATTTTATTTTTTATATATAGAACAACGTCTGTCGGGTCAACTAGTATTGTATATTACATATTCCATTATATATATATATATTTATTTAGAATCGCTTATAAAATGCTTACAGAATATATCTTCATTTATTTATGGTGTATGTGGATGATGCAGCTACTGTACTCAATAACTTTTGTATTAATTTACATTTACTTTTTTGACTTACTCGTATAAGACATTGACTATTTGACGTTTGAGTATGTTTGTTGCATCATTTTACATATTATGTTGTAACTGAAACGATTTGTAAATCGATGGAAATGTAAATCTTGATATAAAATAGTGGCAATGAGTTTCTTGCTACTTCTTCTCATTAGCTCAAACCTTTACGAAGCAGCGGTAGATTCAATAAGATAAATATTTTTTTTTGACATTCATAATTGTCATTTCCGTGACCTATGTGAATAAACTGATTTTGAATTTGAATTGAATTTTGAGAAAATAAATGCCTTTTATGCCTTTTTATATCTATGTACATATTATTCGTAGTTACTTGCAAATTAGATTGTCCTATATGTGCCAGTATGTGCTTCTCATTTATGGTATGTCATATATTATGTATATTTAATGTAATTAAATGCTTTATATACACAGCAACAGACATGCTTACTGGATAAGGTATTTGGAGGTAAACTAGTTTATTTGTATTTTAACTGTGCTGCAGCAATGTGCAAGTTAAAAATTACTGGTACAGTACTTCTCGATTTTAAATAGTATTGAAAAATGCGAGTGGTCAATAGAAAGTTAATTGGTCTGTAATATTATGTATTTATATTCTGAATGCCTACAAAATTTCATGACTGTAGGGTATAAGGAAGGTGTACGCGCTTTTCTTGAAGGTACCCATGTCGTATCGTCCCGGAAACACCGCACAAGGAAGCTCATTCCACAGCTTCGTGGTACGAATTTTTTATGTTTGTTACCTCAAAACTTTCGACTGGGTGAACCGATTTTGATAAGTCGGTGTCAAACCAAACAGTCAAACCTATCTTGGGTTTGTAACTACATACACAGTTATAGGTGAGTTGTGCTTGAGTCGTGAGGAAGTGAGAGCGGGTCGCGGCGGAAGGACACCGATTCCTAAAATCTTAACTAGAATTAGATTAATTAATTAGATTGTATTAAAATACGCAATTATCTTTATACTTTTTAGTGCATATTATATCTATTGTTTTGGAATAGTTTTTTTTGAAGTCGGTTGTTTTTTGTAAAAATTTTTTTTATCGAAAAGAAGCGGGCACCTGTTTCATAGACGTTTATATGTATTTATGTTTGTTTAAGTAAGTATATTTTAATAAATATATCGTTGCCTTGTACCCATAGTACAGGCTATGCCTAGTTTGGGGTAAGATAATTTGTGTAAAAGTGTGTCAATATTATTATTATATTATTCCTAAAAACCGAACATTGAGTACATGTATAATCACCTGGAGAGTGGTTTAAACTGGTTAAAGTTAAATTAAGTGTTATAATGTTATGTGAGACGAAGCCAAGTCATATAATCAGAGGTTTCCAAGTATATCGATAAAAACTTTATTACAAAGTTCTGTAACTGTATAAGATGTCGTAAAGTCGTTGAATCACCTTTCCCGCAAAGCCATGGTTTGAAAACCGTTAAAATTTTCATTATGATTTCATTCATATCCATTGTTCTGCGTGATTTCTTAAATAATAAAAATCATTGTTTAAATTGAATTATTAAACAGTATAGTTTCAGTATTTTTTCCTACAGCCATGTTCCCGACGATAGTTGTTTGTTAGGCTGTATGATGTCTTTGGGGTTTGACAACCAGCTCCTAAACGGCAGGACAGAATACCAAATAAATACCAAATTGGGGACGTTTTGAGAAAAGGAGAGGTCCGAAGCAACCGCAACCGGCGAGCATGTATGAAAAGAGTAATGAATGTAGAGGAAGCGCGTGAGGTTTGTAAGGATAGAAGCAAATGGCATTCTATTGTCGCTGCCTACCCCGACGGGAACAAGTCTTGATTGTGTGTATGTGTGTGTGAATTATTAATGAATCTGCCATTTGAATGTCAAAAAAAATGTATCAGTCAGGTATGTACTTTACTACGTATCAAGTATATTATTATTTATTAAGCATTTTATTAAATTGTTATCATATTAACTTCTGCCCGCGATGTCGTCAGCGTGGACGCTATAAAGAAGGAAAATTACTACGCGTGCGTCCCGTGTAACAGTAACATATAGTTATTTATTTAGATTCATCAGTGGTAATTACAATAATACATTTATAATTATTATGCAAATTTACAAGGGTCTTATCACTAAATGCATTACCTTTTAAGGTGAATACCGCATGCTAAATTATGTGTGAAATCCTAATATATATAAATCTCGTGTCACAATGTTTGTCCTCAATGGACTCCTAAACTAATGAACGGATTTCAATGGGGATTACTTCATGGAGTACAGTTTAGTCCAACTTAAGAGATAGGATAGTTTTTATTTCGATTTGGGACCCATAATTATTTTTATTTCCAATATTTGTTTTGTTTGGACATATTTTCTGTGAGAGTATTTTTGACGCGCGGTTTGACAGTTCTGCTGTGAAACAATTTCATTATAACAACAAGGAGCATATTATAATGTTACAATGAAAAATTATTGACAAATTCATCAACGGTAAACGTTAAATTCAAAAACGGTATTTTATTTATTATGTACAGAAGAACGTCTGTCTGGTCAGCTAGTAGTTACATAAAATAAGTATAAGTTATAAAACAACCATTCTATAATGTAATGAAATTAAGAAATTAACAAAATCTACTAAGTACTCGTAAACAAGTCAAGATAAACGTATGAAACAAATCAAGAATACTTATAAATTATTTATTTACAATACATTTTTTTACATTTTTGCGAAACCTACATATGTTGTATAACATATATTATGTTAAGCGGACGTTTTTACAAAATTTTAATTAAAACTATTAAGTATTTTGTGCGTTTTGCCCGTACCTATATGATATAAACGGACAAACAGACTATAAATTATATAAAGTACTTTTTTGGATTCCGTAAGTATTGTTTATAGAACACACAGCAAGCTTTTCTTTAATAATATTATCAATGTACAGTTTTTAATTTATAGCGATTTCATTACAAGTATAACATTTAGGTGCTATTTATTTTATCATAATATATTAAATGGTAACTTAAAGGTTATTAAAAATACGCTTTAAATGTTAAAAACAATCTTTATACTTATCATCGAGACTTGGTTGTATAGCGTAAGCGAGGTAAAGATCACTGGTTTATTAGGTATATTAAAAAATAAAACTTGCTTGAAAACTGGGTGTTTTTATCTATTGAATACGAAGATAAACCAGAGTGCTGCCAGGAACTGATCAGGACCTTTTCCAATTTTCCTCGCTTATTTTTAATGGTACCTACACCTTCATGGTCGCTCAGATGGCAATGGAGAGGGCAGAAATGAGGAGATCCTTAGGAGAACCAAAGTTACCGACATATACCAAATGATTGCGAAACTGAAATGGCAGTGGGCAGGGTACATACTTCGACGGACAGATGGCCGTTGGGGTAGTAAAGTCCTCGAATGGTGGCCACATACCGGAATACGCAGTGTTGGTAGGCCCCCCACAAGATTGACCGACGATCTGGTCGAGATCGCCGGAATACGTTGGATGAGGGCAGCGCAGGAGCGATCGTCGTGGAAATCTTTGAGGGAGGCCTTTGTCCAGCAGTAGACGTCTTCCGGATGATGATGATGACATCTTCCTCGGTATTGCCAAGTCTTTTATTACATAAATTGGCTGTAGATAAAGAAAACGGAAGTGTAGTGGTTTGCAACACATCTAGATGTAGATTCATTGCAGAAATCAGGTTAGACAGGTCTTCTATCAATATTATTCTCATTTGTGAAACCCCGTGGCTGGTTGAAGCTAGTAAATTATATGCAGTGTCGTAAATTTTAATTGCCCCCGAGTGTTAATCACGTTTTAGTCGTAACTATAATAGCCCAAACACATGATCGGATGTGGTACGGCCGAGGCATCGGAGGCGGTCGGGGGGCCTACTCCTAAAATCGATATTTGATATATCTATATAGATAGATATTAGTTGTGTCGAATCCTACTCTTAGTTACATCGTATTCAATGTCGAAACGATGATTGAACGAACGAAACATAATTCGGTATTATCGGTCCTCACCCTACTC
Organism: Leptidea juvernica; assembly: GCA_949711755.1. Lineage (NCBI taxonomy): Eukaryota > Metazoa > Arthropoda > Insecta > Lepidoptera > Pieridae > Leptidea > Leptidea juvernica. The sequence continues at coordinate 15,358,366 of CATIXQ010000011.1, forward strand.
TTAGTTGAAAGTGTCAGGAACGAATATTCGAATTTGACAAATAATCAAACGTCACTTTTACGATAATCTCAACGACACCTCCTAGGCTGTCGTTGCTATTATCGTTTCAAGTTGTATAGATATATTTGCCATACGATATACATACTTAATAAATATTATTAAAATAATTATTTGTGATTTACTATTCAACAGGATTTTTTTTACTACCAAGTAATTTAAGTCATTTTGTTGATCGTTTATGCGTAGAAAGTAATACAAATGGCCGCCTGAGAAATAGGGAGTCGATGAGAAAGGGTTGAGGTACTTTTTTTACATTTAACTATCGGCAAGTTTTGTATTATTTATTCAATTTTAAGTGGTAATATTATATTCATTACATAATTTTTGAATATTTACATTTTGTGTAAATGATATCAAATTGGTAGTGCAGAGTCTAGCGCCTAAACTGTGTTTTGACTTTTGACATTTAACAGTGACATAGCACAGATAATATTTACTTTTTCAAGGTTTGCGCATAATTCATCAACTCTAACTTCGTAAAAAAGTCAAAATATTAGTTTATGTTTACGATAAACGACGACCTGTATTAGCCGAGTGGTTAGAGATCCTATCTACTAAGCTAGAGGTCCCGGGTTCGAATCCCGGTAGGTGCAAGCATTTATATGATGAATATGGATGTTTGTTTCCGAGTCATGGATGTTTAAATGTATTTATGTATGTTTATTTGAATTTATGTATGTTTAAGTAAGTATATTGTATTAAATATATCATTGTCTTGTAACCCATAACACAGGCTATATATGCTCAACTTGGGGCAAGATAATTTGTGTAAAAAGTGTGTCAATATTATTATAATTATTATTAATTAACTAATCAATTTGATGCTAGAAATTGGACAATTATGAATTACTGCAAAAAATAAACGATAAGGAATTCGAACATTTGTCAGAGTAGTTTAGTAGTTTATCGTTCCGAATGTAGCGAGTAGACCTCCTGGTAGAGGACCATATTCGATGGTATGTCGCATTGTCCGCCACACAAAATTATTGTTACTATTTTCCGGACCATACCGAGTACGACGGTGGACCAATTGGCGCGAAACGCCCACCCACGGCCACTGGACCGTCCTATGGTCAAGCCTTACCGAATCCGATCATGTGTTTAGGTTTTAATAATAATCATTTTGTGCGATGGAATATATTTCGCTACCGGACCGCGTCCGATGGTTCGACCGTACCAAATCCGATCATGTGTTTAGGCTATAACATATGACTGTCAGACACGCGTAAAACCGGTTGCATTTCAACGGATTGAACATCATTGTAATAATATACGTACCTACAATTAAGTTGCCGTACAGCTAAACAATAGAAAATAAAACGTAATACACGACTGCTTGGTATTGAAAATGCAATATTCTAATAGATAATATATTATTTACAACGACATCATTTGAAAGTAGGTAGGTACGTCATACTGAAATTATTTTAACACGTTTTAATAGTTTAGTATGTATTATACATACAATGGGATATTTGAGCGTGATTTTCAGCCACTATTTACCAACTCTTAACAACGTCGGATTAATTTGTTAGCTTTGCACACGTCCTATCAAAGACCGATGACAATTAAAAAATTATAATATATTCTTATTCATACCAAAATCTTCAGTACTAGCGATTTTTTTATGTCTGGTACCCGTGGGCGAATTCGGGGTTACGAAACTATCACCATTTTAAGACCATAAAAGCAAAAATTTCAAACAGAAGAAAATATTTTTTTTAAAGTTACAATTATGAATATATTATAAAAACTCGTGAAGAAATCAACGGATTTCCGCATGATTTTATAATTTTTTTTATTTTACATAGTTATTAGTTATTTCTTTACCTTAACAGGCATTATTTACGTACTTGTTTCTGGGTTTAAGAATGTTATATATTTAAAGGGTTTTAAAATATATTAAATACCAATAATTTTACATCTGAAATAAAAACAAAATAATTATCATATAAGCCACAATCCTCCAGTATTCTTGAATGTCGTGGTGACCTTAAACTAACAAGACCACTTCTGATGATATTACATAATTAAGTCAACTCTGTCGTAAGTGACGGCTTAATTTATCAGCTTTTGATTTTCGCACTGATAAAGCATCAAGAGCAAAAAATAATATTAATTGATAATGATATTGCTAAAAGTGAGTTTTGTTCACATTCAAACAAAACTTCTAATGCTACGGGGTTCGTACCATTGTACAAACTATATCTAACACTACAAACTTTTTATAAGTATTATTGAAATGACCTTTATTTCATTTTCATAGTAGCCGTTTCGATATTCACAAATTTGGTTTTATTATTGGCTGTGATGGCGGTAATTTCTTCAGACTCTCAAAATTTCAGCCATCGAACTATCACGGTTTATATGATACCATCGTTGATATACGGACGGACAGAGGATTGTCAATAATAGGGTACAGAACCCTTAGTATTCAAGGTACTAGCGGACTGTATGTGTATTGTGAAGGTGTGTTGGGTTCCTCAACAATAGCCTTCATATCTATAGTAAAGATTCAATGGGCGAATTGAACAAAAAGTAACTACGAATCTCGTAGCCTATTAAATTATAACAACGCCACCGACTTGCAATTCTACTGATAGACCTACAAGATAACTTTAAGGAAAAAATTGAAATAGACTAACTAGAAATAGAACAGGGTGGAAAAAATTCAAAAGGCCGTAAGCAAAAGAATTGAAATGAAAAACATGAGCTTGCGCTGGGTTTTCCAGGATAATACGACATGGTACCTGCAAAACAAAGTGTACACTTTCAAGAAATATTAACAACCTTGCTATTCAACATTCCTCCTCCTCTGGTCACAATCACAAACGCTTGCAAAGCCCCATTTCCATGGTTTTTTTATGGAAAAAGGAGAAGAAACGAGCGTACGGGTCACCTGGTGTTAAGTGATCACCGCCGCCCACATTCTCTTACAACACCAGTGGAACCACAGGAGCGTTGCCGGTTACACATATTACTCTCCTTTCAATGCCACCTCCACACTCTCTATATCGATGGCTCAAGAACCGTTACCATGTGGAGTTCTTTCACCGATGTTGATAAAATAAGCTTTCTTTAAGCTCAGACTCTTTACGACAATATAATTCTTTCGTAGACCACATTTAGATCTATTATGCAGTTGTCTATCAATAGAAGCCCTGGTGATGCAACATATTCTTGTCTAACACTACGGTGAATGTTAATCTAATCAGTGTTCATACCGTTAATCCTAACACATCCTGTATAGTAACCGCAGAATATAAATCAGTAGGTACGCAATTTTTTTCTTTCAAGTAGGTCATATGCTTATGAATGTCACATTTGAAATACATTATCCCATTTACCAACACCTCGTAAAAGTTGACCTGAAAGGAAGTGGTAAGAAATGCCACTATTTTGAATCAATATTTACAGATATATCACTTTGCTCACCCCATATCTACATGAAGAAAGTACTCTTAAGTTCTTCCCTAACCACCTTTTCCTTCTAGCTTTGTTTATATTTCATTTTCGAGTCAGAAAAAAAAATCATTGACGAAAATTTAAATTGAATATGTATTAGTTGCAAAAATATATTTTGACAGTAACATTAAAACTACAATATAGTTAAATGTCAATTTGCAATTTAAATTCAGTTCATATTCTTAATATTATATCTTATATTGCATAACTATCAAAGAAATCAAACTAATTTCAAAATTAAAACTTATATATTCATCGACTTGTTGTAAAATTTCTACAACAGAAAAGGTTCTCAAGGACCAAATATGAAACAGGTTCAATTTATAATTTGCGATTACAATAACATGGGTATTCCCACTTGTATGTTGATAGCCACAACTTCGCCCGCGTACACACATAACTGAGCTTATAAAAATCGTTGTTTCTTTAAACTTTTAATAACTTTATATTAAATTAAGATATTGCAATACTTTTAATATTATTTTTTTTAAGATACGGGCCAAAATTTTCCATGATGCGCGCACAATTTGAAACCTCTATCATTTTATTTATGTAGGATCAAGACCATATTTTCAAAAGTTTTTGGAAAAATATTACATTAATTGGACGTAGGTAGTTCCTGAAAAACGTACCAAGCCACAAAACATCACATTTTAAGGAATTCGTGTTTAAAGTTTAATAAATATTAGTGTATTCCATACATGTGGGTTGGGCTAAGTCATGATATCATTTAAAGAGTGACAGTAGGGCTGCAATTTCTTGTCAGTCCGTTAATATTCGAATCACATGACCAGTTTTGTGTTCTTAACTCAATTTTGACATGATTGTGGTTTGGAAGGTTTTACTGGAATTACGTCCAATTGTAATATCGGAAACTTGCATATTATTTATACATTATTTTTTTAACATATTTCGAGTAGATTACGTTTTACTTCAAGTAATGATATACCTAGGAATATAAAACAAATAATTACTCGCAAAATTACTGGTTTCTAGGAAAATGGGAAGTACAGGCTACACTCCAGTATCGATAAACCTGCGTGTTATAGCAGGCTTAAATGCCGTATCTTTTAATTGATTTCATTTAGAAGCTTTTTTATAGCTGCAATGGAAATGGCTGCAAAGTTATAGAGTACCTATTTGGTAGGAATTTTAAATTTGTTACTCCATTAATTTACGAAACTATACAGGTAAATTTAAAAAAAATCGACTTTAGACGAAATTAAGTAAGAAATTTTATGTTTTATGTTAAAAAAATCAAGTGTAACAAAGTTCGTTCTATACTTAGCAATAAAAAGTCCAAACGTTTATTATAAGAAAATGGAGTCTACTTTATACCACTGTAGAACAGCCACTCAACGTAATAATAAAATTTACTTTTTTTAGCGTATAAATATGGGTTACATTAGAATAAACGCTTTTTTGGTTTCTAATAAGTTTATTCTTGCTGATTGTGAACGTAGTATTAAAGATATGACAAACATGGTCAACTTGAAAGTTTTTAAATATGAAACCTATTTAAATTAATATTATATTGTGCCTTTATAACCACGGAATATGTTTAAAAGAATATGCTTAAAATATTATTTTTAGTGAAAAAGTTGTTAAAACGACGAGTATTTTGTATTAATATAGACAAGTTATTTCAACTTTAATAGTTAATACTGTGGAACAAAAACCTGATAACGCGGAAGGTACATATAGGTACTGTCTTAATCATATTAATAAACGGAATAGGAAAAAGTACAAATTTTTCCCTAAAAAAAACATATATAAAATATGCTTAAAAATGTAGGTATACATTGGTTATTTTTTACTAAAAATGTTAAAATCTATTGAGATTAACTCCTTTCTTTCAGCAAAACGTATAAAAACATCTCTTATAATTTTTGTAGGTAGCCCAATTTTGACAAACCAATTACCGTCTACCGTGAGCAAACACTGAAAACCCACGAATACTATAAAGTCTTTTTGGTAATTCTCAATTACTTATGTTTTTCAAAATCATGAATCATGCTTTCGTATAATTACTTTACTTCGGTTAATTACTAAAATATTTTATGAATTCTATCAGACTTCATGGTTTTTATAATTGTTTACCGCAGAATTAACGTTAAGTTTCCACTTAATTACGTTAAAACTTCTCCTAGAAACTATGAAACACATACTTAAATCATTAGTTTGATCAGAATTAATTGCTTCATGAATAATTTTTAACTTACGAGTTACGATACAATTTTAGGTACCTACTTATACATTTATTTTATAGTTTACGGTAAAATGATATTATATTCGATAAAAAGTTGGTTATTGAATTAATGTTAAATACTAAAAAACGTGCTAATAATATAAATATATATTAAATGTTATAGTTTATTTAAACTCGGCTTCGGTGCTAGTTTATAATTTTATCAATAATTATCACTAAAAAACATTAATGACTCAAGAAATTTGCATATTTATACAATTCAACCCATTTATTTATTTAGGTGGCAAACATGTGGGTACGCAGTTCGCAAATAAAATTAAAAAAAACTCACGTGGCTTATCTGTATCATCTTCATCATCCATAATTGCCATTTTGCTGGGCCGCTTGTCTTCTTCTGGTCTCAAACCCATTATCACAGTTTAAAAATAATTAAATTTAAAAATAGAACTAACAATTATTTCTGGCCGATATTTTTAATAGGCGTTTGGTACATTTGGTTGGTAAAATTCGCGTCAGAACGTCATGGTTAGCGAGTGTTCGTATGAGGACGTGTTTGTCGTTCAAAGGCTGTTCGCGACTGCCGCCAGTAGCAATGTAGGCTCGATTATAACTTGAGTTTGATAAAGGCGACGAGATCAGCGAAACTAACAAATCGTTTTATCTAATCATTCACGTTTAGTTAATTTTAAAAGTATGAAAAGACGTTTAAATAACAAAAGACATGAAATTTTTATAATTTATTGATCAAGTATTGCTATTACAATAGATAGTACGTCTATAATTTTGTTTCAAAATTTATAAGGTTATTTTTATTATGTTTAACCGATTTACATCATATTTTTACATAAAACCAAACCATTTTTTTATCTTGTTTTAGGACAATATTCAGCTTAACTGTACTGTCGTCTTTTTAAATTGTTTAAATAATATTTAAGATTCTTTTTTCTCACGCACATATAGGATTCCCATTTAGTAATTTGAAAAGTCCTGACATTTCGATAAAAGTCTGGACTTTTAAATTGATCTCGTTTAAATTTTGTTTCTCGTAAAGATTAAAGACTCTTTGATGTTAGTTAAAATGTAGTTTTTTTACTATATTCTATGAAATCCGGACAAGTTGGAGATTCAGACAAAATCCGGACTAGAGTCTAAAAGTCCGGATATGTCCGGAGTAATCCGTACGAATGGTGACCCTACACGCACACAACGTGTGACGTAAATAGGTAAAGGTCCAAAAATTGAAATAAAATTAAAAAAAAACTAAACTTCGAGGGACGTTCGACGAGGACATAGCAGTTATTCTTTACCAATAAATTATAGTATTCTCTTATTCCTGATTCAAATGAGTAAAATTTCATTAAATTTAATTGTGAAGTGAAAAACATTCAATGTGAATACTGCGTAATAAGTAGCGGGACTGCCTAGGTAAAAATTTAAATTTAGTTTAGTATGAATCGTGCAGTGAGATTTGACATAAGTTTGAAATAGAAATTACAATTCGGCGATGTAGTATAATCCGGCTAAGTTTGAGAGCGAACAGATGCTTAAAACCTAGTGGATTTCGGCTATCTCCGTTTTTTTACAATATTATAGAATACAGCCGCCATCTTTCAATGTATCAATGACTGCACGTTTCATACAATCGAGTGAATCGCTTTATTCTTTCGCTAGGCTGTATCTAAATATTAAATGTAACTACGGTGTCATTCAAAGAGAAGCCTTAAATCTAATCTATCTATATATATAAAAATGAATTGCTGTTCGTTAGTCTCGCTAAAACTCGAGAACGGCTGGACCGATTTGGCAAATTTAGGTCTTGAATTATTTGTGGAAGTCCAGGGAATGTTTGAAAGGTTAATAAATAGGAAAATGCTGCTAAATTAAATAAAAACAACAAATTTGTTTTTCCTTTGATGTGTCCATACATAATTTCTATGAGAGAATTTATTGACGCACGGTTTGACAGTTCTGCTGTAAAACAAGCACAGCAGAGTGCATACTTTACGAAGTAATTTTTGATGTTATGATATATTATTGACAAAATCATATTAAAACATTATCCAAAATCATATTAAAACATTATTTTATTTATTATATACAGAACAACGTCTGTCGGGTCAGCTAGTTTATTATAAAATTCTCGTGTCGCGGTGTTTGTAGTTAAAGTCCTCCGAAACGGCTTGACCGATTCTCATGACATTTTGTGGTCCACCCAATAAGGTAGGTCTGAGAATCGAACATCTATTTTTCATCCCCCTAAATATTAAGGGTAGTCCGCCCCAATTTTTTTTTTAATTTTTTTGGCAATTTTTTTAATTATGATGCAACATTAAAAAATACACACAACTTAAAATTTTCACCCATCTACGAGCAACACTTACTTTTGCATCGCGATTTTAATATTATTCTAGTTGTAGTACGATACATTTTATGTACCTACGATATATTTGGTAGGTCTGAGAATTGGTCGTCATCTATTTTTATTCCCTAAAAAATTTTAATTATTGCAATTATTTTATTACTTTATATGGCAATACAACGTTTGCTGGGTCAGCTAGTGTCTTATAAATTCATCGAACATAATAATGACAACAGAACTTACGGTTTAGTGGATTATTAGGCCATTTGACGACTGCCACATTACCACTGCTGCGAATTCTTTGGACTGCGTTTCGGACCAATGTTTCGATATTGGAAGAACTCAAGGTGAAGGAGAGATTATCGTCGACTGTGCAAATACGAATCCTCGAGTACTTTGGGCACGTTACACGAAACCAAAACTCCATGGAATGACTCGTCGTCCAAGGACGAGTGGAAGGCTAGCGGTCACAAGGTCGGTCACCTACGCGTTGGAAAGACCTGATAAAGGCTGCGACACCACCATAGTCCAATGTTCCCGTAACGCTGAAGATCGTGGCAAGTGGAGGCGCATTGCGTGGGCTGCATCATCTCGAGAGTACCTACAGTCTCATCATGCAACCACGACCACTCTGTCAATAGGGAACGACTAAGGAGGAGGAGGTCATTTGAAGATGGGTGTAGGTCCTACTACCTAGTTATCTAGATATAAATATCAAACGGGAGACAAAACAAGTTACCAACACAATATTAGTATGAGGTAGCTGTTTCTGAATCTTACTTCACAGATTCACTTTGTGGAATCACATAATATTGGATACAGTATTCGCGACCCTAGGAAACATACTCTTAGGCTGAGTGAGATCTAAAGAGCGTACTTAGACTATTTTTTAATGAAAATACGAGACGAGCAGGACGTTCAGCTGATGGTAATTGATATGCTCTGCTCATTACAATGAACTGCCGCTCAGGATTCTTGAAAAAACCCAAAAATTCTAAACGCGACTACAACTACGCTCGTCACCTTGAGACATTAAGATGTTAAGTGTCATTTGCCCACTAATTTCACTAGCTTCGGCGCCCTTCAGACCGAAACACAGTAATGCATACACATTACTGCTTCACGGCAGGAATAGGCGCCGCTGTGGTACCCATAATCTAGCCGGCATCCTGTGCAAAGGAGCCTCCCACTTGTAACTCCCACTTTGCTCTACTAACGTAAAACATAGCTTATTGTAAACTCAGTATAATTTGTGATTTCATTTTAATTGTCGTTTGAAAGCCAAAATTATACTGAGTTTAAGCTAAGATAGCCTAATGCAAAATTCAAGTTACCCTTTTTATCACACACAGCTAAGGTTTAACGGCCGTTCCCAATATACTATCTATAGATAGAGATAAATTACTACCTTCTACTGTCAGTAATTAGCTGTCAATAATCTGAAGCTGTCCCAATATACCCGATAAGTCATTCTTATCGCCTTATATTGGGACGCGTGAATTGCAATTTCCATACAAACTTCTGTCGCTGATAAGCTATACGTCGTCCCGTTGACAGATAGCGTGTAAATATACGGATAAGGTGAGTTACCGTCGATAAGTTTATTTGGACAGAAAAGTGAATGATCGTTACGGTTTTTATCTCAAGTAAGAGATAGACTGAATATTGGGAACGGCCGTAAGTCGTACCATATAGCGCAAAGGCTTCATTCGTTTCAAAGGTTTTTATCTCGAGTAAGAGATGGACCGTTAGTAAATAAAATCTACGCTCTATAGATCTCAGCCTAACTTCAAAGGCCGGCGGTATCTGTTGGCGATCCTTAGCCCGTGACAGAATAAAAAAATATTACTTTTTATCGACAGTATCAGATTTATACGGCTACGGTTAATGTAGAGCAGGGGTGCTCAAGCTTGAACTGCTGGCGATCTACCTCAAAATTGTTAGACTATGATCGACCGGCTCTGAGAGGCTTCAAGTATGTGTGATGAAGAATTGTCGTCTAGGTAGAGTGTCACGATGACATAGATATTTTGCGCAAAATATGCATTTTTTTAGTCAAGGTAAGTGTAGGTCTGCTCTTAAATGTCAATGAAAAAACTCATAATTATTATTCAAAATTGCGAGTTTATTGGTTCTTACAAAACAAACGCGTTCAAAGCTTAACTAAATAGTGACTTTGGATGTTAAAGCGTGACCCTGCATGTCCTGAGCATACTTTTCATAAGGTGGTACGTAATTATCGATTTTAGTTTATTATACCGGATTTTTCTCTCGAGATCGACTCAAAAAGCACTCGCGATCGACCTGTCGATCACGAACGACCGTTTGAGCACCCCTGCTGTAGAGTATAGACATACTCGTGAAGTGCGCGCGAACAGAGCCCAGTCAAAAACTGGTTTCCATAATTATTTGGTCCAGACGGCTTTTTACTTGCCATTTGTGAATCAGGACCCTAAAAGTATGTTCATTGACATTATATATTATTCCTTTAGTTACAGTTATTTTCGCTTGAAGGCTATTTGTTTTTCAAAACGATTAATCTAGGACCTTTTTAACGATCTAATAAAGTTTAAAATCGTGCTACTAGAAATATTTCAAGATGCGCGTATGTAATATTTATATTATACTAGCTGACCCTACAGACGTTGTTCTGTAGATAATAAAAAAAATACTGTATTATAGGGATGTGCCAATAATATTTCAAAACATCAAGAATCATTTCGTAAAAAATGATCCCTGTTGTTATAATGAAATTGTTTCACAGCGAAACTGTCAAACCGTGCGTCACTAAATTCTCTCATAGAAAATACTTCCATACAAAGCAAATATTGAAAATAAAAATTATGGGTCCCAAATCGAAATAAAACTATCCTATCTCTCAAGTTGGAGCAAACTGCACTCCATTAAGTAATCCCCATTAAAATCATTTCATTAGTTTAGGAGTCCATCGCGGACAAACAACGTGTCACGTAATTTATATATATTAAGATTATATATATTAAGATAAATATCAATACCTGAATTATGTTTCTTTTGTGGTTCACTGTGAATCACGTACGGTTTTTATATTTAAAATGAAACTCAACCGTTAGTACCTAAATTTTTAAGTTCAGTTAATTCAAAAATTAAACTTGTCAGGGAAAGAAAGAAATCGAATGGTTTGTTACAACCTCATTATTCGTACACAAACATTTTTAATATATTCATAGAATTCCAACCAAATTTACATATATATAGCGGTAAAACTTACATTTGTATAAGTCTTTACAATTTAAATGTTTCCTTGTAGGGCATTATAGGTATATCTCCCAAAGCTATACGTTAAGTAACTATTGCTTAGCAGAATTAATTCAAAAATATCTGGACGACCGAGCCTTGCTCAGATTTTTAACCTCACCTTGATCACCCAATGTCTCATCTGAGCTATTATAGTCTTGTATATAGTGGCGAAATTTACCTTTGTATTCTTATGTTATTTTAGCTGTTTCTCATTAAAACACGGATAAAACTACATTTTTTAAAATGGAAACCTAGCTAGATCGATTTCTCACCCTCGAAATCCCCTGTATACTAAATTTTATTAAAATCGTTGGAGCCGTTTCCGAGATTCAGATTATACATTGTACATATACAAGAATTACTCGTTTAAAGGTAATGTAAAGCTATATAATATAATATGGTATTTATGGTACATTTGAGTCGGGTGCCAGGATATAATTTGAAAAAAGTATAGATGCAGCACCTTTCACGTTTTAGGTAACTTTCTGTTCTACTTTTCGAAAAAGGTTGAATTTTGAATTTTGGTTACTATTTAAAATATTGCCAAAGATATTTGGGTCAGAACAATTTGATTTTATTTTCTGTGTGAGTGAACTGTGGTCATTTTTTTTTGCATGTAAAGTTGAATATGCGAACATGAACAAATGCGCCCAACTATCTTTTGAATTTTGGTTTACTGTAGATCGAATGACTTTGGAGGGTACAGTTGCAACAGTAATGCGAGCACCTTTTGGAATTCGCTTTACTACTGGAACCGAAAACTTTAATTTTCCTAATAATTCCGAAAAATTTGTTGTAACATGATATGATATGGTATTGCATCTTTTGTTATGACAGTATTTATGATAAGCGTCATAAGTGACAATTAATTACGATCGGAGTCGTAACACATTACAAAACGATTTGAGGCGTGGCATAATAAGAATCAGCAGCTGTCATATCATGATGGTACTGCTCGAGCCACGCTGACTATGTTAGGCGGAGGTTTCACGTTCAGTTTGGCAAAAGTGTGTGGCCTTGGTCAGGACTTAACAGATGGTAGAATGATGTACCGTAAATGGTAAGGCAGACTGATGATCAGTATAACAGAAAATATCTATGCAGTAAGACGCATACGCAAGAAAAAAAAAAGAAATTAAAATCAATCTTTTATAGCTATGTAGATACCTAAATATTATAATTATTGTATTATTGTAAGTTATGCCCATTGCAATGCAGTGCCCCTCAGGATTCTTGAAAAACCCAAAAACTCTGAGCCGCGGTACAATTGCGCTCGCCACCTTGAGACATGAGATGTTAATTCTCATTTGCCTAGTAATTTCACTTTATAGCTACGGCGCCCTTCAGATCGAAACACAATAATGCTTAGGTACACATTACTGTTTCACGTCAGAAATAGGCGCTGTTGTGGTACCCATAATTTTTTCTCCCTTAGATAATCATATATCCACATATACTTTTATATTATTGTTTTTACACTTTTTCACAACCCACGACGGCATTTTTAAAATATTTAATTGCGACGCAAACTGACCTGTCACAGACGATGGCAAATCTCATAATGGCGGCTGAACGGCTTGTATTAGTGTAAGTGTATGCGTGGGGCTGTGTATTTACACGTTTGCCGGCTTGTTTTGGTGCCTCACTGTTATGTAAGGTGACACGGAGTCCTTATTTTTTTAGTTCATCCGTAGTCTCATGTGTTATAATTTGTAACAATTATAGCACAAGAGACATTTCTCAGTTAAGTAATCGGCGCAGTATTGCTGATATTATGATAACTGTGATGTGGTTGTTGACTTCACTGTCAAAAGACTTGAAATCTAAATGGGTTTCGTAAGGTCTGTAGACAGACCTGATATTCATTTATAAAAACATTCTTGAGACTGATGGAATGAACTGATGCCAAACTGAACGTGTAACCGCCGTCTTAAAGGCTATTAGGGCTACGTACGGCTCTACTTGAAATTATAAGTTTAGGAGTTTCGAGTTTAGTAGTGTCAACATGCGTTTATTGTATAACTTATATATTAACGAATGTAAAATATGAAATTAATAAATTTTCTTCGACGTTAAATGAAGAAGGAGGTTCTCAATTTGTTAAATAGTAGTGTGCAAGCATTACTGTATTTCGGTTTATGTATGTCTTCGGCACCAATTGAACTAGCCTGGACGTAAGAGGAATACCATATATCTTAATATATATAAATTACGTGACACGTTGTATGTCCACGATGAACTCCTAAACTAATGAACGGATTTTAATGGGCATTACTTCATGGAGTGCAGTTTAGTCCAACTTGAGAGATAGGATACTTTTTATTTAGATTTGGGACCCATAATTATTTTTATTTCCAATATTTGTTTCGTATGGACATATTTTCTGTGAGATAATTTATTGACGCACGGTTTGACAGTTCTGCTGTGAAACAATTTCTTTATAACAACAAGGAGCATTTGTTACGAAATAATTCTTGATGTTTTGAAATATTATTGGCAATTTCCTATAAAACAGTATTTTTTATGATCTACAGAACAACGTCAGTCGGGTCAGCTAGTAATATTATATGTTTGCAACGTTCGCTGTCTTTGGCACCAATTGAACTAGCCTGGACATAAGAGCCGAGAGAGTGTCATCGCAAGTTGCGTTTCACACCAGCGCCCTTTCCCGTATTCAAGCCATCAACATCATACCATCTGGACGCTTTTGCCGATATTGGACAAGATAGCCTGTGACGGCCTAGGCCCTAGAGCATCCACCTGCATTCACATTGGCATTAATGGGGTTCATTTATTCATATTCGTAGCCGGATTGGTATGGAAATTGACAATGACATATTTTCAAGTACTAAGGGTACTAATCGGCTTCAAAGGTTAATTAATTCTTGAAGCCAAAAGCCCAACTCATCCTTTGTCACGGCCAAAAGACGACCACGTTCTATTCAGTCAGCAGATGGGATTAAAAGATCTGAGATGAAATGCTGTGAGCCTAATATGTTAATTGATTGTGATGTGTTACAAATCAATGCATCCCGTGCTTTTTGACACTGTATTCTGGAAAAGTTTGATCATTTGCAATATTTAGCCACGCATTTTTATCTTTGTTCAAATATTTTTCAATCTATAAATTATCTGGAACACGACATACTATTCTAGTAACCAAAGAACCCTTTGAACTAAAGATAAAATAGCTGGTCAGGCAACACCTGTTAATTGAAGTGTACCCAAACCATCAATCCGTTACGGTAAAAAAACTAGAGACAATGCACAATTTTTAAAACAATTTCTAAAATATTTTTAAGTCAGCTATCAATCACATCAAATGAATATGGAAAATCCATAACGAGCTAAGAAATAAGTAAATTTTGGAACAAATAAGCAAGGCCGAATAATGATTCAGGCCATAACATGAGAATCAATCTTGAATAATCTTTCCGAAAGTTTTCTTTTGGGGCCAGAACATTAGAAATGTATCGGTTATATCACCAGGCTATATACCCAGGCTGAAATTTGGAAAATCTTACAAGTCAAAAGTAAAAATTTTGATGCTATCTTTCATATCGCCTAGATACTAGGTGTCCCATGACGCTACACGATTTTTTTTTAGATTTGGAGGACTGTACGGTTCTATTGGTGATCACCGTTGGTTATACTTTCTTGCAACACCAAAGGAATTACACCGGTGGTTGCCGGTCTTTTATATTGATTTTTTTTCACTACCCATGTCGGATCAATCAGTGAACACCGCGCAGTGAATGAAGTTCATTGCAAATTGGTGCTACGTGGAAGAAAGTTCTCAGTGTGGAGGAACGCACCACATCCAAATGGAGATGATGATGGTGAAATTTGGCGGCCGGATTCGGGTCAAACAGCTCTGCGGAACCCCTTGATAAATGTGTAATACAGAATGTTTATCATCAGACTCTATGTGCAGTCTTTGTTATTTCTTATGGAGCTATCATTCATTTTGCTAAGAATTTGTTTATCAGCAAGCGTATCGTCTTATTATAATAATATAATTGCATTAAACTAGTTCATCTAAGCGAGTAATCGATTAACTATAGGAAGTAATAATAAGGAGTCGTATTTCATTTCTACTTTTACTTTCATGGGAAATAACATTTCGATCCTGAACTTGTGTGTACCGAATACCTTCGGAAGTATAGCGTTCGATGCGCAAAGACTACGGCCGTTGGATATCATCCTGGTGGAAGAGTTCGATCCCCACCACTTACAACTAAATATTCGATTTTCAAGTTTGTATATACGACGTTCTAATGGTGAAGTAAAACATTAGTATTAAATAGTAGGTCTCTCATTTAATGCAAAATAGGTTTTTTTTTATTAAAGAGACGGACAACTAGCGTACGAGGAACCTGATTTTAAGTGATCACCGCCGTCCTCACTACCCTGATTACCCCTTCTTTGTCTCCTTTGACAAAGCTTCAAATGGAATCTTCCTTTAAGGATGCTTTAGTTTCATTTATGAATTTGATAACGGATGTAATATCATTCAGCAAGTAGCAAATGACGACGATTCATAATGAGATTTAATAAAAATTTAATTATTACTAGCTGACCCGACAGACGATGTTCTGTTCATAATAAAAAAAAAACTCTTGCGGATGGAATTTTGGAAAATCCGTTCTTCTGACCTCTACTCGGTGAAAAGAATATTCCTACCAAATTTCAAGTCTTTGGCTCTAATCGTTCCAGAGATATCGTGATGAGTGACTATATACGTGGAAATCTCTAATATATATATAGATTTTTCAATTTAGTACATATTATGTGGAGACCTTATAATATATTATCTGCACAGCGTATTAATTGCTATATGCTAGCCCTTCACCTCTTTGCAAAAGCTATAAATGTAAAATTTAAAAATGACTTGGAAAGCATGTTTATTAAATTATTATAATGTAAGAATATTATAAATAAATTAAGAATAAGGTAAACACGCGTCTCTATTTTGGAATATGTAGTTGGCTGATATCTCAAAATAATCGTAACTCGTAAGGGACAGTGCGGGATCTCCCATGACGTACCAGGTTGTCGGAATTTATTTTATTTTTGCGATAAATATTCAAATTGTTAGTCTTATGATATTTATTTAAATTGTTATTAAATCGATGCATATTAATTTATTCAAACAAAACACATCATATATTACTATATTTAACATTATATTATCTACCAGTGGGAGGCTCCTTTGCACCGGATGCCGGCTAGATTATGGGTACAACAACGGCGCCTATTTCTGCAGTGAAAATGTAATTTGAATTGACTGAATTACTGTGTTTTAATTACTGGGCAAATGAGACTTGACAACGTCTATGTCTTAAGAATTTTTAATTTAAAGAATTTTTGGGTTTTTCAATCATCCTGAGCGGCACTGCAGTGTAGTTGGACTTGGCGTCCCTTATTCTCAAAAAAAATTTTTTTAAAACCTTTTTATCAGAAATAAGAATTGGAATAGCAAATCATCCTTTAAAGATATATCCTATAAAGATATTAGATATACCTAAGTACTATCCCGAACTTTTCTTTAGACCGATAAAAGACTACATTGTTTTGTTATTTCTCTTTTTTTTTATGGAATAGGAGGACAAACGAGCGTACGGGTCACCTGGTGTTAAGTGATCACCGCCGCCCACACTCTCTTGCAACACCAGAGGAATCACAAGAGCGTTGCTGGCCTTTAAGGAAGGTGTACGCGCTTCTTTTGAAGGTACCCATGTCGTATCGTCCCGGAAACACCGCACAAGGAAGCTCATTCCACAGCTTTGTAGTACGAGGAAGAAAGCTCCTTGAAAACCGCACTGTGGAGGACCGCCACACATCCAGATGGTGGGGATGATATCCTAACTTGAAGCGTGTCGTGCAAGGGTAGAATTTCGCGTTAGGAATCAGGTTAAACAGCTCTTCGGAACACTCCCCGTGATAAATGCGGTTGAAGACACACAAAGAAGCGACGTCTCTACGCAACACCAAGAGATCCAGCCGTCCACACAGCACTAATAATCTCAAAGACAATTAGGTCGTTTTCAGTGAAATTCTTCTAGCCAGCTTGATTGTTTCCAACATCTTGAACAATCATCGCCATATTTAAATTATTATGCACTTAATTTTTCCACGTAAATTACCTGCATTTTGTGTATACCGCTTTAGAAATCATTTTAGTAGTTTTTGAGTTTATCTCGAGCAGACAGACGAGGCGGCGAACTTTATTTTATTATGTGTTCACTTAATGTAGTTTCTGGGTACAGACAGTCGATTTTGACGTTGCTTATCTTCATTCTTATCGAGTTCTAATATCTCATTGAGAAAGCCGGCAACTGTGTGATGTTCAGACGAGTGTCATGTAAGGCACTACACACACACATTAAGGTTTTTATGCACAACCCGGGCACATACCATAATTCTACTTAGCCAACTAAGATAGCTAGTAGACCAAGCTTTCGCGAACTGGCTGATATATTTCGTATTGAGATACTCGGCTATTAGGCGCGTGCAACCGAAGTATCCGTTAATGTTTGAATGAATTAAACTATTTATTTAAATAAAATTATAAGTTAAATTATTGAAGGGACTGTATTTTAGCTTGTAATGATTTGTAGAATTAATTTATCTTTTTATATTGTTTTAACATGTTAGCGGACCTTGTATTAATAAATAAATAAATATATATATATATATATATATACTAGCTGCCCAGACAGACGTTGTTCTGTAGATAATAAAAAAATACTGTTTTATAGGAATTTGCCAATAATATTTGAAAACATCAAGAATTATTTCGTAAAGAATGCTCCCTGTTGTTATAATGAAATTGTTTCACAGCGGAACTGTCAAACCGTGCGTCACTAAATTCTCTCATAGAGAATATGTCCATACCAAACAAATATTGAAAATAAAACTAATTATGGGTCCAAAATCGAAATAAAATCTATCCTATCTCTCAAGTTGGACCAAACTACACTCCATGAAGTAATCCCCATTAAAATCCGTTCATTAGATTAGGAGTCCATCGCGTACAAACAACGTGTCACGTAATTTATATATATTAAGATATATATATATAAGGACAACACCGATTACAGTGATTACCTTGTACAAAGTGCCATACCAATTTAGTGAGATTTTTGGTTATGCACCTTCTGTACAAAGCGGAGGTCGAAAGCCTCCAATTAATGAATTTGTTATTATTTTTAAGCGACGTCCCTATGTACTGGGATCATAGATAATAGATTTTTTATATCAAAATTTATTACGTTAATTTAGTACGGTTACACGTGTGTAAATCTGAGTTTGAGTACCCAGCGGCCCCTTAAGTTTTTACATATCGGTAAGGTTTTCTGCTGCTACATATATACTGTCAATATAGTGTATTCTCATAAATTATTATGACATTTGAGTAGAGTAGACATAACAGCAGTACAGCCTAGCGAAACTCTAAGAAAAAAGCGATCCACTCGATTGTATGAAACGTGCAGTCATTGTTAGATTGACAGATGACGGCTATAACCTTTCCTCTCTTCCTCTGGTGTTGCAAGAGAATGTGGGCGGCGGTGATCACTTAACACCAGGTGACCCGTACGCTCGTCCTTTTCCATAAAGAAAACCTTGTAAAAAATGGAGATAGCCGAAATCCACTACCTTTTAAGCAACTGTTTGGTTTCAAACTTATCCAGATTCTAAGATCTTCGTCGCCAATTGGCATTAATTACTACTATTCACTTAATTTTTACTATCTCAAACATGTAATGTGAAATAACTGCACGTTTCATACTAAACTAAATTTCAATTTTCACGTAGTATTTACATCCTCTTTGCAACAGTACTTATTTGAGTACTTTTTTTAAGTAGTAGTTGAGTAGTAGAACAATAGAAAGTTTTGCACTGAAATTGTGTGACGTTTCAATTAAATAATAAAACAATGAAATGAGATTACGACTACAGCGTGTTAAAGTTAAGTCAATCATCATCATGTGTCCGTTACCGAATCTTACCATGAAAATCATGAGAAATTACTAAACAAATTACTTATAAGTCACCATTTTGTTCACGTTAAAATTTATCCCAGTAGGTATAAAATTTCATTGAAATCCATTCATCTGTTTTAGCGTGTTCAAAGGCATAAAAGCCAAAAAAGCCATTTATTTTCTCAAATTTGATTCCTTTAGTCATTTCTAATATACTAGATACTACTATCGCCCTGGAAACAAATGGCACTCTGAGAGAGAAGAAGCGGCTTTCCGAGCATTATTTTTTTGCGCTCCTTTTAAAAATATTGTACTGTCATTGCTATTTCTAATAAATAATCATAATCCCAGGCTGTCCGATCACTTAGATATTCAGCTGTGAGTAGTAGGATTTACGACAGAGCCAATTTTTAATAGAACATTTAAATTTATTTATAGATAATGCCTGAACAGTGGCTGGGGGGAGCTGTGAGAATAAAAAACATCTAAACATACAAACTTACACATTTATAATATAAGTATAGATGTTTGTGCATGTAAATCTCGTATCTTATTCGGTTGAAATCGAGTGATATCTTATTCAAATCACATTTCACGCGCATGATGATATTACAGATAGGTATTGATAAATTCGTGTTGCAAATGTACAGTTATCTCAAAGGCGCAAACTGTACCTACGTATAATACCATTGTTATCCAATTTGGACAAGATGTGAGAGAGATATTTATGCTACAATATTAATCTTTAGGCTGTGTCTGTATATTTTGTAATATTTATAAGTATTTACAGTATGAATGTAATTGGTCTGTACTAACTATATTTATAGAAAGTAATTAAAATGTAATTTTATCAGTATGACTTTTTTTATTTTGCTTTACACATTTTTATACAAATTATCTTTCCCCAAACTAGGCATAGCCTGTACTGTGGTTGCAAGACAACGATATATTTATAAACAATATACATACTTAAACATACATAAATACTTATAAACATCGATGACTCGGAAACAAACATTCAAATTCATAATGTAAATGTTTGAAAGAAAGAAAGAAAGATTTTTTTTTATTTTGAAACGTATAAGTAAGTAGTATACAAAGACATAACATAAAAAATAAATATAACTTAAGATTGATAAACAAGCAAAAAACAAAAAGACTGAAACATTTCTATTATTTATATACGATTCAAAAAATGGTCCCAACTCAGCAAGTTGGTGGTTTGAAAACCAACGCTGGTCTTCCGTTGGGCCATTTTGTGACGTCACGAAAAATATTTATATATAAATTAAAAGCAAAACTTTTACTGGTAGGAAGCTAAAAGTAACGTGGTATAAAAACTAAATCTTATAAACTTACATATGGTTACCTAATTTAAAATTAATTTCTTAAGTGTTTCTATCTGATTATAATAATTAACGATGGGCAATGAATGAGTTAGAACGTTCTACTTGTATACTCAGTGGCCGCATGTAAATAAATAGATAATTTCTGTTCGTTGCTTGTTATGTCAACTGTCAATTATAATTTATCCCAAAAAAAAAACTTTGCATCTGTTGAGCTTCGAACCCGGGACCTTTAGCCCGGTAAGCAGGGTCACTAACCACTGGTCTAAACAGCAGATGAGCATGTGGCTAACTTGAGGGTAGGCGACAACCACGCCAAATATTACAAAATGCACCGCTACTCGATCTTTATATTGAGTAAAGTAAGTTGGAGAGATTTACAAACTAATGGTAATGTGTAAAACTGAATCTAAACTTCAATTTTTAAATATCAGAATGAGACAAACGAGGAAAAAGTACTTACAGATAGTTTAATATCTAGCCTTTGCACGCAACTTCTACTCCATAGAGTTGGGTAAGACCGAGCACTCTCAAGAACGTTTCAAATTTTGATAATCAGTTGAGCTTACGTAGTTACCTTTACACGTTTTAGCGCAGTTTCTTTGTAAGGGAAACATAAATATTTTGACTATAAATAAATAATTTATAAGTTTACGTAAATAGAAAAAATATTATTACTTATGAATTTCAATGGTTAAGTGATTAATGAATAACAAACATCCATCTACGCATTCATTTAATTAGGTTAAATATTTGGCTTTTTATATTCTTCAGCTAAAGATAATTAATACGTCTACATAGAATCTCTTGCTGTTAGACAACCGATAAAAACAGACCAGCGGGCCTACCATGAACTCTTATTGCGATTCAATTGACAACCTAAAATGAACTGTATAGCTATTTCGAACCACGACGTGATAAGAGCTATCTAATTTAGGTTGACGTCAAATCAACTGATTAAATCGCAATGATGTCTATTGAATGTCAAAAATGATATAAACTGAATCGCAAACTGATTTAGTTCGTTCATTCATTCGTACCATGAGGTGTTATTTCAACCTAAACTGGATAGCTTATTTGTCAAAGTGACCGATTCGAAAAAAGTTGCTACTTCCTTAGAGGAAAGTGAATCGTGTTGTTAATAACTTTTAAAAAATAGTGAAAATAAATACCAACAATTAAAGGCAATAAGAGGCAGTAAGGGCCCGGGCTATAGCCTGTTCGCAAGAACGAATTAAAAAAAATGTACTCTGTGGTCCTGTCAAATCAAACATCAATGGAGGTGCGTTCATAACTCGTTATTTTTACGAAAACACATAAGCAAATATTTAATTTGTAATTCAAAGAACTATATTTATTTATATTACTATTATTTAATAAGTATAAAAAAGGGCTTAATGGTTTATAATTTGACGCAATTTCGAAATGTCGATTTAGTATTTTCTACGCAAAAAAACCGCTAAAATCATATTATTTTAGGTTTCGAAACGCAATTTTATTTCGTTCATTCTTCATAAGTGATCCAAATTCCAAACGGCATTCACTAAATGGCACTTCATGGAACGAATTTTAGTGATTCAGTTTAGGTACCTAAACTGAACTACATCGGATTCGCATCGCTTATTAAAAGTTGATGGTAGTCCCTCAGGAATATTAGTTTCGTTAGTGTGACAATCTGCTTCTTATACTCGCGATTTGTATTAGTGTGCGTGCATTGCTAAAAATAGAGATTAGTTCTAAAGTTTATTTTTTTCGACGCTTTCATAGCTGTCATAGTCTATCTAGACGTATAAATGATCTAGGCTGTACATCATTGCCCAACGGCGTGTTAGGGCATCTCGTAATACAATAGTTGAAACTGGAAAGTGATAACTTAAGTACGCTGGCAACCCAACTGATAGCCATTATCTTTATAACAGTTTGTGATATCTCAATCCATCAATATGATTGTAGTAACAGACAGATTATGTTGGCTTATGACTTATATAACGTGCAATAAATCCTGATTGTATGAACACTTACCGCAGCAAATCACAAGAATAACATTTCAATTAACTGGAACATACTAAATCTCTGTTTAGGGACAGATTATAAGACAGGGTATAAGAAAACTATCTTTAAAAGTTTGTGTGCATAAATAAGTATCTATATGATGCCACATTTTTGGAATGAAGCGATCGCATTCCGGCTATACAATAATAATAATAATAATTTTGACACACTTTTACACAAATTATCTTGCCCCAAACTAGGCATAGCCTGTACTGTAGGTACAAGACAACGATATATTTAATACAATATACATACTTAAATATACATATAAACATCCATGACTCGGAAACAAACATCCATATTCACCATATAAATGATTGCGCCTACCGGGAATCGAACCCGGGACCTCTAGCTTAGTAGTCAGGGTCACTACCTATTCGGCTGTATGTGTCGTCAATAAACATAATATCTAATTGTAATACAAAAGAATGATCCAACTGAAAATCTCTGATAACGACTAGTATAGTAGCGTAGCGTCTCGTAATGTAGCTCGCGTACTATAAGCAGCAATAATAATAGGGGTTAAGGTATAAATTGCCGTTTTATTGTAATATGTACTTCGAATTGACATAAAACCTTGAAGGTTTGAGATTTTTGAGTGAAACTTTTTTCACATAGTAAGTACCTAGTGTAATTCTTCTTTAAAAAATAAGCAACATTCGATTATCGACGTTCCGTTGTTTATTTTATTCAGCTTAGACAAGATACATGGATACCTCGAAAATTCCCGTGATTTTTTAATACGAGTTCCGACGCGGAATATACGCGGCAGAAACAGCTCGCAATATCGATGTTGCGTTTGGAGAAGGGACTGCTAATGAACGCACTTTGCGTTTTTGTTTTAAACGCTTTCGTGATGGAAACTTTGATTTGAAGAACGAACGATACAGGTGAATAACAATGAAAGATATGGTGGAAGCTGATCCGAGCCAAACAACCCAGGAATTAGTGGCATGGGTTAATGTTACGTTACATATTTACTAAATTGCGTCAAATCAATAAAACAAAAAAATATGAAAAATGGGTGCCTCGTGATTTGACTTGTCTGCAGGAAGAAACGCGTGTCGAAACTTGTGTTGCCTTATTGAATCGATACAGAAATGAAGGAATATTGGATCGAATTGTGACATGCGACGAAAAGTGGATTCATTACGATAACCGTAAGTGAAAAATGCAATGGCTGACCCCAGGTCAAACGACGCAACAGTGTCCTAAAGCAAAGCTTACCAATTAAAAGGTAATGGTAACTGATTGGTGGTCTCAGCATGGTGTTATTCACTATAGCTTTCTCCGAACTAGTCAAGCAATAACGGCAGATGCCTGTGCCGAACTCCGAACAATTATAGCAAAATTAGCAGTGAAACAGCCTCGACTCAAGAATCGATGATCACCATTATTGCTTCATGATAACGCGAAACTTCATACACCACGAGAACCCATTTTAACTCTTCACGAATAACAATTTGCAATCATTCGCCACCCTCCGTATTCACCGGACCTTGATACAACAGACTACAATTTTTTTTATGATTTGGACAATAACTACGTGATAAAAAGTTTTCTTCTCAGGCGGCAGTACAAAATGCTTTCACACAGTTTGTCGAATCTGGATCAACACAGTTATATCGCAAAGGTATAAATGATGACTTCCTATTAGATGGCAGCAATGTATAGATAATGATGGTAATTATTTTGATTAAATAAATATTATGTTAAATTTAAAAAAAAAACGAATTTAAATTTTCAGTAGGTACTAATCGGCAATTCCATACTGCCCGCAAAATTTTAATTAGACTTTACTTTTTTTGCTTTGGTATTGCTGTAGAACAGACAGTATGTATTCATTAAAAAATATTCAATATAGGTACTTTTTATGTGTGTTAGGACTTAAAAAACGCTGCATCTACAACTCTCTGTTGGGTCAAAAAACCATGAAAAAAAACATTTGAATTTGTTGAATAAAAGAAAATAATTTTATAAAATACTAATAATACGGGGCGGGCTAAAGTTTTCTCATTCAGCCTCATAATTAGTTTGAATATAATCACGGTATGTTACAACATTTTGGGAGTAGGTATGACACGTGACAATGTGCTTTATTAGTACGGCCTTCGCACGAACTTTCAAAACTGTAAAGTATGTCTATGCAAATAAACATAAAAGACAAACAAATAGGATTTCTAAAACAGCGACTAAATCTACGAAGGTTTTATTTGCACATGACACATCGTATGAATTAATTCGGGAAGCAAAGAGAATTTAAACACTACGTTCAGTATTTAGACGTTAAAATTGCATAATAGTTTTGTTTTCCCTATTTTAATTGCAACAAGTGCATGGAAACTAATAATGGCTTCAATGTCTACAATCTAAGTCTACAGTTATTAATAGAAAAATTCTATGTTAGGTATAATTTAGATTTAGTAATATAATTAGTAGCTTGCCAACATAAGGCGCGGGATGATCATAATATTTTGTCACTTTGTTGGATGTATATGTTCTAGGTTATTTATGGTGCAAGTTGTTCATGGAAGGATATGCTAATTTATGTAATTACCTACGAGTATTGCTCACTTTTAATATTCATACAATATTTACATTTGTTACAGCAGACTTGTGACAACAACACAGCGATGCTTCAATATCTCAAAACACATGCTCGTGTTTGCACATTGTTTTAATTCTCATGAATAGTTTGTGCAGTGAATTAAACATGCTAGCAGGGGTGAACTGTATTAAATTAATTATAAATTTATGATTAAGTTTTGTCGTTTAAAATCTTAATTATAATAACAACTTTTGATGAACTTTAAATTAGATAATATGATTTAATTTTAATATAGATACCTATAATATAAAGAATTATAACGAAAATTAACATTTATTAGTTTTCCTGACGCTTGATGTTATTTACAGCCTAGGCCCAGATGGTCATGACACTGAAAATAATAGTGAAATAAATTTTTATTCGCATTCTTAAACATTACGAGTTTTTTCGTTTACTGTATTCATTCTATTGTATGGTTGTGAGCTAAGGTTGGTGTAATTCAAAATCAAATATTTTTTATTCAAAATAGGATATTAAATCACATAATGAAAGTCAAAAGCTACCACCCCTACGAAAAAATATGCCTCAGACCTGAGAAGAACGGGTGAAAGAAACTCAGCGGACTTCTTTTTAGACGACTTCAAAAAGGAGGAGGTTATCAATTCGATCGGTTTTTTTATGTATCTACACCGATTACTCTGAGATTTATGATCCGATTTACGAAATTTTTAATAAAATTAATTTAAAAAAGAATTTTTGTCGATGCAGAATAGATGAGGTGAGACCAAATGGCATCTATTCTATATATTATATACGCATATATTCTAGATCATTCATATCTATTCAAAGATTTTACATGGTTTGGCCCAGTAGTGTTCATTTCATGAAAGTTTTGTTTACCTCGCTGATATAATTGTTTTTTGTGTACGGCTTTTTAGGAGTTTTCAGTCAGGTTGATTATATATTTTAATTAGTAACTGACAGTAAAAAGTAAAAAATAAAAAAACACGTTTAAAAAACCCACTTCAAAAATTGAAAAGTATACATAAAATAAAAATTTGTATGTGCTACATATTGATAGCTTCGTCTAGAACAAAACAACCCAAGCGGATAGATACGCGTGGCCAGACAACCTTAATAACTGTTTATAATATTAAGTTTTATTTTGTTTAGGGCTTGGCACCGACATAAAACCTATCAATAGGTAGCACAAATAAATAATAGCATTTTATTAACATTAAAGGTAAAGGTGTATTAAATTAAATTATTAGTTTCAAAACGTCTCAAATTTTCGTGACGTTCTGTTGCGTTTCATTCGTAAAAAAATTACCCTCATGCGCCTAAAGAAGTTTCACCTCAAAAATATCGATTGAATTGAGAACCTCCTCCTTTTTGAAGTCGGTTAAAAAGATAGGTACCTACGTGGGCTGTTTCAATAATAGTACTAAGCTTGTACTAGGTATTATAATAATATATTCTTTGATAATAGTAAAATGAAAAATAGAATACGACTATATTTTTTTGTTTTTAAAATATAGGGGAATGTTTATATGTGTGTTTTGTAAATTGAAGTGTGTGTTTGCAAAAATTTTGCTAATGTTTCCTGTAATTGATGCATTTCTTGACGACTCTGGAACACCGTTAAACTCGAGTTTCATATTATGGTTTGTGCAAAAACTGTTTCAAACACATTATCTAATTTGTTTCAAATAAATAAATAGATTGCTACGTCGTGTGTTGTTGCAAATCTATAAAAATGACATGACAATAGTAGGTAGGTACATACACAATACAGGCACTGAAAAACAATAAGAAAATTTACAAATCCATCTTCAAGTACGGATCAGCCCTACTTGAGAACACTTAAAAACAAGATACGTTAATCCCAGGACAAGTTGACGTCACCAGGTTCGTCGACCAATGAGCGCGTCGTATCGCCTCACGCCCACGCTACATGAGTGTCATGCGCGCATCGTGTGTATCTGTCAAACTTATCTCTATCTACCGTCTTAATTCCGCAAATATAGTTAACTTCAGTGCCGTGCCTCCTAGTATCTGTTTGTTGAGATTACGTTTGATTGAAACTACATAGCTTAAAACAATTATTGTTCTACTTGGAAAGAAACTTTATATTACAAATAGAGTTCCGGGTGACAGTTTTTACTAGATATAACACGCGGCGCTCGTTTAAAAGCATGACACATGGACAAGCGATCACTTTCCTGCATATTATGATAAGCATGAAGAACCCTGCTACGGGAAGTCAATCCAATAACAAGCACCTACTCTACGTAGATTTAGGTCCATATTCAAAATGATGTCTCATTTTATACATATTCACCTCTTTGTACAGTTACGAAGATAGTGACATAATACACTTGATAATGAATTATTTATTGTGAACCTGGAATACTGACCTTAGTATCATTAACGCTAATGACATTAGTGTCATCACACCACACCACGCTCATATTACGATTCAAATAGAACTATAAGAGATATAACTCCATTAACCGAGGACTATTTAATCAGACTCTGACTAATATCGTGATAACAGGATTGAAATCATCTGTTTTCAATAAAGTTTGTAATGTTTTCAAATCAGCAATAGTCAAACAAAACAATATGGATTCAATTGTCTCTACCACATCCTGTTTCGTTCTTCTGTCCATTGTACCTTTCTATATTCCACAATGCAAATGCGTTGTGGGTGTGTCAGTGTCCCCGCATCGATAATAATACACCGCAATCTCTGTACTTCGATTGCGTGTACGGTGTACATCCCTACAGCTCTGCCGACAAAACGACCGAAAGTGTACGTTGTACACAACGTTGAGCCCGTAATATCTGCCAAAGGCATTTTGCGCGCTATGCAGACTTTGTGAGCCGCAGACTCGATAGCACAAAAAGTGTGTCATCTGCGATAGGCATTAATTTAGCGACAGGCTACTTTACTTTAGTAGCTTATAGTTTAGCCCCCTTAATCATTATGGTCCGCTAACTATAAACAGCCGCTTAGAAGTATTTTTTCTCATTCTGACTTAGGTCAATAGAAGAAGACAGAGTGAGAATTAGCAATGCTTTAAGTTAGCAGACTATTATGAATAAGGGGGTTAGTCAACAAACTACTGCCTCTGTAGTGTTATTTAATAAACATGCCTCTATTGGGGAATGTTTTAGTACTAATGTACAAAAATATAACAATGAAGATTTTTCTTCAATCAATTTAAAAAAATTATTCGACAAGGGAAGACAACTCTTGCAATATCATACAAAATAGGCAACATTCACCAAATTTAAAGGTTACTGCTAGGGATAATCATAATATAAAGCTCATAAATATTGTTCACCAGAATATTCAAGGTATCTCAAATAAGGAATTTAAAAATTGAACTGTTTTTGAGCTGCTGTAATATAGATATATTATGTATTACAGAACATTGGCGTAAGAGTCATCAGCTCCAGTTTAGTTTTGCCCTGTACTTTTCCCGGGGCGTAAAAAGTATAGGGAAGTCCCAGGCCCATGGGTGTCGTAAGAGGCGACTAAGGGCTTTTTAGAAGTGGGAGAGTCACGCTGCCGTCTTTTGACGTCAGCACAATCGGGCCAGACTCGTCCGGGCTACTTACCACACTCGCACAGAATACCGGCGTGAAGTAGCGGCCTAGTGCCGCTATGTTTCGCATAGGTTAGTGTCGAGGACCGGTGGCCATTCCCCCCCCCCCCCTCCACCCGAATATGACAGCGGTACTAAAAAGATTTTACCCCAGGAGGGTACCGGCTCTACCAGAGTTGGAGAATCCCTCCCCGGGCACTCTAGCTCGGGCTGCCCTTCGTATTCTGGGGAGGGCAAAGAACCGCGCATGACCAAAGACAAACGAGGCAGTATCACCACGGCACCCCGCTCCACACTCAACGTGGACTTTTGCAATATCAGGGGAATTCACTCCAATTTAAACGCCGTCCACCACCACCTTGAGACGGCGCAGCCGGCTTTGTGTTTCCTTACTGAGACGCAGATATCTCGACCTAGCGATACGTCATATTTAACGTACCCCAGGTACAAAATTGAGTACAATTTTTTGCCTCATGCCGGGGTATGTGTGTACGTTAGGGAGGATATCTGCTGTCGCCGTCTCGGCAATTTTGAGGGTAGGGACCTGTCCACTCTCTGGCTCCGCGTAGATTTAGAGGACCGCGTCCGCATCTATGCGTGTGTCTACTATCCTTATTAGATCTTCTGCTGACTACACATCCCAATAGTTACCAGGTCTCTGTCGACGCCTCTCTCGGAACGTCCGACTATTGCTTGGTCAGGGGTGTAGTGCCCATCCGACGCCAACGTCGCAGTTCACCAGCGACCCGCCGCGTTTGGCACTACAAGTCAGCAGATTTTGATAGGATGCGTTCCTTTTTT
>CATIXQ010000011.1:15388583-15405657 GCA_949711755.1 Leptidea juvernica
ACCTTCTCTGCTCTGCCTTGCGGCTGGCGGCGCCCTGGGTGACGCTTGTGTTTGGGTGCCTTGGGACAACCGCGATAGCTCGCGGGGTGCCCCTTCTCCCCGCACAAGACGCAGGCCGGGGGCTCCGCGCATTGCGCTGGTCGAGGTCACTCCGGCGTGCCGTGTTTTCCGAGGCACTTCACACACCTCGGGGTGTGTTCGCAGTTGCGTGCCGAGTGCCCGTATAACTGGCGTCTGTGACATTGACCAGGCCCCCGGGGTTGCGAGGAGCTTCGGCCCGGATGCCCTGAAGGGAGCAAACTGATTTAATATGAAAAATTTCCTTTCCCTCTTGCGTGAGGTCGAGGACGACGAGAACCATGTTAAATGGTTGTTTGTTGGTGGTTCCGCGCATGCGGTGCACCTCGTGTGCAGGGCAACCCTGCTCTTTGAGGTCCGACAGAATGTCGGCCTCGTCTAACTCTCTGGGGACGTTCCTAATGACGACCCTCAGACGCTTCTCCTCAGGCAGGGCGTACGTGTGGAAACCCACACTCAGCTCTCTAAGAAGAGATGTCAAGGCGCGGTGGTCCGCTACCTCTTTGGTCTCTAATTTGATGAGAGATTGGTACGCCCTCGCCTGGAAGGAGATTGTCTTCGGGATCCTATTTTTGATAACCAACCAGCGGCCTCGGTCTCCTATAAAAATAGGAGGTGGGCGCTTGGTCGGAGGCGGTACGCGGGCTTTAGCGGGCGTGGGCGCGGACGCGGGAGTGGAGCCAGTCGTGGCCGCGGCTTTCTTGGCGGGTGTGCCATCAAGAGAAGGCGATTCGCGACCGCGCTTCTTCTTGCGACTGACGGTGATGAAGCCGTCAGCATCCGTCGCGACACTCTCTGCTCTCGACGGTAGAGCGGTTTCCGGCTGGGCCGGTGAAGCACTGGAAGCCTGAGGGGCTTCCGTGCGGTCAGGACTGACCGCGGGGATCTTAGGGGTCGCCTGCGCGTCAAAGTACGCCTGAAGGACAGGCGGACGGGCTGATCGGGTGATCACTTTCCTTAGTTTGACCGAAGCTACGGAGCTTGCGTCGGAGTCATTACCTAATTCCATTTCGGATTCCCCGTCGGAACCCGAAACGTCAGATGACGAGTTATATTTTTTTGGATTTTACTCTAAAAGCGGGATCCACAGTCTGATCTATTGTTTCTTTAATTAGCGGAGCGATCTTCTCCGTAAATAATCTATCTAATAGAGCGCTGAAGACGCCCTCGTCGGGAACCATTGGTGAAGCCATGGTTGTTATTAATTAGGTTAAGCGGGTGACAACCCCCGCTGTCCGAGACAGGCAGAGGGGGAATATAATAATAAAGTGGACAACTATAGTTTATTTGTACACTTGCACATTAATAAAATACTATTAATAATAATAAAATATGCAAAAATTAAAAGAAATTAATAATAATATTTAAGCCTAAGACTTAGCTTTGCTGGATGTAGACTGGCTGGGCCGGAACCCCGATGCACGCTGTGCAGGCCCCCGCGAAGAAGACACACACGGCACGAACTGCAACTCACAAACACACACGATTAGCGTGCAGAATCGCGAAACAAAGCACAGGTGCTAACTAACACGATCGTAAAACCGGGTAATAAACACAGATAATAACTAAGCTACGTTCCGCGAAGGAACGTAACAGGTGCGAGTCCCGAATACAATAGCTAGCGCGATAACAATAGCTAGCCCAGGTGGCCTGAGCAGATAGTGCGATAACGCAGGTAAAAAAAATATTCGAAGGAGGACAGATAACGCGGCACGTGTGCTCGCGTTGCCTGCCTGAATCGAACTTATGATTTATTAAAAGGTTACACGATATATATACAAAATCCTTAAAACTAGTTACCCAATTACAATCGTTACTTAAAAAATATTTACAAGTTCAGAAAATACACACCAATACTAGAGCTTACATTTTAACCAATAGTAAAACGTTTCATTCAATAAGATTTGAGAATAATATTATGTGTTCTATCACGCTCTAAAACTAATGCTATCGCAGTTTGTGTAAACTCGCGTCGAACCTCGATCATACGATGTCAATGAGCATTCCGCACCTACGCTATTGCTCATTGATTAAAATTGCATGAATAGCGATCGACGCCCGAGTCCCGACGCGTCATTCGAGGACGCTCGGCCTTGCTGTGCGGTTGTGTAACGCGGAGCATATGACTGATCACGTGAGTATGTCTGCGATCGTCGAGAGAAAGTACGATGCTTGAAGCTTCAGTGAGTTGACTACTGGTGATCTGTATGATTCTATGAGTTGTTGTACAGCATTATGAAATGGTTCTTATCAGAGCTAATATTACGTTATATAAAATAAAATGTTCTTGTCAGAACGAATATTACGTTATATAAAATAAAATGTTCTTGTCAGAACGAATCTTTCGGCATACGCTTATTACAGTTATTATGCACGATTACTATTTCTACGATCTATAATGCTACGTTACAAGTTAGGTATTAGACATTTGTATTAATTGATATTATTGGTTGTAGGTACAGCTACAACCTATTCCGGCCTATCTTTTTTAAACATTCATTCACAATATTTTTAACAGAATTTGTTTTGAGAAAGCGTCCAAATGTAACTGGATGTAAAGTAACATTATCGTCGGGAGATGAAAACTGTTTTTGAACGTGTACAACATATGGAGCAGCATCGAATAAGTTATATAACAGCCTTACAACAGGGGGCTGTGGCTGTGGTGGAGTGTCTGTGTTATTGTTTTGTATGGTGTCTACTACTAGGGAAGAATTAGTGCAGGAATCGACTTTGGAAAGAATTTGTTTATCACTAATTTCTTTCCTTAATATCCTTCGTATCACCACGGTGTTTTAGTCGTCTTTTATTACAGTGTCTGCAGGTTCTGGGTCAAGCTGACACTTTTTTACGGCCACTAAATGTCTGAGACACGGAACCATCTGTATGCATTGTACTACCATCGTCATTATTCGAAATTGTCACTACATGATCTATATCAGGGGCTGTCCCCCAGGATCACCCGGGGGGTCCATTATGTTATGAAAGAAAAGTGAAGAAAATAAGACTTACCAATAGGATGAAATTTACACAAATAAACAAAATTTACACTTTAATACAAACTAACTACTAAAATATATACAAACTAAAACTTATCTGATCAAAATATCTAAAGATTTACATTAAATTCAAAATAAAATGAAAAATTATCAAAAAGTACGTGCGACCGATCTTAGGTTTCCCGCCCTTTTTTCAGTTTTCACTGTTTAGTAGTGTTATTCTCATCCTAGATTACTTACAGCTGTGAGCAACAATAATCTATTACGACTACTTCTTTTTCTGTGGTACTTTTGACTTTTGAGTCTACATTAATGACATTAACCTGTTGAAAAGGGAGCCATATTGTTTTAGCTAGACGTAGGAACTTACGATTTTTAGTGGGACGGTAAACATTACTGCGCAATTTTTATTTTTTTGGTTTATATTAATTATATTAGTCATTAACAATGGTTTAGCATTAAAATCGGAGATGATCAAAAATGGATACGCTATAATTTACTTTTAAATACCTAGTATTAAAAGTGCATTATGGAATCTTTGTTTACTATATTGTTTTGCTTGCATATGGTTAAAAATTCTGTTTCCCTTGATCAGTCAAACTTACGTTACCAATTATGTGAAAACAATACAAAATTATCGCGCAGTTGTACTACCCAGGTGAGTGTAATTATCTTGGCGGCCATATATTACTATAACTGGTTACTGGTTGGCTATATTGATTTATCGATTTTACTTAGCCTTGAATAGTGTAGGGAGAATAATTGCATCTCAGGTAAAAACTTTAGTTGCATTACAATTTTACAATTCAAGGGATATTGATCTTGCTACATTTTTATGGCAATTATTTATCCCAATTCTTCGTGTTCTGTTAATTGTGAAATTTAATCCATGTTATTGACTAGTAAAGTACCTGTCTAAAATACTTTTTCCTGTTATTTTTGTACCAGTTATTGTAATAGCTGCAGCCTTGTAAGCCAACTAACTTCAAAAAGGAGAAGGTGTTCAGTCTGTGTATTTTTTAGATACTAGGCACCGGTCATTCAGACAATGAAACTTGTAAAGTGGAGTATATTGCACCAAATAGCTCGAGTTGCAGTGAGTTTCGACCCATTGATGATACAAACAATGCACAAATTGGTGGTGTCAGTTTGAGTCCCTATATCCTGCCAGTGGAGCATCATGATGATCACTCTTTCTATTCTGTTAATTATACAGTTCTCAACATTACATTTAGGAATATCAAGTGGAAAAGTAAGTTTCTAGTTAAAAATTATAAAGAATATTGTGTGAAACCATTAGTGGTGGCCATAAGTAATTTAATAACTAAAATGTGTGTGTACAACATACAATTCATATAGTTATATTGTTTGTTATGTAGTGCCTCCACCATGAGGTACGGCTCTCTGGTTAATAGAATAAAGTTTAAACTTGTTGTTTTACTCAAATTCATTAGTTCCCCAAAACCTTAATGTCTCTAGAGTTAAGAAACAACAGTAAAACTTGTTTCACTTAAATTACTTGCTACTCAACTAAAACACTAGCTTAGTCCAAAAGAACCTTAAGGGAAAAACATTTAAAGTAAATAAGATTAAGTTTTTATATCATAGCTGCAGAATTAAGAATTATTAATAAGCATCTGATGTAGTAGACCATAATGTGGAATGAGCTTCCTTGTGCGGTGTTTCCGGGACAATACGACATGGGTACCTTCAAAAAAAGCGCGTACACCTTCCTTAAAGGCCATCAACGCTCCTGTGATTCCTCTGGTATTGCAAGAGATTGTGGGCGGCGGTGATCACTTAACAACAGGTGACCCGTACGCTAGTTTGTCCTCCTATTCCATAAAAAAAGGGTTAATTCTAACACATAAGTAACTTTCTTATATTGACTGTGTATTGTAGTATTTTTACTATAGCGTTAACATTTAATTTTATACACTGTTTGTTAATTTGACGGACTGACTTGAACAAATTTTCAGCCATGAAGTTTCGCTTTCAAAAATACAATAATATCCAGGAGAGTCACTGTAGGAATATAGTAATATCTAATGATGTGAAGATAAATGATGAATCAGTGCTGTATTATGATTGTTATTGGTCGCTTACTGATGCAAACTACAATGGACAGGGTCTGATGCTTGACTTTGAGGCTTCTGATGATGTGATTGTTAACAGAGGACAATATTTGTTTAATATTCCATCTGCTCAGATGCTTAGTAAGTGTACATTATTTAATGCTATTTTGTTGAAATACATTACAGTATTTGATTTTTTGTATTTTAATTTATCAATGTTATTCAAAGGGGGTTTGTGTTCAATATTGTCTAAAAC
This sequence comes from Leptidea juvernica, assembly GCA_949711755.1. Lineage (NCBI taxonomy): Eukaryota > Metazoa > Arthropoda > Insecta > Lepidoptera > Pieridae > Leptidea > Leptidea juvernica. The sequence goes on from CATIXQ010000011.1 coordinate 15,393,992, forward strand.
AAGGTTCATGATATTTTTACAGCTCATAACTTTATTATCTCATCTTTGTGACTTCTCATTCACACTTTGTATGACTACTTAAAATAACTGCAAATTAAACCAAATAACACTGGTTGTCCCTCATGACTCTGTGCCATCTATCCTATATAATGCTTCTTATGCATAGCAATTATTATGTTGCAAATTAGCAGTAATCATTGCTATGCACAGGGTTTGCCCTTACAGCAGAGCTAGCATCTCCCTTGTCTTTGTCTCTTTGTTAATTTGTCTCAGAAAGGAGCCCGCAAAATTTTGTACTATAGTTTAGTTGTATATAAACCTAAGATGACAAAAGAAGACATAATTTTTCACAGCTAAAGTCTCCCATTGTGGTATTCCCATTCATTCGAGATCACCTCTACAAAGCCTGTATAGGCATACTCATATATCATACAATGTTCTGTTCCATGGATACATGAAAGAGAAGGCTACTCTAGCCTCAAGAAGCATGTTATAATCATTAAGGCGCTACAGTACTTGACTACAGGCCACCACACTTGCATTTTCCGCAGGTGCCACCACTTTACAAGGTGTGAACCTCTCACCCGTTATATATTAATATATAAAAATATATACTTAAAAGGATATCAGTTCCTCATATTTAAATTTTAATGTTGTGTCAAGAAAATACAAAGTAGGAGGAAATATATAAAAATATTTTTATTTTCATAATAATTATTTCTTAAAACTATTATTATTTTCAGGTCCTACAATTAGTGCAAAAGACTGGAAGCCATTTATATATGTTGAGATATTTAAATCCTCTATGACACTCCACATCATGCCACCCCCGAGTCATCTCACAATTACAACATACCAAGTAGATGTGATTAAGATGTGTGGTAATACAAGTAAATGCCATAATGTTGTCAAAACGAAAATGATTGAGCTGAAGAACACCTCCGAGGAGGTGACTTATGACCACAGTCTACTGATTCAATCAGGATCTTACTATTTTGTAGTTACACCAATAGATGACAAATGTAAAACAGGCGTCTATGCATGCCAGTATGTGGAGAGCCCCCGGATGTATATAAGTATGTACTTATATTTACTATATTTAAAATTTTTGGTACTACATCAACAATTAAAGCTTGTTGTACTTTATCCATGTCAGGGGCGTGTATTGGTATTCTAGTAGGCACTGTGGACCTATCTAGTCATAGTTGAGCTTTGGAATATGAAAAAAATTGCTTACCGTAGGTATACGCTAGATACTAAATCTAGCGTAATGAAAAATTGTATGTGTGGGTGTTAAATAGAAGTTAGGTTATAAGATATATTTATTTTGATTTGATTCATGTAAAACAGAGTTTTATTTTATTAAATACAGATAAGTTTTACATAACGAATATGACTATGAAATAATTAGGTAAGTACTAACCTAAAACAGAGAATCGACAATTAAATTAAAGCAAATTCACAAACTCAGCTGAGTTTTAAAGAAGTTATAAAAAAACATTTGATATTTAATTATCCGTAACTATTCAATTCTAACAAAGAAAAATACGTTTTTACATTCTCCCCACTGGTGGCTGAAACACTGGCTGTGGCACTGCCTAATATCTATTTTTGTCATTTCACTTCTAAAAAAAACCAAACCACATCCTTAGATGAAGAGAGTCATTAATGGATGGTTTAATTTAACTTCATTTAAAATGCCATAATGTTCTGAGGATTTTTCAATAAAATATGTAACTATAATTTCTGACAAATCAGACTTCTTATTTGGAATACCAATTTGAACTTTTAATGTCTTTTGATACTCGTTTTCATAAAAATTATACCTACCTTTTTGATTATGCCAGGTCATTAAAATATTGTGTTTTGTCATACTGATTTCAGTATCAATGATATGGTATGGTTTTGCTTCCAATAAGAATGAATCATCCATCTTACCTGCACTTATTTACATGCATTACTATACAAAAATAGAAAAAAGAGTGTCAGAAAGAGACAATAGATGGACCGTGAAACCGTTTTTAAACAATTTAGTATCCATTAGTCTCTTGTCAAATTGGACCTCGTTTTAATTTTAGTATTTCGTTCAGCTGATGGTAATTGATACGCCCTGCCCATTACAATGCAGTGCCGCTCAGGATTCTTGAAAAACTCAAAAATTCTGAGCGGCACCACAATTGCGCTCGTCACCTTGAGACTAAGATGTTAAGTCTCTCATCTCTCATTAGTATGTCTTGGTCTATAAATCTCTGATATGACACTGAATCAGCATTTTTTTTTTCAGACCCTGATGATAGTGAACCATTAACAACACAAATATGCATTGCAAGTTTAGCAGCAATTATTCTAAGCATTGTTTTTGTTTATTATGTTGCTTTGGTAATTGTGAGGAGGTATTGGTGCAGAGAATTTGGACATGGTATGTATGAGTTTTCCTTTTCAAGTTTTCAAATTGTGTTCTTATTAATTTTATTGAGAATCTTAAGAGTGTCAACTTTTAATGTCAGACACAATAGAGATGTGATGCCAGCTTTCAAAATGACAGACACATGATCATAGCCCTCTTCAATACGTGATTTTAACCAGCCACGTAATGTTAAAAACAGGTGTTTCAAATAGGTTGAGATGCTAACATAAAGGTTCCGAACAAGTAAAGAGAATCTCCAGAATAATATATTAAGCAAGAAACATTCCCAGTGAAATCCATTGACGAAACCATGCATATTGGCGAGCAGGTTTTAGGCCACGTTTCCACCTGCAAGTAAACTCGCGGAAGTCTTGCATGAGTTACGTGCAATATTGTTTACATGTCGTACTAATTCCTGCAATTTATTTCTGCTATAAATATCTTGCGAGAAGCTCGCAGATCATACTATCGCAACTTATCGCGGAAGTATTTACACACGAGATCTTACGAGTGCCGCGATCGGAACTATCGCAATTTATTCTATTCTATACTGTGAAAACATGCCGCCAAGACGCGCACGTGTAGCAGCTGCATTATAAATTTTAGAAAAAGAGATCAATTTGGGTTTGAGAATGGATTTCTAGTAGACGAAGCTGGTGCTTACCATAATTTATTACGTGAAATAGAACTGGAAGATGTTCAACATTATTTCAATTTTATTCGTATGACCGCAGTTGATTTAGAAGTGTTATTACCACGGACGAGTAAAAAAAGAAGGACTCCGCGCCGTGATATTAGCAAGTGAAGCACCGTTATGCTAGTGTGTGTGCGGATACGGGGGATACTAGTTTCGCAATTTTTTCTCCCTTAAATAATCTTATATGGCCACAAATACTTATATAGTATCGTTTTTACACTTTTTAACAACGCACGACCGCATTTTTAAAATATTTTATTGAGACGCAAACTTATATTTACAGACGATGATAATTCTCATAATGGCTGCCTATCGGCCTGTAGTAGTGTAAGTGTGTGCATGGGGCTATGTATTTACACTTTGATCGGCTTGTTTTGGTGCTACACTGTTATGTAAGGTGACACGGAGTCCTTATTTTTTTACTAGTCGGACATAAGACACGACATTTCAGAGATTCGATATCACCCAGGGAAAAAGGGACTCGTTTTGACGCTGCGATTTTTGATTTTTGGGAGTTCATTCTGTTGTAGATAATTATTTTACGACGGAATTAAGCACAAACCTTTTTTTAATTCGGTTTTTATAATCCGCATGCCGGTTGTCCCACATTATTTACATTATGAGTGCACTGCTTGTGATTGCACTCATAAAATCCTATTAACTTTATAGTTTCTTCACGTCTCGTGAATTCGTGAATTCAATCGAATAAAGTATATATTCACATTCACGAATTTGTCGTTGACTCGTTATTTTCAATTTAAATAAAAACACAAGCCGTGCGGGCGATACTTGCTGCGAGATATCAGACATACGAAACTAGACCGATAAGCAGAGAGATCTGTCGCGAGTCGATGACATGTTTAGACATGCTTTCGCAACTACTCGCAGGAAGCGCTTGGCAAACTGTCGCGACAGCACTTGCAACGGGGTTTACACTTGCAAGCTGCTGTCAGACACTGTCGGATATTTCTCGCGGAAGTTGCGGAAGTCTTGCAGGTGGAAACACGGCCTTGTTTCCTGCCACGCAACTTTCAACTATTTCTTACACGATCGTTTTATTACCTACAACTTTGCTATTTTCCATAGGACTTGTAGTTTCTCCGGAAATCGATATAAACAGTTTCTTACCCTTAAACGCACTCCTTTTCCCACTTCCCGACCCTAGATCCCCCGTAATTTATCTTTCCTCCATTTTTGTTATATTCTTTTCCTTTTCCAATGTGTTTCATCCTACTATTATTTTTTTGTCATTTTTTATCATTTTCAAAGGCTTCAGCTCTGGTCTCTAAGTAGAAACATAAAAGCAGGAGTTCCCCAAGGCTGGATTGATCTTTAACATTTTGATATTTCTTCCGCCTGCCGTGCTTGCTATATAATATTTAAAGTAGGTACCCATAATATTATGTTATAATATATTTTTAAAATCTTTTCAGAACTAATTCCACCACCAAGAATTCTTATTGTATATCCAACTGCAAACAGGCTTCATGCAGAATGTGTGGCGTCTTTAGTCTCGTATCTCCGAGCTGAGTATGGATTCGATATTTCATATGACGGAGATATAAAAAATACTTCTCATGGAGACCCATATGTGTGGGCCGAGGAAGCATTCCAGTTGGCTACCCACTTAGTGTATATAGTGGGGCCAGCTGAAAACACTAATCTATACAACAACATTTATGATAAGCCAATTATTACCGCTCACAAAGATGTTGATAATGTCATACTGTCCCGGCTGCGTCAGTCCAGAGGTAAACGTGTTCGAAAGGAAGTCATGAATATTTTCTTTGAACACTCTGATGGTGAAATACCAATAGAAACGAAGCAGGATAAACACTTCTTCCTAATAAAAGACTGGCAAAAGTTCATAAATCATTTATCTAAGAATTTGCCACCTAAGACACAGATTATGCGAACTGAGAAGGGGAAGTGCTTTTTGGAGGATTTGTCGAGAGCCAAGAAATTGTTGAGCAATTGTAGGGGCGAGCATGTTGTTAAATTTGATAAAGGTTGCTATGAAAAGAAGACCGTTGTGTGAAATATTGTGGAGTAAAGTATGGGCATTCTGTCACACCGGCACAGTTGTGTGCTGGGAGGAACAAATAATGGTTGTCACCCTTTTGATGGCGAAATATATTATCTACGCGATAACAAACTAGGCTACTCTCTTCAAAATCTATATTTGTTCATAGACATGGGCTCAGTGATAAAAAGAGTCAATATACTCGTATACTATGTTCTATATATGAAATTTGTTGTTTATGGTAAAAATAGTTTGTATACATTTAGATTTTTATAATTAAATTTATCATTGTCAATAACTGTGAGATCTATGCTTTAAATAGAATTTTTTACAAATAATATCATTGTAGTTTACAGTAACTAAGTGTTCTACACAGTCAGCAGTACTTTTCCATTAAGATTTTGCTATAAAGGATGTAAAGTTATAAAATAAATTTTCAAATTATATTTATTAAAAATATTTTTCCAATAAAGAATATTAATTCTTGCCCATCCACCAAAAAGAACTTGTCATAATATGATAAATGTGTTCAAGACTTATGCAGTCAACTACATATCTATTCTTTAGAAGTGTTTAGCTATATTGTCAGCATATATACTATTTAAGGAAATTTGTTATTACTTTATCTTTCCTTAAATTTTTAACATTATATAATTCGTTAAATTTTTTAATAACTATCCGCACTAATGACTATATGATCAAGAGCTGAAGAAAAAAATAGAAAAATTGAGTGGCTGTTAGATTGCGGGACAATCTAATCTACATTACTGATATACATTAATAAAATTGTTGTAAAAGTAATATTTTTCTATGAACTATGGTTAAAGCATCTGTTAAAAATGTCCGTTACCATTTGGTATTTACAATAATGTGTAGTAATTTTATTCTTGGTCAGAATTGTTACTGTATTTATTTGATAATTACATATTATTAAAATAAAAGTTAACATTGAGCTGTCCTGGAGTATATTTGTAAACTTTATGTATTTTCTTCGTGAGTTCGTTAATAATATAATAATTGTTGATCTCAGAACTGTTGATGTTTCGTGTGACGTGTTCTCTTGTTATACAGGACTTCAGCTCAATAGGTATATTATACTTGTCATGTATTTTTGTATTAAATGTTAAAATATTATATTATGAGTCTTTATTTGTAACTACTTAAATACCTGATATTTGAGTCTTAAAAGAAATGATTGTCCTGGGGAATTTTAGATTAGTAGTAAGCCTTAAACCCATAATAGTACAAGATCCCACCGCTCGATTCTGCCGGTACGTGTTTTTTTGATAAACCAAGTTTAAATAAACGTTAAGGGAATATACAATGTATTAGTTGCCTATACAAGTTTGGCTGCTAGTACCTGTAATTTATTTTAGTTAAATTAATTTTCTGATGTACCTATATGTTTCTTTTAATAAATTATATCATTTTAGTACGTAAAGAATGAATAAAAATATGGTTAAAGTTCTCAGCACAGGTACATTTTTGTTGATAATTTGTAATCATCTATTTTTTTTTAATTTTAATACAAAATTATATTTACTATATACCATGGTTGCCAGTTAAGAAATGGCCGCAAGCAGAGGCTGCCATGATTTTAATAAACGATTCTCACTCCAGTTAAGTGTGAGCAAGTATATGTTTTTAATCAATTTTACGTAATATTAAAGGAAATTATGTAAGGAGTTGAAAATAAAGTGGTTGCCAGCTCTCAATCAGCCGCAACGTTAGGGCTGCCAGGTCTAAACAGGTATTACATTGTTAATTATTATTTTATAGTCATCTGTTTTTTTTAAATGTATACAAATTAAAGTTTTATGTTTAATAATTTTCAGTAAGCTTCGACGTGTCGTAGCGAACGGTCGATTCTATTCTGTTCTATTCTTTATTCTAGTCACGTTTCAGTAGAACAACAAGCTTAGAGTGTGTCATTTGATCGGTGTAAACGAATTTACAAGTGATTATAGTAATGACCGGTGCCCAGAATCAAAACAGATTTATTTTCTTATTATACCTGAAACAAATATACATGCTGTTAGATTATAATGGACAAACACTGATAATATTACTTATATAAAACATTTATTGTGTTATAACTTAACCGATTCAATGCGGATGGCTCCGCAGAGGCGCCATGTGTATCTTTTGTGTATGGCGGGTGGCGCCCGAGAGGAGCCAAAATGTTTTCCTGTAAAACTCCGCTAAAAAAGCTTTATTCAGAGGCTAGCCCTAAATGAAAGTTTCCTTATTTGTCACGTAGATTACGATACTAGTATTAGTTTCAAGATATAGCGTGAAAAAAGACATTTCAGATGTTGTAAACCTTTTCAATAGAAACAATAATTATGAAAGGTAACTTTTGTGCATGGCGGGTGGCACCCCAGAGGAGCCAATATTTGAAACCAAAAAACTGACTAATTTAAATTTATCAATAGTACATATTTCAGTGTTCTAAAAATATTAGTGTCTTTATTTATCACGTAGATCCTTTCCAGAGAAATCGCTTTAAGGTGTAGCGTGATTTCACACTCTTCGGGGATGGTAAACCATTTTAAGCGTTATTTAAATGTTATTTAATATTAAGGGTTACAAACGAATAGCACTAATCATGACAGTTAAATATTTAAAAAATATCTGTTTTCACTTTTTTTGCTTTGTGGATATGCTCTTTTGCAAGTTTATGGTAATAACTAGGTAGTTTCTCGAAGTATGTCCAAATTTAACCGGACTAGTAATTGCATTCCTTAGGTATCAAGACAATGTACTTAGTTTATTTTTGGTGAGAAACAACAACAAAAACGATTCTCAGAAAAGCACTATCTTTTGTTGTTATGCTATGCAGTCATATCAAAGATGTTTTAAAGATTTTTAAGCTTTTTATTGCCCTACTGCTTATTGTTAATATGCCGTGCCGACCGACCCTTTTTATTGATGGGCTAGGGAAAGATGTTATTTAACTAAAAACAAAAGAAGTCGGTGCCATAAATCACTTAACAAGGTTTCTCACGCGCAAATTACTTAACTATCGATGATGTTTTTTCGTTTACTTCTGTTTTGCTATTTATGGTGATCAGACGTAAGCACGTTGTGACCGTTTAATGCTCGCTTCTGAAGTCTCTTAGTTTGCCTTTTAACAACTGTGGACTGTGTATCTGGACTTCGAGATTTTGCTTCAGTGACTACCCCGGCTAGTAATTTGGACTCTGTTTTGATTCTTGACTTTACAAGGTGAGTTTTTTTAACAATGTTCTTTTTTTCTTTTCTAGTCTTTTCAATCATTGAAATTTAACATGAGCTTTTTGAAATTTAACATGAGGGACAGAGTGATTCCATGTTAGAGGAAAACCTAGATAGGGCATGTAGCACAGGTCTCGTGCTACAACTTTTGTAGGAACACTCATATGCCAAAATAAATCAGTCTTGAGTTATTGAACATTTTATGGTTTTTGGAAAAAATCCCATTTCGTGACCAGTGTTCAGAACTAAAAAAAATACAAAATTTTCTAAATTGTTCGTTTATTATTCTGTCTTTAACTACACAATGTTAAGTAAGAGGTAAAACACTTAAAATTCTACGTTAAGCGGAAAGATAGGTACCCTATGTAAGGTGTTCTCTTGAAACAAATGAACAGACAAACACCCCCAGACTCATACATAGACACACAAACACCACATACACACACATCAGCGCTTAAATACATAACATTCGACGAAACAGATAAACACTTACACTCATACACACTCACATGTACAAACACTGTGTGAGTGTGTATGTGTGTGTGCTTGTGTATGACAGTGAATGTGAGAATGTATATCTGTGTGAGAGAGTGTGTGTGTGTTTGTGTGTGTGTTCGTCTGTGTTACAACACCTTTATAACGTATAAAATAAAGTGTGTTGACTGCTAGATAACTTATTCTACTATTTTTTTCAGTTGCTAACCAAAATGGCTACTCCTCCATCCCCTGAACCTGGCCCGTCAAATTGGGATCTCATATCTATGGAGTTATCCGGAATGATGTCTCCCAGCCATATAAACTTATCAGACATGCCATGCATTGATGCTATTATAAGTGATGCAGAATTGTATGGGATTTTGGCACAGGATGTGGATAACTTTCTGGAAGATTTGGTAAATGAAAACACAGAAGATGAAGAAGCCGTTTGTGCTGAAGATCAGTTAGAACAGGACGTTGAAAATACAACTGAGGAAGCCCCTACTACCGATTGGTTCAATGGAAACCCCTCGAATATGGCCGAGATTCCTTTTACGGGCACACCTGGTTTATTACCGCCTCATAACATGAGTGGAAAAACACCGATAGATTTTTTCTTTTTATTTTTCAATAGTCGTATCATTGATTTAATTTTAAACTGTACAAACAAGTGCGGCAATGAATTGAAGATTGCAGCACGCACCGCACAAGCTCGTTTTACAAAATGGAAGGAGATAAGTCTTGAGGAGTTCACGGTATTTATTGGCATAATTTTATTTATGGGTACCGTGAAAGTTAATAGAATGGCCGAATATTGGTCTCGACATTATTTAATGCGCCTAAGCCCACATTCATTTATGGCTAGGGACAGGTTTTATTTAATATTAAGAGCATTAAATGTCCAAGATGAAATGAGGCCGGAAAGTATTTTTAAAGTAAAGTCGTTAATAGATATGTTCAACGAAACAATGTCCACAACTTATTACCCATCCAATAATGTTGCAATAGATGAATCCTTGATTTTGTGGAAAGGACGTCTTTCTTTCCGCCAGTATTTAAAAGGGAAAGTCCATCGTTATGGAATTAAATTATATATGTTAGCTGACATGAATGGCCTAGTAATAAAAATTCATTTATATGCTGGTTCTGGGGATCAATTGGTAGGTGGAAAAAATCATGTAAAAAAAGTAGTAATGTTGTTAATAGAAAAATATTTAAATAAAGGCCATTCACTTTATATTGATAATTATTATAGCAGCGTTGGTTTAGCAGAGGAGCTTTTAGATAAAAACACGTACGTAACAGGTACACTACGAGCAAAGCGCGCTGGTAATCCCACTTTAATTAATATAAAATTAAACACCGGTGAATCTTGTATTGTTCACAATTCCAAAAAAATTGTTGTTACCAAATGGCAGGATAAACGCGAAGTGCTGCTTTTGAGCTCGCAGCATAAAAGCATTTACAAAGGGACTAATAGTCGCCGAATACGCACTATAAAGTATAAGCCTGATGTACTAATTCAGTACAATAAATACATGAGAGCAATTGATAGGCACGACCAGCTTTTAAGTTATTATTCCTGCAAACACAAAACCTTACGTTGGTATAAAAAAGTTATAATCCATTTAATCCAAATATGTTTGGTGAATAGCTTTCTTTTATATCGAGAAATAAGCAAATCGAATATAGAATTATATGATTTTAGAAAAAGTGTATTAGAAAATTTATTAAAGCCACCAACCGTGCCACAACGATCCCTTGTTGAAAGAAAAATACATTTACCTAGTACTTTTACTAAGAGTGGTGGAAGGACAATGAGAAAGCGATGCAGAGTATGCTATAGCAAAACTAAAAAAAGAAACTTGGTTATGTATGGTTGTTCTGATTGCCCAGAATTCCCAGGGTTATGTCTCACCCCATGCTTCCGAGAATATCATAAATATTAACAAATGTATTAGAAATTTTTAATATTTATGATATTTTTAGCTTGCAGGTATTTCATGATTTCAATTAATACACACACTATATGTTATAATTTGTTTAATTGAAGATTTTTAAATACTTATAACAAACAATTCTCATTAGTAATTACTAAATCAGTCTTTTTAATGATTATAGTAAAAATCTACCTTATAAATAAGTACAATTATGTAATATTATTGCACAATGTTAATAAATAAACCTTAATATTATGTAAAACCGATGCTTTTCATTTAACTCGCCTCTCTCTCTTCATCTAAAACTCTTTTCATTTAAAACTTATGGTTTATTAATAAAATTATTTTTTTAGCGTTTCTATAATTTTTTGCATTATAATATATCTCTCATTAATACTAAAACGTAGTAACTCGTTAGATACGAATTTCCCAAAATATTTACAGGCGTGAATATCCACGACGGTTGTACTCGTAAATTGTTCTTTATCTTCTACCATTATATTTTCAGTAAACGTTGAAATATCTTTGGTGGATATTTCTGTGTACGTTGCACAATCTTTCGTAGGTTTTTTTGTACCTTCCGCCGCAGAATTTATTTCATCTTCATTTTCTTGACCAGGTTCCCAGTCATCATAAGTCTGGGAATTTTGTTCTAAATAAGCCTGTTCGACAAACTCGTAGTCAGTGTCACATTGCGTTTCCAGTTGTGATTCTGGGATATATTTTCTTTTTTTTGGTAATTCTAGAACAAAAAAGAATATATGTTTATATCAAGCAAAAAAAAAACTTGCTGTGAGCATTACGACGAATTTTTCTGTAACTACTTTTTGTTTAAAATAAAAAGTGCGTAAACTGAATTGTAAATCTTTTAAATTTATGTAAATA
>CATIXQ010000011.1:15406157-15426993 GCA_949711755.1 Leptidea juvernica
CTTGACCGAGTTCGCCAATGCTCATGAGAATCCGGTCAAAACGAAATTTTTAACATAGTTTTATCATCTTTAGACACCCTAGGCACGTTTTTTTACGTGGTATTCCCAGTGACATCTTGCCGATGAGGTAATCCTCAACAGAATCATATTTTGAATCAGTTATTAGCTAGCTATTCTTTTATACTTTTCTTCGATGGTCCACGCTGTGGCTCAGAATGTTATTGAACGTCGAATGTGAAGATTTGTTAAATGTTAAATTGGAGTCATAGTTGGAAGTTCATCTTCAAATCCATTTTCTTCCATTTACTTATATATTTCCATTATGTTGCTGCATGTTTCGCTAGAACAATGGAGGCATCTGTAGAGTATTTGAGACCTGCTTTTCTGCAGCCACACATACTTCCACAATTTTCTTTGCATCTGCAGAGGTCTGGGTTAAGCTTCTATTGACCCCCCACATATATCCAAAAATAAAATTGCGTCCTCTAAAAAATGCAATATTCGGTCCTTTAATTGTAACATTGAAAATGTACTATACCGCTCATTTCAGAAGTCAATAATTGGTAGCTTAGCTATCTTGTCACCGCACGTGTAATACTTATATTTAAGACGTTCCAGTGCCAATTGTGGTCTACTTCATCAGTTCACCAAAATATACTTTCTGTATACAAATACTGGCTCTGCTGTTGCACAAATAAAAGACGGCTATAAATTTTTACAAATTCTCTCAAGTACTCATAGATTCCATTGAAAACATTGGGGCCCAAATGGGAGTTTACTCTTTTAAATGAAAAAAAGCATATTTAAAAGGTGGTGTAACGTAATATGTAACGGTTACAAATACACAAAAAGGTAGAGTCTAATTGAGAAGTTCCTTCTTTTACGAAGCCTTTAGAAAATACTTCAATTTATAGAGGAAAACTAGCTGACCCAGCAAACGTTGTATTGCCGATATTAAAATCGCGATACAAAAGTAGCTGTTGATCGTAGACGGGTGAAAATTTGAAGTTGTATGTATTTTTAATGCTGACTCATAATCAAACAAATTTAAAATTCAAATAAAAAAAAACATTTCGTGTGGACCACCCTTAACCTTTAGGGGGATGAAAAATAGATGTTGTCCGATTCTCAGACCTACCCAATATGCACTCAAAATTTCATGAGAATCGGTCAAGCCGTTTCGGAGGAGTTCAAAGTTTAACACGCACGTGATTTGATTCTTGATGAAATTAAATATATCAGATTAAACGATTAGATAGTTGATGCTTTACTATATATACAACTATTAATATAAATGTGAATGTAAGTTTGTTTGTTACGCTTTTACGCCGGAGCCACTGAACCGATTCTGATGAAATTTGGTATAGCGATAGACTAGAGCTCGGGAAAGGACATAGACTACATTTTATCCAAGAAAAATCTATGGTTCCCGCGGGATTTGTGAAAAACTGAAATTCTTTCGATGAGCTATAACTGTACCAATAATAGGATTAGTTTCCCATAGCATCAGCTAGTAAATTTATATAAATGTTTTACGGTTCTACCACGGGGTTAACCTTTAACTTAACCATTTTCCTTCTGGTATTGTATTTTGCATGAATAGATAAGGGCATCCGTTACAATTCAAGAGCTTCCCTTGCATATACTGATAGTTTTACTGTGGTTTTACTATCATGTCTTGTCAACTAACATCAAGTGATGCAATTTTTATCTAAGATCTCATTTATTCGTATAACGCTGGCACGTGCATCCTCTTCATAGGATCTACATATGTTCAATATGAACACTCTCTCTTTTGTTTTAGTTTTTATTTCATCACTTTAAGCTAATGTCGAATTTAGAGAGTCGAATTGTTTATTTTGATTTTGCGCCTTTCGATGGGTAGCTTTTGTAAGATCCGGGTTCGAGACCCGAACTACAGGCTTTGCTGTTTTGTTTTTATTTTATTTATATATTTTTGACAAACAATTCGATGTCTGTGTTATTTGGACGTGTTCACAAGCTTCGGTATGACAGATCTGTTTTAGCACGAACGACATTTAACTGGAGGAAGTCCAATTATACTAAGATTTTTTTCTGGAATTTTTTCAATGCGGGATAACTTCTGCACGGTGAGTACCTAAACTAATTTATTATTTAGGTTTGTCAGTCAGTTTTTCATGCTTAATGAAGCGCAAAATTACGTCATGTTAAGCTATCGATCAACCAGTACTAGAAACAACTAGTCTCCCAATCGCCTATTAAAAAAGGTCGTCAAAAATGTCCGAGCGGCATTACGGATAACATTAAAACATTCATTCAAATTAACACCTAGTTGCGTGGTAGTAATGTTCAAAATATATGTGCGAAAGAGATGGATCTCTTTTATGCACATTTCGTCGGCGATATAAGCAATATAGTCGTCGGTTTGTTTAAGCAGTTGAGGTGTAAGAATTTAGAAAAATAATTATAAACGTTTAGTAAGTTACATAATTTTGTTAATTTAAAAGGCTCACTTAAATACTCCATCCTTTTTAAGTTTGAATATGTTGTTTCGACAGTTTTTGACTGAAAACTTTGTCATTGCGTGGCGTTGTATTCTGTCCTTCCCACAAGCACACAGCCGGTCTGAGGTTCGAGTCTCCTTAGAAGACGTCCCGCGACTGTTGTTGCGTAGTCTTTGCGGCCTCCACGGCCCACGTCCTACTTCGCTGTGAAAGCCAGGGCTGCTAACATCACAGAGGAGGTTTTAGTCGGTATGGGGCGTCCGCTTACGCGGACACTCGAGTCCGACGAAATTTGTGAGCGTGATGAGTGTAGTTGTTTATTGTACGTCAATGCAGCTTACATTTATTTTGTAGGTAAGATATCATTTAAAGCTTTTTGGGTGTTAAGTTTTATCTATAATGGTATGCAATTATATCGAGCTTTTAATTTGCATCATCATCAGCCGGAAGACGTCCACTGCTGGACAAAGGCCTCCCCCAAAAGATCTCCACGACGATCGGTCCTGCGCTACCTTCTTCCAACGTATTCCGGCGATCTTGACCAGATCGTCCGTCGGTCTTTAACGGTCGGCCTACCAACACTGCGTCTTCTGGTACGTGGTCGCGATTCGAGAACTTTACTTATTTTGCATACGAAATCGCTTCTCGTGTATACTTATAGAAAGAAGATTCACCATTTGCAAATAATTTACGAAAATCACGTTACATGTAATATTGCTTCGAATGCTTTGAGAACTATAAATTCAGTATGGAGTATGGACATTGTAAATGGTATGAGATAAGGGAACTCCTATAACAATAAAGAGATTTTGATTTTAACGAATATCTGTCTTGTCGTATAGCTCACTGTACCATTTACTAATAGAGCCTATGAAGGCCGAACCTGTATCTCATCTTGGCTGCTCGCTTGGTTTTTATTGAACAACACAACCTTTTCAATACTACTATTATGTTACCCAATTATTTCCGCATTGTTACACAATTACATGACGAATTATTTTAGGCTGTATGAAGTTACGAGGAAATATATGTTATTAGTATAACTTATATTTTTATTTATTTGATAGGTATGCAGTCCATACTGTATATATAATTCACAACTTTAGCTTTATTATCATGGAAATATTTATTAATATAACAAGTAAAGAGTGTTTAAGGCCGCTATCCCAAGAAATCACCAAAATATGTGCATAATTGAAACCATTTCTTGACGGTTTATATAAAGCTTATATCTTAAGAATAAATAATTATATATCTACAGAATATGAGAAGAAATTTTAGTTTTTCTTTACACTTCTATTTTCTATAGACTGTGCGAAAAAAAATCACCAAAGACCCATAACTTTTACAGTTGGAGCCATGCTAATCATTCAGTCTAGATAAAAATTGTACAAAATTTTATTAATTGTACACCAATACTTTTTAACATGACATAATTTTGAGAGTTGTGTAAAGAAAATTCTATTACGTTTGTAATTAATAAATTAAAAATGCTTCTAATTCTGAATTTAAAACTATTGACATCTTGTGCGAGAGAGGTAACCTAGCACCGCTCGGTTTCTCAAGGCCATCGGCTCGGTCTTCAGCCTTAACCACGAAGACACAATTAAAATTTGAAACTTGTGAAGGCTCTGGTTGTGTGTTAGTTAAAATATTCAGCATCGTTTTGAACAAGATATATGTGTAAATACCTACTTTAAAATTAGAAGCAGTTAATATTAGCTCCGCTCGATTGCTCAAGGCCATTAGCTCTGTCCCCAGCCTTAAGTAACAGCAGATCAATATTAAAAGTAAAAAATATTACACAGAATTGAAATGAGCAACTTTAAGTTTAGTAAGTTTGTAATGTTTATATAATAGTGTACAATTCATGTATAGTAATTATATACTGAACCCCTATTCAAATTCAAGTTCAAATTTGTTTATTCAAATTAGAATTTTAACTTAGATTAGGCATAAAGCATTACATATCGTGGGAACTTGTAATGTACATCAGTTGTTTTCATTTGCGGCCCTAAAAAAATATTATTGTTATTATCAAAATGTTTGGCGTAGCATTGTAATTCAAATTGAAATTTTATTACAATTTATAAACGATGTGTGTCTCGAATCCGCGACCTCTCGGGTTCCGTTCAAGCGATCTTACCAACTGAGCCAAACATTGTAGTGGTACAGATCCCGGGAAGTCATGGTTTCAAATCCGGCATCGTTCATAAATTTTGGTTGCAAATTTAATTTGTATAATTAATCCTAGATGTGTGAGAAATTACTTAAAAAATAAAGAAATCCGTAGCATCAATCACAAGCAATCAAATCTCAAGACAATTAAAAAAAGCGTCGTTGGCTTAAAGGCTATAAGGTCGTTGCCTTCAATTCGAGGCGACGTTACGTGTTATCAAATTTGAACTTCCTCGTAAACATACACACCTGAGAAGATGGTATTCTGGGTCAGTTGACAACAGCTAACCTACAGGTGGAAACAGGCTTACAACCAGGACCGCTTTCACGTTAAATAACTTTCTTAATGATGCCGCATTGGAAATGCTAAAACATTTATCCACAATTAAATTTACTTAATTTTTAAGTTTATATATCGTTGTTAAAAATATTTTATTATAAAAATAATATTTAAAAATTTAAACAAAATATAATAATAGAAGGAATCCGTTGACTTTCTTGTGCTCGTTCTTCTCAGTTCTGAGACATTTATTTTAAGAGCTACGAAGACATACAATTATTTGTGACACGGATAATATCGATCTTTTTGACTTCAGTATTAATTCAATTAGAGCCCATTTGGTAAAACAATTTAGCAGTGATTACAAAATTAACATGAGGCGTGAAATTACTCATTTTTTACCTTGCTTCCAATTGGCGCTGGGAGTGCGAGAAGCTTTTATTTTAGAAGTTTTTATTTAATGATATTATACTTGTTTCATATTTAAATCAAATCAAATCAAAATAACTTTATTCATGCAGGTCACGGAGATAACACATGAATGTCAAAAAATATTTTCTTATTGAATCTACCGCTACTTCGTAAAGCAATTCGTAATTTTTCTTCGCATCAAAGTCAAAGTCAAAAATATAATAAAATCAAAAGATTGCCCGTCAACATCAATCACTAAAAATACAAAACATCATTCAAAACTATCAAATAATTCACAAAAAATTAAAACAGCTATCGCGTTTATGAAGCTTGAAGAAAGTCAGTTTTAAATACAAATTGTATTGTTATCAATTAATTACACGTTGTTACTTTGATACGGTACGGTTTAATAATGGTTTATTATTTAAAAAATTGGTTGTGACATATAGACAGTGTTATTACAAAAAAGTTAAACATGTGTTGAACACTTGTTTTAATTAAGTTCTATTTAATTACAAATCTGTTTCTTTCTGTTGTTTAACATTCAACAATCTTAAGACATTGCTTAGGTATATTTAAACACGAGTTGAAGCTTGTCTAAGTTGTGTCTAAGGGATATATTATATTCAAGGAAGATTAACCCCCTTATTCATAATGGTCCGCTAACTTAAAACAGCTGCTATAGAGTGTTATTTTTCATTCTGACTTAGGTCAATAGAAAACGACAGAGTGAGAATTAGCAATGCTTTAAGTTAGCAGACTATTATGAATAAGGGGGTTATAATATAATATAATGATGACAGATAAATGACAGCTGACAATAATTGCGTACCGATTCTTTTGTCCCTGAACATTTCAGTTTGTGTCGACGTTTTAGTTAAACACAAGCTAAACACTGTTTTGTGATAGAAAAAGGTTAACTCCATTTTAGACGTCATTATTGTAGGGTAACTGTTTATCATAACACGTGTCTAAGTCATATTTAAATTATTTTTTTGTAATAACACCGATACTGTTTAAAGTCGGACAACTCTTTAAGAAGCCAAATGCGGAGTTTATTTCTGTCTGATGTTTTAGATTAGATAAATTGGTAAATATAATCCTACCTTGATTTCATTTTTGTCAATTAAACTGAAGCCTACAAACAGGTAAATGAATAAGGAACAAATTGGTTGACCTGTGCAAGAATTTCATTAATCTGCCAATTTTGTGTTACCGACAAAAACAAAAATAAAATAATCTTGTTTCGCCGGCAAAAGCCATTAATCGAGCTTAAATAATATTTCGATAGTCATAGCTAGTTATTAAATCTATACATACATATAAATAAAATTGGAGTGTCTGTTTGTCATATTGAAATAACCGTATGTGTATATACATAATATATGTATAAAGTGTACCAATTGTGTAAAGATTGCAACGTGTAATACCAGTGTATATACAATAACTGTATGTGTTATAAAATAATATAAAATATTTTTGTTACAATTTTTGTATGTCTGTCTATCTGGTTGTTCCCGCTAATCTCTGAAAAGGCTGGACCGATTTCGACGGGCAGGTAGGCAGGTAGCTGATGTAATAAGAAGTAACTTAGGCTACGTTAATTTTAGAAAAAATCTTTTATTTTAGAAAAATAAATTAATGTAGCAATGTCCAAGAAACGGTCTAGCTCTAAAAATAATTTATATGGCAAAACACCGTTTGCCGGGTCAGCTAGTAATAAATAAAATTTTCTTAACATTTATTTTCTAAGATTTGTTACAGTCATGGTACAAGCCACCCAGAAATTGACTAACATCTTGACGGTTGCTTCTCAATATATTCTTGATAATGTAATGTATAGGCACATAAATGATTTGCTAGCAACTGTCATAACCATAATGTTAACACCAGGAACAGACATAAACTAATAATACTCGGCTAAGTCTTAAGTCTTTTGTGGGGCGATATATATGCTTTTAGAACAAGATCCCAGAAAATGTTCAAAACAATAGTATTATGATATCCAAAAGAATTGTTAAAAAACGTTTGTGTGGTAAAGGTTAGTATAACATAAATGACATTCTTAATAATGCCGCAGATTGGGAATGCAGCGACTATTAAAGCCTATTAAATACTAAGTTTAATTGTACAATATTACTTTCTAAACATATTTTTTGATAAAAAAAGAAGCTGAGTTTGTTGCGCCCATTCTTCTCAGATCTGAGGTATTCTTTTTGGAATGGGTGGTAGTTTTTTACTTTCAATAAGTGATGTCGCACCATTTTTGGAATAAAAATATTTGAATTTGAATCAATTGATGTCAACATCTAAAAAAATATAACAATGACCTCGTCTCCACGTGAGTTAAATACTTACGAGTTATATCCGACCTTATACCAGCTTCAGATTAGATCTAGTCAAGCCATTTAACGTCAATTAAAACGCAATTAATCTATGACTTTTTGATTATTTTTCTGATAATATTAAATTATTGAGACAAGAGTAATTCATTTCTGTTTTAAATATTTTGCAACTTGCAAATTATCGATACAATCTGTTAACATATGATCAAAATATTTCAGCTAATTGATCTAATTTCACCGGATTTTTTAATAATTGTATATTAAAGTAATAAATAAAAACGAAATTTACTCACTAATGCTAATAAAAAACGAATAGGCCATTGTGCGAGGTTGCTGACATTTTTTGCTTAATTCGAAGCAGTGAAGGTTTTTATGATAATTCCATAACTTAAACTTCCTTTTAAAAATTTGGTTTAACTAATTTATTAATATATGATAACTGACTAAACTAAATCTAAGAAAGGTTTAAAATCTTAATAATTACTTACATTACTAATAAAATCCTGGAAGAAGTGAGGCCAGAATGTAGGTAGTTCAGAATTTGTATTTGCGAAGTGCTAAGATCACGAGAACTGCACGAGAATGCGCGCGCGCACCATTGCCGGTACTGAAGCCAACTGACGGTGAACGGTGACGATTGACGACAGACCGACTGAGAGACCGTCTTACTGTTGCTAAAGATGCATTTACATGTTTGCCCCATACTTACGTTTCTCAATGCGAAGAACATGATTTTTCGATTGAACTTTTTAATTTCATCGTCTCCGAAACACCTTTTTTTAGATTCAAATTCAATTATTTTTATTCCAAATACGATTAAAATTTATGCCTGAGACCTCTGAGAATGAGCATAAGAAACTATGCGGTCTTCCTCTTTTTTTCGTTACGAAATATATTAATTTCGTCCAATAAGATTTATAATTAAATAGATTGAGTGCAATCGCTCCATTCCTAATATGTGGTATCATTAAGAAATTAGTTTATGTTACGGTGACTTACAACATTAAACGTTATTTGAATTTGAATTTATGTTGGTGAGATCCGTGACATGGCCTATTATTTGTGAATTTTTTATCTCTAAATAATATCCAATTTTGACGATTTTATTAGGAAGTGAATAAGATAATATAACACAACGTAAGTTTTAGTTCTCATAAATCTTTTTCACGTTAAAACTTTTAAATTTTTTACACAAATATACTATTTAGTAGGTGAAAAGAGTTTTTTCCCAAACTGCCAATTGCACCAAAAATATACTGAAATCGACAACGGGATGCATCTATCGTAAGTAGTACTCTTGAATATAAAACTCACCGAGGCATTTATGATGTAGTGGCCGGAGGTTGGCCGGTCGACCTACAATTATGATGATCTGATGTCAATGACTGAATATAAATTATAGTTTAAATAAATAAAAAAGACATACCGCAAATAGTACCAGTAAATAAGACGCAGTGTTTTTTTTGCAAATTTTATTTGGAATATAACTATATTATGAATATAAATATATTACCAGTGGGAAGAGAGGGAGGGAAGTTTCTAAGCATAGCATTCCGGCAGGATAGGTAACACGATAAGAGCCTTTTTTGCCGTAAAGCAGTTATGCGCAATCATGTGCTATAGTTAAATAGCCTGGCTTACTACATTTCTTTAGATGGTTCTCGCAAGATGGAGGTGTTGTTACCGAAACTGTACTTACTGATCTTATTTCCGAATATTACGTATTGAATAATTAATTTATAGTGTCTGTTACCATTTTAAGTGGTTTTTCCATAGTCGCCACGCTTGATAGGCGGGTTGGGAATCGCAGAAGATGTTAATGCTTCTCGGAAGGACACTGCTGCCCATCCTCTGTTCTATGTATCCCTAAGTCGTCTCTTATGATACCGATGGGAGGATGGTGCTATACTGTTGCGACACCACATGCAAAATACATTGGATGAGGGTAGTGCAAGACCGATAATCGTGGAGATATTGTTATGGAGCAGTGCGGGCGATATTAACACCATCTTTGTGCTGCAGAAGAGATTTATAACCTAGGTCCTAAAGAATCATTTAGAGAAAAAATTAAAGAAATAAACATTTTGACTGTTGCTTCTCAATACATTTTTGATAATGTTCTGTATGTTCATAAGCACATTGAGGAATTTTCTAGATACTGTGACATTCATAATGTTAACACGAGGAACAAACATAAACTTGTAATGCCTACTACTTAACTACGTTAAAAAACGTTTGTGTGGGAAAGGTTATTAGCATAAACGATTTTCTTAATGACACCACGGACTGGGAATAAAGCGAACAACCTCAGGCTCTTTAATTATAAATGTTTATTGTACGATATCACATTGTAATCCATATTTTATATTAAAAAAAGCCCGCGCTTTAAAAGTTTCTTGCGCCCATTCTTCTCAGGTCTGAGGCAGTCTCTTTTGAATGGGTGGTAGTTTTTGACGTTTAATAAGTGATTTTAAATCCTATTTGGAATAAAAATATTTGAATTTAAATTTGATCTTTGGGGAAGGCCCTTGTCCAGCACTGGACGTCTTCCAGCTGATATGATGATGATAGTGATTGTAAATAGATGTTTTTGAAGTTATACTTCTTAGGCGCTTTATGAAAAAATGATGCCAGTGAACACAAAAGTAACGGGTTGAAGTTGGTTTCTAAAATTTTGAAATTCTGACGTTTGCCTCATTCGTTATTTTTTTTTGGTTTCTCCGTCCATTTTTAGGTCAGGCAAAGGGTTCAAGCCCATACTGCCGTATTCATTATTTAATAATTAATTGTCAAAGCCATCTTTTCAAGATTTTTACAAAATTATTCTTTCTAAAAACGTAGAATGGCACGAGGGATAAATCCTTATAATGATTTTTGCTTCGTTGGGCCAAAGAAGTTTAACTTCTTGTGTGCATACTTATGTACATAACACTTTTTTTTCTTTCTTTCTTTCTTTCTTTCTTTCTAAATTTATAGAAATATATACGGAATGGTATAATAATTTGTAGTAATATTTTGCGGAAATGCATTATTCTCTAATATTGTGAGTTTTCTTGATTGTTAATTCCATTAAGGTTCATCTTTTACTTATTCGACACGTGTTGCTCTACACGAGCCATCCTGAGGAGATATGGCTGAATTCTGGCAAGAGACGAGATGGACTAGTGTAAATGCGTCTTTATAGTCAGCGGCCGTCGAATGATATTGATTGGTTGTTCAGATGATTGTTTCACAGACACGAGATGCTACACGTGCTGAATCGCGCGTCTGTGCTTGATCACAGAATTGGAATATTTAAGGCTGCACCAGTCAGCACAGCCTCACCTTAGCCTTAGCCTTATAAGGCAATTATGAATATTACGTGGTCATTACAAAGTCAAAGTCAAATAAACTTTATTCTTAGCTCATATACATCTTATAGTTTATTTTAATAAGAATTTATTCAACATCAAGTTGAAGTTAGTTATCATTACCTGAGACCATTATATTTTATCGTAATTTTTAATGGTCAACATGGCACCAACTTCAAATCAAGTGTTGTAGAGAGAATGGCTAGTGACTTTTGTATAAAAAAATTATCAAGTATAGTTGTCCGAAGTTCGCCAGCAATAGGGGTGTTCTGGTGATCTGTAACACAGGGTAACCTACTTCAGAAACCAGCTCCTCACAAATACCAGCTGTTAAAAGAATGTTACATTTATATATCTACTTGTATACGTTTAAGATCTTCTGTGAGGAGAAATAAGCAGATATAACATTATTTAAAAAACAACTAATTTGAATTGTTTCGCTAACTTATGTTAATGCCAAGCAAAGCGGATACAAACACCAAACCAAGCGTGAAAGTGTTGAACACGGGTCAGTAGGCAGTGCTGGCTACGGTCGCGACCGCCTCTCCACGTGCTTCCAATATTAATTACGTAACCATACGGAATATACTTGTACTGTGTACATGGTCCGAAACCCGGTGTTATGTATTATGTAATGGGTCAATGGAATAAATTAACTAAAATCCAGTTTATTGCTTCTAGACACTATACTAGAGTGGTTGGAACAAGCGAGCTTATTAGCTAATACTAAGGGTCACTTTGTGTGACACAAATCTGCCCCTTATAATACCGGGGTCACTTTGTGCCACACCACTGTGGCTCTTATATACTGGGGTCACTTTGTGTCACACGACTGTGCCCTTATAATACTGGGGTCACTTTGTGCCACACCACTGTGGCCCTTATATACTGAGGTCCCTTTGTGTCACACGACTGTGCCCTTATAATACTGGGGTCACTGTGTGTCACACGACTGTGGCACATATAATACTTGGGTCACTTTGTGTTACACGACTGTGGCTCTCATAATATCTACTGGTGTCACTCTGTGTCACACAACTGTGCCCCATTATAATACTGAGGTCACTTTGTGTCACACGACTGTGGCCCTTCTAATAATGGGGTCACTTTGTATCACACGAATCTGGTTCTTATATCATGAAATCAGCGTTGTATGTTGAAAAACAAAACCAAAACAAACTGAAATTTTAATAAATAAAACAAAGTCGAAGTCCATTGATGATCGTAACCTTGCTACTGATTGTTAATTGATTCCTTTGATGGTTAAATTATTCCGGGATCGAGAGACAATAGTTGTACTGCGGATATTAGAAGCAAAAACCAGTTAAATGACCTTGCCACAGGCTTAAGAAGTGAAGCTTGAGCACGCCTCTTACTCAATTAACCTTGCAAGAATTTATCAAAATTTGAAAATTAGTAATCTGTTGTAGCTTGTGGTTTGGGGTCTCGTGGTAGTACTAATGCATTTCTGGAGTAAGGTAGTAGCCTCGGTCTAGCAGCAGACATTTACAACACAAAACTATTTACATTTTTTGAATCAACATTTGCTTGAAGCAGGATTTGGCTGTGCGTCTCCTTCTAATGGCTGGTCAATGCTCAACTCGTGAACGAGTGCTGCTTGTGATGCCTGGTCGACCTGTTATAGTTAATAAATCATGTCTGAAGCGATTACTAATTATATCACGAACATCATGTTCACAAAGTATATACGAGACTTTAAATTCATTATAATTTTAAATACTCTATTTATTTAAAAGAGTGCCCGTTGAGTTCCGAGCTCAACTTTTTCCGAACATAATATGGTAGATTGGTATGTTAGTTATTTAATGAAGTACTTATAATGACTATTTAAAAGCGTTAAGTGTAACCCTATTTGAATAAAGTTTATTATTATTTGACTGCGACTTTGTGACGAGCTTATCATATGTGATATACAAATTTAATGTGTACCAAAATTTTAAGACGATGCGGACTAGCCCTCGGATGGAACCCGCCTCTATCGGGTTCCGTCCGAGCGATCTTACCAACTAAGCCAACCGTCCGAGTGACGCATCGATCGTAAATCTTGGTATGTCTTGTTCAAATTTAAGGTTGTGGCTCCATCTACAGGATCTACTTTACAGTTGATGGTCTGCTTAACTCCAATAATCTCATAATAGGAAATTGACTTGAGATGTCGTTCTTACAAATCTAAACAGTTTGTTATTTTTAAGTGATATCCCTCACTTATGCGATAAAATATTCAAATTAAAATTTGTTTAGTAACTGTGTTTCCCGGCTTCTGTGTTACAAGCACCTTGCTTAGTGCAGAGCCACTACTCAGTACAAATAGATTACAATCTACTCAAATATTCACAATTAAGTTTGAGTGTATCATGTTAACTTTAATTACTTTGTAAGTATCTTAATTTTGATAGTAAATTTATTATTATTATTACAATAATTTAGGAACAGGATTAATTTTGTATATTTAATCCCAGAAGTGAGGATATCCCTTAAAAATACCAAACTGTGAATTATAATTATGAGTGAAACATTTCAACATAAGTATCGGTAAGATTAATATTCCCTCATTATGGTGTCGGCTTAATTACGGATCGCAGCCCTAACTGTTAAACAGCGATTAAGGCGACACTAAATGCCAGCGACCTTGAGCGTTATGAGTTCACGGCTGCTGGCCAGCCATCTATGTAACAAAGCCAATATTTTCAAAATTCTTGTGTGAAAAACAGTTTATATGCTTACAATCCTCGTTATTAACTACTAATCTGAATAAATGAACCTACACAAAAAAGTACAAGCTATAAGAATAACTTTTCTTAGAGAAGTACAAAAAAAAATACGTCACGCCATGCCAAAAAACTTGTTTAACTTCAAAGAAAAGTGGTAGTTCAAAAAGGCTCGGCAGTGTTAACTATATAACCAACAGCAAGCATTAGCAACCTACAAATAAGACTTGAGGATATGTGTAACAGGATTAAATAGTGTTTATAGATTGAAATGCTATACTTTCGCCACAAAACTTGTCTAAAAACATCATGTTTGCGTGTTTTCTGCTTACTCTTCGCCTTAAGTGTCAAAATAACGCTAGTGTCACAGTAGACAGACAGTGCTACTGTTATGTGTATCCAAAAAATATTATTTATTGAACGTCATTGGTTAGTATAAATGCTTCTACTTCTTCTACAGTTTAAGAGAATTCAACAAAGAATTCAAGTTATTATTTGAGAGGTGTTCTTTTTTTTATGAAAATAAGAGACGAGACGAGCAGGACGTTCAGCTGATAGTAATTTATACGCCTTGCCCATTACAATGCAGTGCCGCTCTTGAAAAACCCCAAAAATTCTGAGCGGCACTACAATTGCGCTCGTCATTTTGAGACATATTATGATGTTAAGTCTCATTCGCCTAGTAATTTCACTAGCTACGGCGCCCTTCAGATCAAAAAACAATAATGTTAATTGACCAAAACGCAGAAATAGGCGCTGTTGTGGTACCCATAATCTAGCCAGCATCCTGTGCAAGGCAGCCTCCCTACAAACTTATGCTCTTCTTATAATACCTATTATTGAGTTACAGCTTTATATGACGTGTATTAATGACATAAAAATATATTTTTAACATTGACCATTTAATATTTGTGTGCCCCTTATTTATTGAACTTTGGAGGATAAAATTATTTCTAAAACAAAAACTTGGAACAAAAAACGAACTGTGATATTATCACCAAGGATTTGCCTTGGAGCTATCTGAGGCCCTACGGTGCCACGGCCATTTAATACCAAAGGCCAATACCAAAGAGTATAATAATAGATAGGGAAAAGAGAGCCCTCTCGACGCATTATGAGCTGTCTATTTGAAAACTAGCGCCATCTGGAGATTGGCCCCGAAAATAACTATTATAAGCTCCAAATTATAAAATTCATTTTTAATGTTGTGACGCAATTAAATAACTAACTCTACTTTTTAATGTAGGTATTGCAATATTTACCATGTTGAAATTGTGTGTAGAGTTAGTTATTTTAATTTTGTCACAACATAGAACATAAAGGATTGATTTAGTAGTGCAAATATGCAAAATGGAACACGAGAGCTACATACATGCGCAAACGCTAGAACTAGCCGCCATTTTATGACCAGTGGGCAGTGACACAATTAAAGAAAAGTTGAAAGGTTTCAAAGCGATTGACAGCTGTCAAAACTTTCATTTTCGGGCCAACTAACAGATGGCACTACAGTCTTCTGAAAACGTCACTTTAAGGCGTCTGTCCTACCCCTGGCCAATATCCGTAATCGTAAATAAAGCAGTAATTTACATTTAACTAATTAGAAAAACGGTGTCAAATATACATAAAAACGCGAATACAAATAAATCATTACAAAAGTATAAATATAATCTTATGGTATTATTACCACAGGGTAGGGATGAATACTTACGTGTATTACTAACTATATAATAAATATTTGAGACTTCTTTCAAAGACAAGTTCGTACAAGACAGTTTGTTATAAAGCCAAGAAATGGTTCATTGAATTCTTGCTAGTTTAGATTATTTTCTTGATGGTGGTTTTCTTCCTTCGTTTATAGCAACCTCCGGATCAATCCGGTATGAGTTGCTCCAAGTTACCATCTCTGTCCTTTTTAGAAGTAGGTATATATTTTTTTATAACAATAATGGACGACACTAACAGGACGTTCAGATGATGGTAATTGATACACCCTGCCCATTACAATGCAGTGCCACTCAGGATTATTGAAAAACCCAAAAATTCTCGGCGGCACTGCAATTGCGCTCGTTACCTTGAGACATAAGATGTTTAGTCTCATTTGCCTATGGGGCCTACTCCTAAAATCGATATTCGATAAATCGTCGCATTAGTCGTGTCGAATCCTACTCTTAGTTACATCGTAATCAATGTCGAAACGATGATTGAACGAACGAAACATTATTCGATATTATCGGTCCTAACCCTACTCTTAGTTGAAAATGTCAGAGATGAATATTCGAATTTCACAAATAATCAATAAACCGTCCGCGTCACTTTTACGATAATCTCAACGACACCTTCTAGGCTGTCGATGCTATTATCGTTTCAAGTTGTATAGTAGTTAGTTAGTTGCCATACAATATACATAGTTAATAAATATTATTAAAATAATTATATTTGATTTACAATTCAAGAGGATTTTTTTACTACTAAGTTATTTAAGTCATTTTGTTGATCGTTTATGCGTAGAAATAATGCAAATGGCCGCCTGAGAAATTGGAAGTCGACGAGAAAGGTTGAGTTACTTTTCTTTTACATTTTATTATCCGCAAGTTTTGTATTATTAATTAAATTTTAAATGGTCAAATTATATTCATTACATTTTTTTTTAACATTTACATTATGTGTAAATGATCCCAAATTGGTGGTGCAGAGTCTAGCATGGTCCTTAGCGCCTAAACTATGCTTTGACTTTTGATACTTAACAGCGACATAGCACAGATAATGATTAGATTTAAACATATTTCATTTACACTAACATGGTAAAAAACTGAAAATATTAGTCTATGGTAACGATAAACGATAAGGAATTCGAACATTTGTTAGAGTAGGATAGTTGCGATATATTCGGAGTATTATCGTATCGTTCCGAATGTATCGTTGTCGATTTTGCGAGTAGACCTCCAATAATGTCACTAACTACGGCGCCCTTGAGACCGAAACAATAATGCTTACACATTACTGCTTCACGGCAAAAAAAGGATACCATTGCGGTACCCATAATCTAGCTGGCATCCTGTGCAAAGAAGCCTCCCACTGGTAGGGACCTCTCACTGGTAAAACATTTCTAAAAGCCAAGATCTCATTTAATATTAGAAAACGCATTTCCCGAATAATGTGTCAAGATAATACTAAATGCTTTATCCTACGGTTACCTATATAAAGAAATATTATTATCTAAGTAGTTCATGTAAAAATGTCATAATATATACCAATAATTATATATAAGTTATACCCAGGCATATAGGTGTTATGTGGTTAGGTATGCTAAGCTTGCGATTAACAGATAAAAAGGCATAAAAATGCATTTATTTTTTCAAAATTGATTCCTTTAGAATTATTTTTGATGTCTTTTCTAATAACTACTAGATACTACTACCGCTTCGGAAACAAATGGCGCTCTGAGAGAGAAGAAGCGGCCCAAGAAACTCTCACAGCATTCTTTTTTTGTGCTCTTTTCAATAAAAATATACAATATTGTACAGTCATTTCTATCGCTATAAAATAATCACAATCTAGTCCCAGGCTGTCCGATCATTTAGATATTCAGCAGTGGAGTAATAGGATTTACGACACAGCCATTTTTTTTATAAAGCATTTAAATTTATTTATAGATAATGCCTGAACAGTGGCTGGGACTTTATTATAGAAGTGTATACATTTACCTTTAAAGCTATAATGTATCCTATGAAGCCTTCTAGAATTAGTTACAAGCAATACCTTATTTCTAGTAATATATATATATATATATATATAGATACATTCCCTATGCCTGTGTATTTCTATACCTATAAACATACTTATAGTTATACTTTGTTCTATAGTTATTGCCCCTTTTTTTATATTTGTTGATATTACTTAGCTATAGAGCAAATGATATAAAGATATAAATTGCACAGAATTTTATTACAGGCGTTAATATTATTCCTTATCGTTTTCTATTTGAATTGGAAAACAGCGTAAATTTCAATTATAATGGATGGCTGTAAACGTAGATGAGTGTAACACATATTGTCACAATTTCCTGGTAGGTAGGTACTTCATTGATGATGACATTTTAAATTGCTATTTCGCTTAAGATTGTTATTTTTGTTTACTGTTTAAGGCCTAAGGTTACATTTGGGAAAACACATTAAAATATCGGTTCGGCGGCGCAAGTGGTAAAACCGTTGACTCACACTACGATGTTTGCGATATCCGAATTTATTAAATTTGTTCGTTTATTTGACGGTTGAAAATGCTGCAATGGGCCGCGGTGATAAACGTATTGGTTCGTTTGTCTTCTTTTGTAAAACAAAAGGATCAGGTGAATCTAGATTATGCTTGATTAAATGAAAATGAATTTTTTTTAACGGTCTAACCGTTACAAGTTTTGCAAAGTCTATGCATATTAGACAAATAATTAAAAATGCACCAAATAAAATAAATATGAATTGGAATGTTATGGAAATCTGGGAGAGTGAAAGACCGCAACATTGAAACATTTTTACAACATTGAAACAAAATAATCATTCAATCACAGCAGGAAGCTGCGTCTGCTTTTGAGAATTTTTTCTGACAATCCAGGTTTTATCACAAGCACTCTTGTCTCCTCCACCAGCGTTGCTGAGTCACTTCTTATGAAATATGTAAGTGTAAACAAATTTTAAATTTCAGTTTTGTAAGCCCTGTAGAAATAACTTTAAATCTCTTGACTTGAAAAAACTGCTGATACATTTCTGTTAATATAATATGTTCAATAATTGATGACATAGCACCATATCTTGCAAAAGTTTTTAAAATTGTATTAAAATGACATATTATAGTAAAAATACACCAATATTTAAGTCGGCAATATTTAAGTTAAATAGCAAGAAAACGAAATATATATGAAATTTACCATACCAAATGTCTAAAATGTAGATGTGAATGTTTTGTTAAGCGGAGAGGTTATAAATCTAGTGGAATCTGCTAAATTTCTTGATAGAACTCTGGATTCCAAATTATAATGGGGCTCCCATATTGAATGATTGGCCTAAAGACTTCGTTCTGCTGAAAAAAAAGATTTGACAATCTGCATA
The DNA here is from genome assembly GCA_949711755.1 of Leptidea juvernica. Classification (NCBI taxonomy): domain Eukaryota; kingdom Metazoa; phylum Arthropoda; class Insecta; order Lepidoptera; family Pieridae; genus Leptidea; species Leptidea juvernica. Next base: position 15,425,036 of record CATIXQ010000011.1, read on the forward strand.
TGCGGTTAAAAAGTACTAGTTTACTTTAGTTATTTTCGTAGTATTATGGTATGTTCCATTGGGGCAATGCTGCCGATATCAATACCATCCTTGTGGTCCTAAGGAATCATAAAGAGCAAAATTTAAAGAAATAAACATCTCGACTTTTGCCTTTCAATATATTCTTCTTCATAGGCACATAAGTGGATTTGCTAAAAACTGTCATAACCATAAAGTTAACAGCAGGACAAACATAAGCTTATTATGCCTACTACTCGGCCAAGTCGAGTTAATAAGTATTTTGTGGCGCGAGGTATATGCGTTTAGAACAAGATCCCAGAAAATGTTAAGAACAAAATATGTATTACGAAAATCTAAAGAATTGTTAAAAAACGTTTGTGTGGTTATAATAACATTAATGACTTTCTTAATGATATCACAGATTGGGAATGGAGCAACCACCCTCAGGCTATTAAATAATAAATTTTATTGTACGATTTTACATTGTAACCATATAAAAAAAGCATGCTGAGATTCTGGGGTCCGTTCTTCTCATATCTGAGTCATATTTTTTCGAATGGGTGGTAGTTTTTACGTTCGATAAATGATATTATATCTGACGAGGAAGGAACCTCTGTATTGTTTTTAAAAGGTGTGACGTCATTACTGTTGACATCACAATTGCTATCTTGCTGAAGATCACTCATTGGTTCTTCCAAAGAAAATTACACGAGTAAGTATTTTATTACTATCGTTTATTCAACGGGCAGCGTTACGACGTCCCAGAGAGGTCCGTACCGTACGACAGCCCGAGCACGACTGACTCAAGTGTCGACCGTGCGGCTGTATTTATGGGACCCAGTGCACGTGCTAATCCACGTGTTTTAAATTCGTGTTGTTTTTACAATAATTTCACATCACAATGAACTAATGAACTAATTTTAACTAAAACTAGTTAAACTGAATTATTCTCGTTTTTATAATAGCTGTGTTGTAGTATTTGCGCCGATACGGCCATTCTGACAGGTGGTGCGCGCTCTGCACCTGCCTGGTTGGTATTTCTAAGTTGTGGTGGCTTCTTATAGATTCTCGTCAGTTCTTATCGACTGTTATTGTAACTGTAGGTTGTCGAAAGTTCTCGAAGATTCTCGTAGATGATTGGTAGTTTTTCGCAGAGTTCTCGGAGATTCTCGTAGAGGAGTCGGAGGTTCTCGTAGAGGTTTCGAAGGTTCTCGCAGAGTTCTCGAAGATTCTCGTAGAGGATTCGGAGGTTCTCGTAGAGGATTCGGAGGTTCTCGCAGATTCCTCGCAGATTCTCGTAGGTTCTTGTTGACCTGCAAGTATAGAAAGTTTTTCTGAGTAGTGCATCTGTTATCAACTTGAGTTCCTTTGTTGTAGTTACATAGACACAAATGCTATAATTTTAACTGAGGATCCTTATAGGTTCTCGTAGAGTTCTCGTTGAACTGCAAAAATATAAAGTTTTATGAGGCTTTTCGGAGGTTCTCGAAGAGTTCTCGGAGGGTCTCGTAGTTTTTCTCGGGGAGTCTCGTAGAGTTCTCGGAGGGTCTCGTAGAGTTATCGGAGGGTCCCGTAGGGTTCTCATAGGATCTCGTAGAGTTCTCATTGAACTGCAAAAATATAAAGTTTTAAGAGGCTTTTTGGAGGTTCTCGAAGAGTTCTCGGTGGGTCTCGTAGAGTTCTCGGAAGGTCTCGTAGAGTTCTCGGAGGGTCTCGTAGAGTTCTCGGAGGGTCTCGTAGAGTTCTCGTAGATTAATAAAAGGTTTTCATCAGGATGTTTTGAATTATAAAATAAAACTATTCACAGTGTGTATCCATCAAGAGTCCGTGGTTAGCACAAGTGTGAAACGTGAGTAGGTCAGAGGTAACACGCTCCAGACACTCGTATGGATCTGTGGTGTGTACGTGTCCAATCACAATTCTACAAGGCTTCCCAACGGTATCTCCATGGTTCTCTT
>CATIXQ010000011.1:15435434-15483648 GCA_949711755.1 Leptidea juvernica
TTTTTTGCATCCTACCCTTGGGGCAAGGGTTGTTTCCCTTCGGATGATCCTAGTACCTGCGCCGTTGCTGTAGCCGATGTGATACTGCAGGGCATAGATATTCTTATTCCAAACTCTGTAGTACCGATGGGTGGCAGATCACAGCCCTGGTTCGATGCGTCAGTTAAAGCAGCATCTGACTGCAAAAAACAGGCGTATCGAACTTGGGTTGCGGCGCTTGGCACAAAGGATCCGAACTGCAAAGTTCTTAAGGGGAAATATAACCGTGCCTCCAGATTTTTTAAGCGGCAAATCGCCCGTGCGAAGTCAAAGCACGTCGTCAAAATCAGCGAGCAGCTTTCCAGTTACCCGACCGGAACATGGAAGTTCTGGTCGTTGTCGAAAGCTGCTCTTGGTAACTTCAACCAGCCGTCCATGCCGCCGTTGCATATGAGGAATGACACCCTGGCCCATACGGCAAAAGAGAAAGCCAATCTCCTGTGCGCTCTTTTCGCCTCCAACTCGACTCTGGACGACAACGGAAAAACACCGCCGACCATCACGCGGTGTCAGAGCTCTATGCCTGAAGTACAGTTCACACAGAAAACTGTTAGGCGAGCTCTGTTTTCGTTGGACGTCAGGAAGTCGAGCGGGCCGGATAGCATTTCTCCAATCGTGCTTAGAACGTGTGCCCCTGAATTGACGCCGGTGCTAACGCGTTTATTCCGGCACTCTTATTCTAAAGGCGTAGTCCCTGACAAGGGCTTACTTCCATGAGGGAAGTCTGCCCTTGTCCATCCGATCCAAAAATAAAGGAGACAGTTCGGATCCGACGAAATCATGGAGAGCATAATCAGCCGCCAGCTCTTGGTATATCTAGAGGGTCACCAGTTGATCAACGACCCACAGTACGGCTTTCGCCATGGTCGGTCGGCAGGTGATCTTCTGGTATACCTAACACATAGATGGGCGGCGGCTATTGAAAGCAAGGGGGAAGGCCTGGCAGTTAGCCTGGATCTATATAAGGCCTTTGATCGTGTATGGCACAAGGTGCTCCTTTCAAAACTTCCATCATTTGGGCTTCCCGAGAGCTTGTGCAAGTGGACCTCCAGCTTCCTCACTGGGCGCAGCAAACAGGTCGTTGTCGACGGATATTGCTCGAACCCGAAGCCCGTGAATGCTAGAGTGCCCCAATGCTGTGTGCTATCTCCCACGCTATTTCTTCTGCATATCTATGATATGTTGGACACCTCCAACATACATTGCTACGTATACACGGGCCATGCAGGTCTCTAGGGAAATCGTCGAGCAGTGCCGGGAGAAATTTGTGTCTTCTATCGAGTCCTCTCTTGAGAAGGTCACGGAATGGGGTAAATTGAACCTTGTCCAATGTAACCCCCCGAAGACTCAAGTTTGCGCGTTTACCACTAAAAAAACCATTTGTCGTATCAACGCTATTCGTGTCCCTTAAAGCCTCGCGTAGTATCGGAATAACGGGTCTCGAAATCTCGAGCGATTACCAATTTCGTGGCCATCTGGAGGGCAAAGCCAAATTGGCTTCGAAGTAACTGGGCGTCATTAATAGAGCACGAGACACGTACGCTCGTTTGTCCTCCTATTCCATAAAAAAAATAGCTTTAAAGGTAAATGTATACACTTTTATAATAAAGTCTGTGCCTCTGTTCAGGCATTATCTAAAAATAAATATAAATGTTTTATAAAGAAATGCCTCTGTCGTAAATCCTATTACTCCACAGCTGAATATCTAATTGATCGGACAGCCTGGGACTAGATTATGATTATTTTATAGCAATAGCGATGAAAGTACAATATTGTATATTATTATTAAAAAGAGCGCAAAAAAAGAATGCTGAAAGAGTTTCTTGCGCCGCTTCTTCTCTCTCAGAGCGCCATTTGTTTCCGAAGCAGTAGTAGTATCTAGTATATTAAAAATGACATCAAAAAGAATTCTAAAGGAATCAATTTTGAGAAAATAAATGCCTTTTATGCCTTTTATCGGCTTACCACTGGCGGGGCCAGGGAGTAAGAAATGCAAAAAAGAAAAATCATAAGTAAAGAAGCAAGAAGGGTGCCCGATGAAATTTTCGAAACGTTTCCTACAAACATACAAAAATGTTTCCTTTACAAATTGACTATTTCATAAAAATAGCTTAGTGCCGATTGCCTTATTCAAAACATGTAGTATTGCTTAATAAGCCGTTTATGTTGTACCACATAATTGTTTAAAATTTCATAAAAAGTATAGGTATTTTGTGCAGGTAATTTCTGGGATCCTGTTCTAGAACGATAATAATATATTTGGGTCAGGATGTGAGTAGTATGCAACCAGTTTTTGGAGGTTATATCTTTACGGGTTGTGAAATGAAACAAACTAATATGGCGAGTGCTAAAACCCGGCGCGCAATGTTAACTGTCTTTATTAATCATAAAGTTTACCGGGCATCCGTGCAATACGCACATATTTAAGAAGTGCAGCGTATCCGCATGCACACACGTACATAATGCAAACATAGTAAATTATCAATAAGAATGTGTACCTACAAGTTAAGCCACAGAATTTAAAGTTATGTTACATGAAATTGGTTGGTACCTTCTTTAAGGTGAGAAAACCTGTGTCAGAAAATCCCGCTCTTCCATATCTATAATTACTAAGTAGGTACCTACTTACCACTAATAAGGTGTGGGTGTGTGTGCATATGTGCGTTTGTGTGAGTAAGTGTGTATGTGAATGTGTATTGTGTTCGCTAGTACATTGTGTTATAAGTTTTACAAAGAAATAAAGTTATGCCTAGTAATCGAAAAACGGCCAAGTTAGAGGCTGACTCACATAGCAACTTGTGAAGGGCTCCATACCATCGTATAATATATAACACTTTATACTTTTCAAATACTTTTTTTTTAATATAATTAATTGAATGATAATGAATTAACTATATATAGCGCTTGTATATATCTTGGTTTAAATCTGGCGTTCAGGGTCTAAAACCAGTACCAATTTAAAATAAGTGCCACATCCGAATTTACGCAACTGTTGACAATGCTAGAATGCAATCCCAATATTAATGCATTTTATATTTGAAATGCTTATCTTAGTGATTTTATTTTAAAATTTGAGAATTAATATCTATAAAGCGAAATAAAAGCTTTACAACTTTAACATTTTGAACATATTTCGTAGCCTAACTACTGCTGAATGCTGCTTACTATTAAGGATACTTTATGTTCGTCTGGAGTAGTGTTGTTTTTTCTAATTTTATCACGTTAAGTCGATAATTATCTGTTTGAATTCAAATACTTCTTATTAGTCTGTTATATATCTCTTAGTTCAATAAAATTGAGTATCCTAAGTCTATGGTCGGCAGTTGTCAGTTGTCATTGAGAAATGTCACCCTCGTAGGCCCATGTAAGTGTCGTAAATTCGTACTTAATTCGTTCGTCTGCGTCACTCGTCAATTTCACAATTATTCGTTTCTCCTGCTCGTCAGCCATATTGATTTTTAGCAACATTCTGCTCAGCGTTGGTTTAGATTGAAATTAAGTTTATTTGTAATTATAAGTTTTAATACTTCTAGATTTTATGTTTTTGTAATACATTATAGTGTATATTTAATTAAGTCTTGTTTAGTTAGATTTATTTTGTTGAATAATGGGTAGGAAGAAGAAGAAGGCGTCGAAACCTTGGTGCTGGTATCCTTTTTATAATTTTCATTATTGCGAAACGCGAATCATATTCATTAATATTTAATTATATTGATTTTTTTTACTGTTTTTCAAAACATTTTTCCTTAGCTAAAATTCTATTAGGTATTGTAACCGGGAGTTTGATGATGAAAAAATTCTTATTCAACATCAAAAAGCGAAACATTTTAAATGCCACATTTGTCACAAGAAGCTGTACACAGGACCAGGGCTCTCCATTCACTGTATGCAGGTACGTCAGGCTGAAACAATTTCTTGGCAACTGCGTCGCCCACCTACGTATCAAGTTTTTCAGTTGTCTATTTTTCATATCATATTAAAATAGGTTAAGACAATTTGGCACATCGTAGGCAATGAATTAACTATATATAGCGCTTGTATATATCAGACATCAGTGATGTATTTGTTTAATAATTTTCAGGTACACAAGGAAGCAATTGATAAAGTACCAAATTCACTTCCAAATAGGTCTAATATTGAAATAGAAATCTATGGCATGGAAGGTATTCCCCCTGAAGATATTAAGGAGCATGAAAGGCAAAAGACAGGTATAAAAATACTTTAATTGCTGAAAAATTCCTCATGGGACATGTATGTACCTTCTTTATTATGCTTGCGACATGGTAGCTTTAGTTGTGATTTCAATGTTTAGTTTAGTTGTTGGGTTAGTTAATAAAATTAAATAGAAATGTCTATTATTTTTTTTATTTCTTAGGTGGTGGAAAGTTGTCTGACAGTGATGATGATGAACCTGCAGCAAAGAAGAAAGCATCAACAGCACTGGTGAGCCATCTTCACTTTATAAGATTTTGTGCCCAACTTGAAACACCTACCAAGTTGTGAGTTTTCATTATCCTTGAAGGAAGGATTCATAAATATGTTCTCTTGTTAGAGACATTCTTAGGTCTGAACATATAAATTTTCGAATGAGGGGTAGTTTTTTGTTCTCAATAGGTGGTTTTCAATCTTATTTTACATACAACTTCAAATTTTCACCCAACTACAATCAACAGTTACTTTTGTATCCCGATTTTAATATTGGCAATAATGTTTGCTGGATGAGCTAGTTACATTATAATTTTAGATGATGTGATATGATTAATTTTCCAAGCATACCCTGTCCAACAATTCTACAATCACTAATTCAGTTATATCCTACAACTTATCATATTTGTGATATTATTCATATGCAGCTGGGTCCTGGGCCATCAACAGTGACACCAGGGATATTACCTACTCCCATGGGACCAGTACCTCCAGGGATGTATCCTGGACATATGGGAATGAATCCTATGATGCAACACTTCATGCAGGCACCAAGGTAAATAAAGTAACACTGATTGCTTCAGCTCATTACAAGATATATGTTGTTTACTTCCAGGCAGGCCTACGGTATGAATGAAGGGTTTTTTTTTTCGCGTTACACGTTAAACACGTTGACTAGGTTAGTTATCTGCTGTCTAGGCTCATTATTGTCACTCTTTCAGCACCACATGAAGAACACCGTACTGACTTAAAATTAAAATGATTAATGAATTTTACTCTATTCTATTCATATACATATATCAACCTTTTAATCTTATGCCTAAGATCTGACAACTAATTAATTAAAAAGTTAAAAAGAAACCTTATAAACAATACATCCACACTAATGGTTGAATGCTTTCACACACACAGATAGTGGCTTCTGAGGTATCTGGCATTAAGAAAATAGATGTTATAAATTCACAGTTGCCAGCTATTGTTTTTTTTTTATGGAATATGAGGACAAACAAGTGTACGGGTCACCTGGTGTTAAGTGATCACTGCTGCCCACATTCTCTTGCAACACCAGAGGAATCACAAGAGTGTTGCCGGCCTTTAAGGAAGGTGTACTCTCTTTTTTCTTCATGATATGTTATGGCCAATGAGTATTGTGACCCTGTGTCTGTTGACCACATTTGTTTTAATGGATTGGGAATGTACAGTTACTAGAATTACAGTGTCATAAGATTAATGTGTTAAATATGTGCTAAAGTATTAAAATGTTATGATATTATTAGCACTCCATAAGTATAAGACTAAATATAATGCTTGTTATATAAAAAAATACTTATAAAATATTTATACTTCAGAATGATGATGCCTGGTATGAGGCCACTGTTCCCTGCAGCCAGTGTTGCCATATCAACTCCAAGCAAACCCACTTTCCCTGCTTACAGGTAAATATTGCTTCCACCAATATGCGATAGTATAAGACATTGTTCAACTGATAGTTTGCTGAAGTCACAGTGATAGTGAAGACTTTAAAATAAATTAAGACTAGGGCCAAGTTACCAAGGACTTTTAAACTACCATAGTTTTTATTTTAAAGTTTTAAAACAAATCAGTCAAGTTTTAACAAATAGTTATACTAAATGAGAAGAGTAACATTATGTATTGTCTTCTGGAGTTTTGTCTGATTCATGTGATATGCATGTGAAGAGGTAACTGGTCAACAACCCTTTTATAGCTAACTGACCTGTATAGCCGAGTGGTTAGCGATCCTACCTACTAAGCTAGCGGTCCCGGGTTTGAATCCCGGTAGGTGCAAGCATTTATATAATGAATATGGATGTTTGTTTCCGAGTCATGGATGTTTAAATGTATTTATGTATGTTTATATGAATTTATGTATGTTTAAGTAAGTATATTGTGTTAAATATATCATTGTCTTGTAACCCATAACACAGGCTATATATGCTTAAATTGGAGCAAGATAATTTGTGTAAAAAGTGTGTGAATATTATTATTATTATAACTGTCAAAATGTTCATAAAGTATTTTGTCACATCATTTTGTAAAGATTATTTGTATAATTTACAGCTTCAGTATCCTGCAATAGATATAAATAATAAAAGAAACTGGAAATTTCTTAGTATACCACCACTCAAAAAATTTAAGTCCTGCAATTCTGACCTATTTAACATGTAGAGCTTTACCCCCTTATTCATAATAGTCTGCTGACTTAAAGCATTCCTAATTCTCACTCTGTCTTCTTCTATTGACCTAAGTCAGAATGAGAAAAAACACTCCTAAGCAGCTATTTAAAGTTAGTGGACCATTATGAATAAGGGGGTTATTATCTTAAGCTAAAATGGCTATTTATAGCAAACACGAGATGAGCAATATACTTCATGTATGGCTATTAATTAAAGTTTTATGACAGTTACCAGTTGTTGATTCAGTTATGCCTTGTCTTGTAAATACTAGGTAAGATTGAAATTAAAAATGTGTCATGTATTATTACATCTACGTATCATATTTTGGTGCTTAATTTTATTACAGTGACTAGCTAATTATTAATATACCAAACAATTTTATATTATGCTCATAAAAGGAAGGAGTAAAATGAGAAGAAGAAACTAAGAACCAAGTAGTTAAGGATATAAATGCAACATAATGACCTGAATATATGTTATAGCATTTGTCTATATGTTGTTTCTAAACACCACACTTTTTTAACATCAATTGTGCAAATTGGCATTATTTTAGGTATTTATCTTAATTTATTGGTAACCTTCCTAAGAAATCATTGTAAAATTACTGGGCAAATAAGACCTAACAGCTTGTCTCAAGGTGACGAGCACAATTGTAGCGCCGCTCATAATTTTTGGGTTTTTCAAGAATCTTGAGTGGCACTGCATTGTAATGTACAGGGTGTATCACAATTAACATCAGCTGAATGTCCTGCTCATCTCGTCCCTTTTTGTCATTTAAAAAAATATATTCATGCTCTCCTAGTAGTTATATATCTTATTTATATCAATACATGCTATTGCATAATTTAATGATATTCCCAGCAACGCAACAATTAGTGCACCACCTACAACATCAACATCAACAGACCTTAAAGAGAATGGGGATGTGAGGCCTCCTCCAGCCAACTCGTGTCCATTGGTGACTGCCACGGGGGCAGGCTCCAAGATTGTGCATCCTCCTGAAGATGTTTCACTTGAGGAAATAAGAGCTCGGAGCAGCAGATATCGACCAAAGCCCAAGCCTGAAGCACCAAGCACTCCAATACCTAGCCCGGCTATGATACAACAGAGCACAAGTCAGGCCGAGGTATTAATTTATTTTTTATTAAGATAATTTTGTGCATTAAAAATTATCATACTATTATTTTTTATACTGGAAACATTATAGTTTAGTCATTGAGAAGTTCTTAATAATAATTTTAAAATGGGTGTCTGAACAAATTCATATCATTGGTTCCACTAAACCATACAGGTGCATTTTTATTTTTTTGTATATTCCAATGGTATTAATTTTAATCTCATAAATATAAACTGCTATTTTGCGCTGTTAGATATAAAGAAATCTAATTTTAAACCACCTCCTGAACAGTATGCTAAATGCAATTGTGTGAGGATGGGCAAGCACATGAACAATTACTTATCTAATGTAGTAATAGCTTATTATTGTTGTAATAGCATATATATATATAAGAGATTTCCACGTATATAGTCACTCACCATATTTCTGGAACCATTAGAGCTAAAGACTTGAAATTTGGTAGGAATATTATTTTCACCATGTAGAGGTCAGCTAAGAACAGATTTTCCAAAATTCCATCCGCAAGTTTTTTTTATTATGAACAGATCAATGTCTGTCGGGTCAGCTAGTATGTTATATATTACATATAATTTTGCTGAAATGTATTATATAAGAGAAAAGTTCACTTTTAAAAAAACTATTTGACTAAGACGTTTATAAATCCTACACAGAAAGTCATAAAGTCTTCAATACAACTTAGTACATTGAGATGGTGGCGCTATAATAATTTAGTTAAGATGTCGTTTCAGGTAGCAGCCCACATGAATGCTGCAGTGGCTGCAGCCAGACAACAGCAGGCTCTACGAAGCAGGCCCATGATGGGTGCAATGGGTGGCATGATGCTCAGCCAGGTCCGAGTGCCTGTGCCTGTCTCACTTCCCATGCCTGTTCTGCCTGTGATGCCTCAGTTCAATATCGTCCGTCCACTCCAGCCCGGTCAGTATCTCACATACTCTAACTACTGACTGATCAATGAGTTGACAATACCTCAATGATGTAGGCAAATCCTTTAGCAAGTTCAACATTAAAAGTCACAGTTGGGAACTTTTTAATACAGTTACATCTTTGTGATCAAATGATGTTAATAAAATTGTGATAATTCTTAGATGAGGATAAGAGTATTTGATTGAAAAATAAGTTGGTGATATGTAGACAATTTCATGGCAATTACTGACCAATTATTGTGTAAGCTGTATTTACTTAAATATTTCAGCAGAGGTCACAAAAAGTAAAAAAAAATCAATTACTACTTCTAATTAAATAAATAAAAAAAAGTCTAGATCCATTACCTGTCAGTATATTGTATAAAACTGCCAATTATGTCATAACAAGATATAACACAGTTCAAAGTGAAAAGCACAATCTGATATTTTTTTTTAGTTTTTAAACAGCCATTATTATGTTTGCAGTCAAGTCATATAATAAAATAACTTCATACTGCAAATATTTATAGTATTTACAGTATGAACATAAGTATCATTATCGGTATCGAAGTCTTATTTAGATATAAATCTAAATAAGACTTCGACTACCAAATGTTTAGAGTAAGTACCATAAGAGAAGATTACTATTGCCCGGGGGGCAATCTGAAAAATGAAAATAATAATTTATGTACTACCCTGTGTAGTAAATAAATTACAATCGCTTGCCAGGCTTGCATTGCTCATGGAACAGTAAATAAATCATTCACTAGGTTAAAAATAAACCTAGTAATCCCTAAAGTCAAAGTAACTGACTCTTATGGTAGCTAATTCTCTAATAGAACTAACTCTTCACATAATTTTATTTAATTATAGTAGGATAGGACCTATAAATCAGCTTCATAGTCAAACAATTACAATATTCCATGAAAACTTACAGACCAACAAGGAATCAATGAATTGTATATCATTAAAAAAGAATGAGTTCACTTTTGTTTAAAGAATTTTTTATTTACTACATTTTAATAAAGGTTTAAATATTAAGATATAAGTAAAAATATACAGAGATGGAAGGCTGTATAAATGTTATTAATTTTAATTAATTTGAGTAAAATTTTAATTGCTCTACCATTTTATTTGTTTATAAATAAATGTGATCTCTGTACAAAGAGGAATGTCTATAAAACATGTGTGTGAATACATGTTCCATATAAGACAATTAAATTTTGATTATATTACACTTCTAAGAATTTAGAAATGATGCCTAAATTTTAGCAAGGTATCAACCTTTTATGCCATTCGTTTCAGTCAATATATATTTAACCTCATAAATAATTTTGATTTGATCTTTCACAATATGTATTCAAGCTGAAATAAATAATATTCTTGTACTGTCATAATAATTATTATTAGTTAGTTATTCTAGTTTAAGTTTCCATTTAGTGGGTGTTCGACTTATGTAATTCATATCGGAGTGGAAATTGATATTATAATTAAATAATAAATATGCATTGTTTTTATATTTTCCACGACCTTGAGTGTTTAGTGAGGTGAACCGACTCGGCGAAATGTGTCGATAGTCGAGTATCGATAGTGACGTCACCGCGCGCTGCAATGGTGCGTGTTACAACGCTTTGTCGCCGCAACATTATCTAACATGTCGAGTAACACACGGGTCCTGTCACTGCTTTAATTTATTCATAACTTTCTATATTTTGGCGTTAGATCAAAAAAATTCCATTTTTTAATATCTTTAATGCTATTCAAATATTGAATTTTGCAATATTTGCAGATTATTGTAGCTTAATATTTATTAAATACGTATATTATAAACTAATATTACGTATATATGTTATGTTAACTTCAATTTGCATGTGTAAAGGTGTGGTCACACCTGCGAGCAAATTATGATTTGATGGTCTTGAAGATTTGACTGAAGCTTCTATAAATTCAGTAAAACTATAACGCCAAATATGAGTAGATATGAGTACCGCATTCCCTTTTTTCCAACTGGCTAACGTATCGCTAACACCCACTAACCAGAACAGCTGACATTACCATAAACACTCAAGAACTTTATTTCGATGCGCCAACTGTCCAAGCTTCGGATAATTATCGGTAATTTTATTCAATTAATGAATTTGCTTTTATGTAGTAGCTCTCTTACTGTCTCGATTTTCCTCCGTAGTATGTGGGTCGGCGGTGAGCGGGTGGGTTCTGTTACGTTGAGTAGTTTGTTCGCTTTACAATAATATGCATGATGACCGACGGATAGACGACTCGACGGCTGCGGTTGATCGGTACATGCATGGACGGTTCAGATGACGCGTTATTTTATTTTAATTTTGAAAAGTGTGATTTTTTCATGTGAATTATTTATCCTACCTGTGTTCCTTCGCTTATACTGCACTTTTCTAGTCGCCTCACCCGCGTGCGTATTTGTGAGTGCTGCGACGCAAACAGGTACGGCCGGCTTGCGCTGTGGTTACAACGGAACGCATTGCGTTTTTTTTGCAACCATTTACATGTTGCGGGATGCGTTTGCTCTGTGTTTGGATGTGCCTTCTATGTCTCGATACGGTGTATTGCTCAAGTTACACTATACGCTTTACTTCAACGCGTAACGTGCCATTGGTCTATCTGTCCCACGTATATCATTATAACAATAACTTCAACTACAGCATTAATTACCTTCATTCAGCTCGATATTGCCTTGAATCTAAGTTTCATGAGGTTTTCATCATCAAATCCAGCTTATCACCGAATATTAGACATATATTGATATCCAACATTCGGGCCTAGGTATCCCGCGGCATACCTACATGTATTGACAAAATTTATTGCACTTTCATTGAGGTACTCACTAGATTCACTGTTACATTCGTGTTTAGAGAGAATATCAACTTTGTACCCGTAACCACATAGCGATTCAGTATTATTTTACAAATTAGTAACTGTTAAGACATATACACACGACGGGTGGTGGTCCGGCGTTATGTCCGGGCGACAGGCGATTGTTGAGCAGTCACAACGGCTCGGCCGTGTGTTGGACCCAGAAGGTCCCCTGTTGACTCGGTTTGCCCGCTGTTGGGGAAAGCGATGGGGTTAAATTACAATAATTGTTGTTAGTGTGTATTTGGAGACTTAGCGTAGTACATAGTACCTATTTCTTTGGATATTGACAATTGTATTAAATTATGCTCCTTTTGAGATGTCTAATTTATTTGATTGAATATTGAATTTAAATATAAGCTTAAGTTTTTGTAACAACAGAACAAGATCAACATCGCTGGATCTCCTTATACGCAAGCTTATACAAAACATTTCTGATCTATTGTGGCCTATTGTTCACGCACGTCAAAAATTACTGAACAACATCATTTTTATTGTTGTAGTTTTATTAGAGTAGGAAAAAATACTGTGAATATGTTAGCGGATTTCTCCAGTAAATATTAGGTCCAATTGGGGGGTCACCTGCACAGGCTGTCTAGATTAGTACGACAGCGGCGCTTTCTTCTACCGCCAAGCAGTTGTGTACAATCACTAGTTTGAAGGGGCTGTTACTTTTAAAATCACTTTGCATTACTTATTACTCTTACAACTTAATATCATGTCGCAAGATGACGAGCGATACGATGATATTGCTCAGAATTGAAGGTTTTTTCGCAACCTTAGCAGCATTTGTAATGGGCGGCGCGTATCCCTACTATCGTCTCGTCGCTTTATCATCAGAAATCAGTGTATTATTTTTGGTATCGCACACGGCACGGCCACTGATTTGTGACCCCTGCGTGAACAATAAGCGACAGTTCGCGCGGCGTGTGACGTGTGTTACTATGTCCAGGTATGCTGTTGCCGGGCGGGATGATGCCGATGGGTGCCATGTTCCCGGGGGGCATGGGATTGCCGATGATGCAGCCGCGTTACCGGTAGTCGACCGGTCGCGCCGTACCAGACAGGACCGGCACAACTCACAGTTCCGCTCGCCGCAAGGTACGACCGATCGCTACCGATTACCTGACTATTGAGGTTTATAAGTGTGTGCTTCAATGTGGCCGTCGCGACCGCCTGCTATACTTCTACTACTTGCTAGAAAAATTACTCTGATTGGCGACTTCTAATTCAAAAACAATTGGGTGCCAATAAAACTTAACTATATTTACAATTAATTTTAATGTAGTAACTTTTTAAAGCTTAATAATGTTTACAAGCAGTAAATAAATAATGAATATGAACATACAAATTGTTAGACTTTACAAAGAATTAAGTAATTCTCGCGGTTGTTAAAATTATTTATGAATGATTGTTAATTTGAAGTTTGTGTTGATGTAGAACGCGTGGATTGCGGTACAAACGGGTTCGTTACCACGGGCTCTCGGTAATGTAAAAAATCTCAATACTAAACTGACTGAAAACTCAGGTTTAAGACAAGTCGGTGAGGGTAAAGCGTGGCGATGTAATAAGGCCTGCACATGGATCGGTGTCCGAAGTAAGTGCGGCGCGCGGGACAGGTGATGCGAGTCGCCCGACTTATATTATTGACTTTGCGCACGTGTATCCAACTATTGTGATCTACCCTCATTTACGATTTGCTTAATACTTACAAAAAATTGCTTTCTTCAATCCTCAGATGAATTTGCGGTCGTTACGTTTGAATCAATAATATCATATCCATTAATTGCTCGCTTTTATGTCCTTACTATCAATAGTAATCAATTCTTTAAACAACTGTCATTTCATTCATATTCTACAAAGCGTAACGACTACTAAAGGAAGACTATTATTGGTCATTCGAGGTGGATGCAGTTTGGTACATTGCGTAACGCCGTAGTCACGGGTTGGGCCGGCAGTTCCCTGTGGACTTTCGCTATACTAATAATTATGCCGAATTCCTAAAGCACAATATAGTGGACAATTTAAAGAAGTAATCGTTGTTTAAGGCTAGATTTGAAATAGATAAATATCGAATTAAATTTTGAACTGTGGTGAGTTTGTCATATTGATTTGTCTTCAATGTTCGGGTCGCGATAGTTAATTAGTAGAGCGAAGGTGAGCAGGCGACTTGTGATGTGTCACAACGAGTGTTGTTGGATTGCCTGCCCCCTGTCCCTTAGCGATAATTATTATTATTATCAATAATTTAAAGTACCAAGCCCGCGACAAGCTGGCGGGTGTTAGTAAATCTCCGATTTTTTCTAATTAAGATGTGTGTAAGAGTAATGATGATTATCAATGTTACATAATATATATGCCTTGTTTTTTCTCTCTAAGAGTTGCCACGATAATTACTGTGACAATCTATCTTCTCTTGTAGAATTTTGACCGTTTGACTCAATAAAATGCAATTGAACTGAGAGTGTGTTTTTTTTCCTATAGCATTGAAATCTGATAATCAAAAATTTTACTAAGAACGACACCACACTGACCACTTACAATCAGGTGGATTGCATCAGGCAGATGTTCTTTTGTTCTCGTATCTATTCAATAAAAAGGAAAAATACCCACGGAACAGAAAAAGTGGTAGTAGTGTAGTGGGCGATACTCTGGTGACAGTCAGTCATAGTAAAACGTGTAAAAGTCGTCTCAAAACACAAATATGCATTTTTGGTCTTAAATTATAACTGCAATAAAAATCTGTCTCCTAACCATGGTCATAGAGAGCGATATGGAGTTTCGAATTCAAAGTTCTGCGTTCTCTTTAATGTATCTAACGAGTAAAAGGAACGCACACAGTGGGCAGTGGGGCCCACAAATCATTAAGATTTTTTTATGGAATAGGAGGACAAACGAGCGTACGGGTCACCTGTTGTTAAGTGATTACCGCCGCCCACAATCTCTTGCAACACCAGAGGAATCACAGGAGCGTTGCCGGCCTTTAAGGAAGGTGTACGTGCTTTTTCTGAAGGTACCCATGTCGTATCGTCCCAGAAACACCGCACAAAGTTCATTTCCTTGAAAACAGCACTGTAGAGAAAGGTGGTGGGGGATGATATCCCAATTTTTGGCGTGTCGTGTGAAGGTGGAATTTGGCGGCAGGAATCAGGTGAAATAGCTTTGCGGATCACTCCCCGTGATAAATGCGGTAGAAGACAATGAAGCGACGTCTCTACGCAAAGCCAAGTGATTTAGTCGTCCACAGACCATTGAGTCTCCCACAATTCGAGCTGCTCTGCGTTGCACGCGGTCAATTGGATCGAGCTGATGGGGTGCGCCAGACCAGAGATGACAGCAATACTCCCATATGTGGCCGGACCTGCTCTTTGTAGAGCGCTAGAATGTGGGTCTGCTTAAAGTATTGCCGTGCTCTATTTGACGCCCAGCTCTTCGAAGTCAATTTAGCTTTGCCCTCCAGTTGACCGCGGAATTGGCAATCGCTCGAGATTTCGAGACCTATACTCCGATACTAGGCGAGGCTTTAAGGGAGATTTTTTTATTGGTACACGCGCAAACTTTAGTCTTCTGGGGGTTTTAAATTCGACAAGGTTCAATGGACTCCATTCCGCTACCTTCTCAAGAGAGGACTCGATGGAAAACAAGTTTCTCCCGGCACTGGTCGACGTTTTCCCGAGAGAGACCTGCACGGCCCGTATACATGGAGCACACTAAAATTTTAGCACTTATACTTATATTTCTTGAAACGTTGCAACCTTCTTAGTAATAAAAAAAAACAATTAGGGGAAAACATTTGTCAATTGTTTTTTTATCAAATATCTTAGTTCTACGTACGCAACGAAAATGGAATTAAGTCGAAAAGATTTTAGAGCGACGATTTTTTTTGATTTTAAAAGTTGTCTCTCCCCGCAAGACTGCGTCGTCTTCAAAATGCTTTTGGGAGAGAAGCACCGTGAGGCGATGGTTTGCTGAATTTGAGAGAGGTTGGGTTTCTTTACATAACGAATTTCGTGAAGGGCGGCTTTCAACTGCCGCTGCCGTCTATGAAAATAACAAAAGTGGCTACTGTTAAGCGGCTAATTGAAGAAAACCCGCGGAATACCTATGAGACAATTCATTGGGGATTGGTATGAGCCAAATTCAGAAAATTTTACACTAAGAATTGAAAGTTCGGAAACTTTTATGTCGTTGGATCCCTTATGAACTGACAGCGAAGCAGAAGTGGGCTCGCGTGGGATGGTGCTCACAGATGCTAATAAAGTACGACCACGGACATTCTAATGCTGTGAATGGGTGTTTGAAAATGAGAACAGGCCAACTAAGGTGAGGCAAGCGAGAAACGTTGGCAAAAAAATGGTCGCATTTTTTTTTCTCAGCTACGGGTCCCATCTGCACAATTCCACTTGAAGATGAAAGAGTGTTAATGCTGAGTGGTATTCTATCATTTTTTTACCCAGGGTGTTAAAAATGGTTCGCGAAAGACGACGATAAAGCCGCGTTCTCCTACATCATGACAACGCTTCTTCACACATGGCCAACAAAACTAAGTCATTTTTAGCTTCCGTAAAAGTACAACTCTTCACCCATCCACATAGCCCCGACCTAGCACTCTGTGATTTCTGTATTTTCCCCAAAATCAAATATGTGATGAGACGTTTCACTTTTACCAATTCCTAAGAGGCAGTGATAGCGTTCCATCAGCAAGTAGAAAACTCGAACTTTCAGATCGGTGGTCCTCCTGTTTTAAAAAATGGTTCGATCGCATGAAAAATTTTGGTTATAATATATTCTTTAGTTACGCAAAACTTTTAGTGTGACCTACGTTTACGGCATCACTAGTGTTTTCGCCTGCATAGCAATGTATGTTGGTGTCCAATATAATATCATTGATGTGCAGGAGACAGCACACCAGCGATCACGGGCTTCGGGTTCGACCAATAACCGTCGACAACGACCTGTATGCTGCGCCCAGTAAGGAAGCTGGAGGTCCACTTGCATAACGTCTCGGGAAGCCCAAATGATAGAAGTTTTGAGAGAAGCGCCTTGTGCCATACACGATCAAAGGCCATCGCTATATCGAGGCTAACTGCCAGGCCTTCTCCCTTGGTTTCGATCACCGCCGCCCATCTTTGTTCGGTATACCAGAAGATCGCGTTCCGGCCGACTATCAACAATCGTTGATCAACTAGGTTAATTATGATCTCCATGATTTTGGAGAGCAGGGAGGTGATAGCTATAGGCCTGTTGTTTGTGGATGAAGAAGAGCTGACTCCCATGAGTCAGGGAATAGGCTTTTTGAGAATGAGTGCCGTAATAAACGCATTAGCACTGGCGTCAACGCAGGGGCATACGTTATAAGCACGATTGGAGAAATGCTCTCGGGGGTGCTCGACTTCCTTATGTCCAACGAAAACAGCTCGCCGAACAGTTTTCTGTCTGAACGGCTGGTTAAAGTTACCAAGAGCAGCTTTCAACAGATTAAAATTTAAATATTTTTATTCAAAACAGGATTTAATATTTCTTGTACCTACATAATAGGCTTAAATTTTTTTTGTGTTAGTATCCCAACTGTCACTGGCAATACTGACAATAAATAATAAGATGTTTTACTTTTATTAAAAACTTAAAAATCAAAATTTTTAGTCTAAGACAAGTTTAACAATATTACGTGGCGGAGCCGGAATAGACAATGGTCGAAAATTTTTGAAACCAAAAAAATAATAGTAGGTTGAAATCCATTGGAAAGGAAAGGGGAGGGGGGAGGTTTAAGGTTAAAAACTCGATTTCCGGTGAAACTACAAGTCCTATAAAAAAAATTAAATAGCAAAGTTTTGTTTTTCAAATTTTATTTTTTCACATAACCTCAAAATTTATGTGTTAAATTCAAATATCTAAGTTGTTGGTTTTTAATTTTATTTTATACAAAATTTAAATTTCCACGAAAGTTACCTTTTTATATCCCAAATACACTGTAATTTTTTTTATTGCTGTCATACAAAATATATAACGTTAAGTTAAGTTGATATTTTTATATGACTGCTTACACTTCATATACCAAAAAGATGGAAAAGATATTTAAGTCTAAAAGACAAATTTTATTTAATTCAAAGAACTTAACATTTAAATTTGTAGATTACTTTAAAGCATTTGATAGTATTACTCATGGCTATATATTTACTTACAAAGTACGAGTACAATACGCCTCGAAACTAGAGGAGAAGAAATAAAAATAGAAAGAGGCGTAAGACCGAAATTGTTCATAGCAGTATTGGAGAATGTCTTTAAACAATTGGACTGGAAGGCCAACGGCATATGGATTAGCAATAAGTATTTAGAGACTGAGCGTTTGGAGATTAAATAAAACGACTGCTTGAGTAGTATGAAGACTGCGAGGAATATGTGGAAGAAATATTTTACTTCAGTTACACGATATATATACAAAATCCTTAAAACTAGTTAACCAATTACAATTGTTACTTAAAAAATATTTACACGTTTAGAAAATACACACCAATACTAAAGCTTACATTTTGACCAATAGTTAAACGTTTCATTCAATAAGAATTGAGAATAATATTATGTGTTCTCTTTCGCTCTAAAACTAATGCTATCGCAGTAAGCCGGCCAGCGAGCGCTTGTGTAAACTCGCGTCGATCCTCGATCATCCGATGTCAATGAGCATTGAGCACCCACTCTGTCGCTCATTGATTAAAATTGAATGAATAGTGATCGACCCCGCGACGCTTTAGTAGAGTACGCTCGGCCTTGCTGTGAGGTTGTGTAACGCGGAGCATATGACTGATCACGTGAGTATATCTGCGGTCTTCGAGAGAACGTGACGATGCTTGTACTTCGATGAGATGACTACTGGTGATCTTCATGATTCTATGACTTGATGTATAGCATTATGAAATGGTTCTTATAAGAGCTAATTTTACGGTATATAAAATAATATGTTCTTTTAAGAACGAATCTTTCGGCATACGCTTATTACAGTTAATATGCACGATTAATATTTCTACGATCTATAATGCTACGAAGGCATTACGTTACAAGTTAGATATTAGACATTTGTATTAATTGATGTTATTGGTTGCAGGTACAGCTACAAGTACCTAAGTCACTTAAGATTTGCAGATGGCATAGCACTCTTTGATAACTCGGCTTCAGAACTCGAGCAAATGATGCAAGCTTTGCATAATGCTAGCAAAAAAGTTTGCCTACATATGAACACCAGTAAAACGAAAATCTTAACGAATTACCATCATAATCATAGGCTTCTCTATATATCGATTTCTATAGAGAAATCGACTCAAATCAGATACAATTTGTAGAAGATTATGTATATCTTCTGAAGCAAATATCTTTTAACTCTAATACGAGGGCGGCACTGAAAATTTCGGGAATCAAGGAAGTGACACAACATTACTATTCAAAAATGTATTTATTGCTTTTCGAAGTATTCTCCGCGAAATTTGTCACATATTTCCATACGATGGAACCAATCATTGAAGCAACCATTCCGTTCGGAAGTTGAGGTCTCCAAAATGGCCGTTTTGTAGGCGTCCACAGCTTCTTCAGGTGATGAAAATCTCGGACCACGCAATTTATTCTTTATTTTAGGGAAAGTATAGAAATCATAGCTTAGGTCGGGGCTGTACGGCGGATGGTCTAATAATTCTATGTTTTTTTGCTCTAAAAACTCTTTTGTTCTGTGCGCGGTGTGAGAACTCGCATTGTCGTGATGGAGGATGATGCGGCGGTTGCAGTTCTCTTTACGGAGTTGAGAAACGACCTGTGGCAAACAAATGCTAGCATACCATTCTGCATTAACCGTTCTTTGTCCCTCAAGAGGAATAGTCGCAACATGGCCGGTTTTGGAGACAAACGTGGCCACCATTTTTTTTGCAACACTCCGTTAACGAACAATTATTGTTGGCTTTAACTCATTTTCGAACACCCAAACTCGTGACTGGTTTTTTGTTTCGGGTTCGTACTTGTATATCCAGGATTCGTTACCTGATACGATGTTGTATACAGCATTTGAGGATCCTGCGTGGAATCTTTCGAGAGTTCTGACGCAACAAGTAACGCGAGCCGCTTTTTGCTCTTCACAGAGCAAATGCGGTATCCATCGGGAAAACAACATATTTACACCTAATTGTTCATATAAGATTATTTGTATTTGACTCATGCCAATGTCTAAAGTTGCCTGAATTTCGCGGTATGTCACATGTCGATCTTCCTCAATCAGCCTACGCACAGCATCAACGTTTTCTTTGGTGACTACGTTTTTTTTGGGACGACCTTGACGGGGATCATCACTGAGCTTGACACGTCCACGTTGAAATTCAGCAAACCAGCTATAAATTGTGGTTTTGGTTGTGGCTTCATCACCAAATGCAGAAATCATCCAGTCAACCATCCAGTCAACACACTGTTTTTGTGTTAAACCACTTCGAAAGTCATAATAAATCATCGCTCTAGAATTTTATCGAGTCAATTCCATTTTCTCAACGACTAAACAAGTTTGAGAAGACCTTGTGACAAGACCGAGAATCTTTTTTTAAATAAATAAATGGTATTCGATTTTTAAAACCAACGAGTTTTCAATTAAAAAATTTTTAATATGACAGGAACAGTGGAAATATTCCATTCCCGATACTTTTAGTTCAGCCTATGTATGTAGTAACGAAGAAGAAGTAGAAAGAAGGATCAAAAACTCTTGGAACAAGTTCTGGTCACATAAAGAAATATTAAAAGGATCCTTCAGCTTAGAGTTAAAAAAGGTGGTAATGGATACATGTATCTTACCATGCCTCACATACGCAAGCCAAACATGGGAAAATTAAACATCGGTTACTAACAACACAACATGCCATGGAGAGAAGTATCTTGAGGCTCAGAAAGATACATAAAATCCGCAACAAAACCATCAGAAAAAAAACAAACCTGACAGATGTCCTTGAAAATGCATTAAAAATAAAATGGCAATGGGCTGGACATGTGGCTAGGGTCCCAGACCATAGATGGACTCTAAAAGCGACAACATGGAGTGGTCCCTAACAGATACCGAGGCAGACCCAAAATGAGGTGGAGTGATGACCTTCTTACAGTGGCAGGTAAAAACTGGCTAGAGAAAGCAAAAATATAGAGAGTTGTGGAAGAAGATGGAGGAGGCATATACCCAGATGGGATCAAGATTATAGTTTAAGTAATAACATTAGTTTGAAGGTATATTTTTAAGTTACTAACACATTAAAATATGTAATCTATAACTCTTGAATAAATATGCTTATTATTACTATTAACATTTAAATAATTATATTATGTTTGAGTATTGGTTTCTCCCATTAAAGGTTACCTTAACTTATTAAATCCAAATCCCTTTACAATGTAAAGAAGTAACATATATAAACACAAGCCAATAAATAAACATACAAACTTTCCCCTTTATGAGTGTGATTTTTGATTAAAAACGTAAAAAACCTCTGACTCCACAGATCTTCATCGGAAAATAGAGACAGACTGACGAACGTAAAACTTGTAGCAACCCTCTTTTTCGTCTGGCTTAAAAAAATACCCAACTGCTACTCCACTGATGTCACTGTCCAACTCGGGTTCTAAATTCAAAATACGCAGCTGAAACTGAAATAGTGTTTTCACTCTTAAGTTGGCGGGGGGTAATTAATTTTTTTAGCTTATTCAATTGTTCTTTAACTGTCAATGCCTAATTACCAATAATATTTTTAACAACTGGAGTAAATGCAGAAATTAATTATTATTAGAACAGTTATTATTGTGGCATGTGACATATTTCGGCTTTGATTTTATATGAGGTGCACTGTGGTTAATTAAGCATACGTCATTGTAATCAAATATTTATAAATAAAAAAAAGGATATATATTATTCTGAATCATTACCGTTTTACATTTATATATAGATTCATTTTGACTGATATTATTTGTTTGTAAAGCAGTTGATTTCAAAAGTAAAAGTAATGAGAACCCCAATTTATTTTTTTATTCTAATACAACTCATATTCAGTATGAGACGGGATGTTACAGTGAAACCACTCTACTCACCCTGATAAAGGACCTCCGAAACTAGTCTAAACCCACACCACCCATGTTAAATAATAAAATACTATATCAGTTATAATGATAATTTTAAAATCTTTAAATTTAGTGTGTATAAATAAAATGCCTAAAAATATTTAAAACATTAATAATTTTTTCTTAATTTATCTATTTCCAAATGTAATTTTGTCAATTCTAATTGATGTTTCTCTTCATTATGACGCAACCTTTGCTCATGAAGCTCCTGATCTCTGGCCATTGTTTTCTGGATTCTTTCTATTTCTAAATTGTGGAGATCATCTATGACTGACATTCTTTTCCTATGTAATTCTGGTTTTAAAGATTCATTTTTTTGTTTTTTGGCCAGTCCTGGAAAAGCAAAAGTAACAATATTTATATACAGTAAAATAATACACTATAATTACATTATTAATTCTTATTATAATAACAGTATAGTTTACTTTTGAGTGGCATTGATATAGGTCTTTTTAATGATGAATGTGGTGTGCTGGAATCTAATGAGTCTTCCATATCAGGAATCTGAAAAATTAAATAAATGCAAATAAATATTACAGATCCATTTTTTTAAGTGAACCATATTGGTGTTTAATAAAAATTTGCACTTGTAAAAAGATATAGAAGAAGCAGGTAAATGAACAGGTTAAGTTATCTCCTTCAGCCATGGACAAATGAAGAACTGTAGGTACTGCCAATGTGTAACACATTGGCAGTATTTGTAGCAGTTAAGGAATTAGTTTATTTTGAACCCTTGACTAACCCCTAGTTATAGTTTTGTGGGAACACTGTTGGACAAGGTAACTTTAACTAATGTTCCACAGCTTGTCCCTAGGTGAAAAAAAGTTCTGGAAAACCGGATGGTTCGGTACACCAGCCAGATATATTATTAAAAACCAAAAATTTACCTTTTCTATTGCGGAACTCTCAAGAGTAGGTATTTCTGGTTCTAAAATTATTTCAACCACCTCTTGCGCATTGTTGGGAGGCTGTAATAAAAATTTAATGAGAAACTATCATTATCATTCAATTTTTTTTATATATGAAAATTCAGTTAATATATAAACATACCTTAACCAGGTCCTCCACACAAGGCTGTAACAAATATTAGAATTAGAAAAGAGTTCGTTAAAAACCAAATATTGTTTACTAAAATTTATTTTAAAATAATATACCTTGACATCATCATCAGAAATTGCCTGGTTTCCATCCTCTGATGTAGACATCATAGATTTCAGCCAGTCAGGGGCCACATCATGTCCAGGAGATGGTGATAGGGGAGGTGTCAATCGCCCACCCCCAGTTTTCAACATTTTATGGCGCTTGTTCCTAGCTTCCTACAGGTAAACACATATTCACAATTCACTTTTTGTAAAGGATAATTTTACCAAGTCTTAAAGGTAATAACTAATCTTGTATTGAGAATAAGAAAATAATAGTACCATTTTCACTGATCTTTTCAAATTATCAAATTTGTATTTCAGCTGTTTTAATGTGCGGTGAACATCTCCCACAGCATTATATTCCATTTCTATTAGCTTCCATGTATTTTCCTTTTGTTTGGAGCTGATGGCATCTGTTTTTTTGCACATCAAAACTTCCTTATACTTACTCAATAAATTTGAGAGTCTTTCTATTTCCTTTGGAGAGAAATTAGAACTTCTCTCTCTGCAATCAAAATAAAATTAGAGTAAACCACAGGAATACAGAATACTTAGGTCTTAATTAAGCACCTCCTATGTCTTATGGGATGTTAATATTGTTTTGAATAGCATATACCTACTTGGAAAGGAATTTCTCAAACGCATTATATGAGAATTTTTGCTCTTCCATTATAATTTTCTACTAAACCGAAATTAAAATTTTCTACTAAAAGTGCACTATTTCACTAACTAACAAATACTAATAATAATCAAAGAGAATATAATCACTTGACTACGTTTTACAATAATTCAATGGATAGGTACAATTTATACAAAACATTAATGAATAAACAATGATGAATGAACCATCAATCAACAATCAAAATGCAACAATGCAAAGAGAATTTAAAAACTACACGATAGGAATGCTATAGAAAATGATGAGAAATGTCGCTTGTATGAAACGCGTACTAAATCTTGGTACCAACATAACCTAGTGGCGTAACAGTAGAGCTGCCAATATAGTATACCAATGTAAGGGTTGTAATATAAATATTATATCGATAGTTACGATATGTGATCTAATTTTAAGATGGACCTAAGTCAAGTTTAAACAAGGGATACGTTTTAGTTATCCTAAAGAAAAAACAATTTTCATAATTAATATTTTTTTAATAGTTATTTTTGCGTTGTGTAATAGTTTCAGTTTTGACGTCTTTGGTTTTCGGTTGTTGCAATAAATGTTTTTGAAGTAGGTATGGGCTCTGAATCTGAAATAGAACAGAATTCATATAAACGGAAATAAGTTAACCCTAATTTTTAGGCTTTAAATAATTTTTTACACAAAATGTACAATATAATAAAATAAAAAGGATTTTAAAGGTTAATCAATTTATAAACAATTTTAAGATCAATAAACTTATTAAACAAAAACATAGATACCATAAAATGAAATAAATTTGATAATAATTACAAATAAAATATTGACAATCGATAAAAAAGTGTCAAGCACTACCGATAGATTATAATATAACGGTTTTACACAAAAATAAAACCGATATTATGTGCCGAGAGGGAAAACTTACAGTATTGTATGTGAAGAAGCAGTGTATAATTGCCATCTAATTACGTTCTATGTTCTCTGTGGAGTACGTTATCTAAGAACTCATGTGTCAAAATGTCATCGAATGTCAATTCAGCTATGACACGGGTACACTTTGAATATCATAGGTAGCATAGACTAAGTATAGTAACTAGACATCGGTTTGGCGTGGCCAACATGAGACAGATAATATCTTGTATATATGGTACATGATATAACACAAGTGTTCTTTCACTATCACTTTTACATCGTAAAACACAACATCGCACCATATTTCCTTCGATTCTACTTGAAATTGTCACTGATGTTGAATAAATAGTTGATATTTCACACGTTTCATATCAATAATAGCTTATTTTTATAGACGCAAATAAAAGTAAACAAAATATCTGTGCAGCGCTGTGAAGTTTGTTTAGCACACCGGGTGTGCTGACCTTGAAAAGACCGGCACGCATGGCGAAACAAAAAATCTAATCACTCTATCTCATTTCTTTACATAAGACTCGCATAAGTTTTTCTTTTTCTCGTGTGAGTGAGACGGAAGCTATCAATTAGTCTGGTTACTATACTTGGTCTGTGATAGGTAGTCTTCACCAGGAAGGACTTCCTGCAATGCTGTATGTTTTCCCTCTCGGCACATAATATCGGTTTTTATTTTTGTGTAAAACCTTTATATATATGTGCCTCAGGAAAACAGCATTGTACATGAAGACGTGTTTGTTATCTGCTGCTGAATTATGTAGAATATCATTGACAAAAAGATTTATTAAGAATTTAGCAATATCAGCGCGATTAGGTGCTTTTGGATGTACTCGAGTACTGTTACACTATTTAAACCATCTCTTTATTGCAGGTAGATATGTTGTTAAAGTAAACTATCGCCAGCTTTTTCTCGGCAGCTACTTCTTTTGCATAGACCACTCTTTTATTTGGGAACCCCACCCCCAATTTTCCAAACTTTTAAGGTAATAGATGTACTTGTGGAGGTGGCTGTGATGTTGTCATATCGATCATTGTTTTCGATAAGTTCTGAATCTCGTGTGGGTGATCCAACGCTCTGGACTTCAGATCTTGCAGCCAGAAATCTAATAGAGCCACCGGAGTGACCACTATTAAATAAGTACCCGTCGCGCTGTTTAGCGGGCTGGGGGGGGGGGGGGGGAAATACCCATGCCAGTTGGTGTTGCCAAGGTCTGCTGAAGGCGTCTATATAGCTTGCTGATTTACGGCGCCCCTCAAACTGAAACGCAATGCTTGCAAATTTCTGCTCCTACGCAGAAAATGGCGCCGCACCGCTGTATCTCTGTGGTACCTGCAACGGCGTTCACAGCCATTGGATCAGATTAGTACCCTTCGAGGAGTATGTGTTGATCTTGAGTGAGCGACTCAGGAATCTTGTATCCAAGTTTGTAGACTATTGGGCATTCTTAACACGTAAACAGTCCAGTATGCGTTACATGGGGTTCGTGTACCCTATAGAGCGCACGAGCCCTATGTTACTGTTACTATGGGCTCTGGAAACATTTAGAAAAAAGGTCTAACATTAACGTGAGCAAAAAATATCAAGCATATAAAGCAAAGAACGTGGAGAATTAGCGCTAAATATTTTGAGTCTACGTTCTTATTGATACAACCATTAATATATAAATTGAGGGTAGGACAATGACGATACATATAGGCAATACAAGTCATACAAAATCAAAGCCGAAATATGGCACATGCCACAAAATGACTCCATAATAAGCTTCGTCTGATGTGTCTATACATTTACTCCACTTGTTTAAAATATTATTGGTCAATAGGCAGCAATGTAAATATTTTTTCAGTTTGAGCTGCGTATTTTGAATTTAGAACCCGATTTGGACTGTGACATCAGTGGAGTAGCAGTTAGGTATCTTTTACTTTAACATGATTCTGGTAAATCTGTGGTGTGTTTTCCACAGAAGCCACAGTAGGAAGAATAGAATAGAATAGGAAATGTTATGTACACTCTAACGAAAAAGAGGGTTATTATATGTTTTAAGTTTGTCAGTCTGTCCTATTTTGAAATAAAGATCTGTTCAGTCGGAGGTTTTCTACGTTTTTAATCAAAAATCACACTCATATCACAAAGGCGAAAGTCCTACCCCCTTATTTATAATGATCCGCTAACTTAAACAGCCGCTAAGGAGTGTTTTTTCTCATTCTGACTTAGGTCAATAGAAGAAGACAGAGTGAGTATTTGCAATGCTTTAAGTTAGCAGACTATTATGAATAAGGGGGCTAATGTTTATTTATTGATTTATTACTCCTTAACGCTTAAAATGAATTAGGATAAGTTAAGGTTACCTATAATGAGAGAACAAATACTCAAATATTATTTATTTATTTACATAAAATAACTCGATAAACTGGTTATTAAAATGTTAAGTTCCTTGAAATAAATTTTATATTTTGTTAAAATTAGTCATTTAGACTAAGACATCTTTTCCAGGGTATCATTTGGCATTTTATGTTGTTGTGTAAGAAAATATCAACTTATTTTTGTATGACAGCATTTGTCATATTACAAATATAACTAGTTTGAACTTTTGTGTGTGCATCAATTTGACTAAATATATCGAGTTTCGGAAGAGATTTCAATACTTTTAATGTAAGGAAACTTTACCATTTCTTATATCATATATCTTTATCAGCATGAACTTTTAAACGCTTAAGTCCTTTAGCGGTGAAATAAAAATCAACCTCGAGGAAATGATTCGAGCAAATGCCACTCGACTCTTTTGGTTTGTAAAATTCTTCACATCTCTCTCTTGCTACCAACTCGTGCCAATTCTCTTTCACTATCTCGTGTTAGTTACGGAAAAGCTGAAAAAGTTTAGCTTTTACAGATTTGCGGTGAAAATAAGTATCAATTATCACTAGGTAACGATACGTCTGTGATACCGTGTAAATAGCACTAGTTTGTAATTGTTCACGTTCCTGTAAGCCGTTCATATTTACTGGCAATGACTTACTGTGCACAACAAATACGATATTGCTCTAAGACCCTTAGGCCTAAAAACGCGACTCTATCTACATTGACTTTCCGTAGACAAAATACAATATTGCTAATCATTGTTTACTGGGCCTTTAAATATAAATATTAAAAAGGGAGACTCTATAGTTTTCATTTCTGACTGTGTGATTGTCGCGTCCTTTTATCTGTCTCATTCTGACAAGCGGGAGAGGGATGTGAATACTTGTCAATAATTGTACCATATTTAATAAAAAAATATTATTTTTACTAAATTATTTACGCTTTTTGCCAACCCATCGTATACCAATAAAATAAACTTACCGGTGATAAGTCACACCATCTTTTTTTGCTTGGTGAACGTATTATTTGGGCACTTTTTTATAGCACAATTAGACTTGGGGATTTACACACAGTAGTAATGATATGTCCATATGTATAGAATGCACTGACCTCAACTATTTACCACTGGACCACCACCTGGAAAACCACCGAAATTAATTCAAATTGCAAAAATACTTCATAGTATTGTACGTTTCATTACGTACGTTAAATTTTGCTCAACATATGGAATAGCCTGTCCAGTGGTTTTTATGCAGGTCAGTGATAGAAAGTCTTTGGGGTAGGGGGATATTTTTCTATCACAGTATGCATTATGTTGTCCAATTCATTGTTTATGGTCCAAAAAATTAAACTTATGTCTACTAGCACACTCATGATTCCGTTGTACATACTGGTACACAGTAATTTTAATTCCGTGTATCGTCCGGTGTACACGGGTAGATCCGGGGTCACTGATATATATTTTGTTATTTCGATATCAGTTGTTAAGTGGACATTGAATAAAGGCCATATAATATATATCGGCGCAAATACTACAACACACCTATTATAAAAACGAGAAAGTAGCACGTGCGCCGGGTCCTATAAATACAGCCCGCACGATCGACACTGCAGTCAGGATTGGCAACCGTACTGCTATTCACTCGTGCTCGCTGTCAACCTTGCTCTCTGAATCGCTTTGTTTTTAAAACTACCCTTAGAAAGCGCCGCGCCATCATCCGTGGTGCGAGGAAGCCGTCACCAGCTCCGATCTCCGGCTACGTAGCTGCCCTCCAGGCTCAGTACCTACTACCCGGCTTCCCACCAGCGGGATCCCCCGGAGAACGGCACAACTGCAGGGAGGGATGTGCTGCTAGCCTTGAGCAGTGAAGTACGGTCCCAGCTCCACCGACGTTGGAGCCCGACGCCATGTCTTCGAAGAAGTCAAAGAAAAAGAAGCCGTCCGTCGTGCGACCACAATCGCCGATGGACACGACGCCTATCGCTTCCGCGCCGCACATCAGCGCAGAACCGCCGGGAGCGCCCGCCGCGTCTAAAACACGCGTTGCGCCCAGCAAGAAGCCACAGCAGACCCGCGATGACACGACAGTCGAGACCATCCAGTGCGCCCCCCTGAAGCCCAAGACCGAATCCCTAGCACACAACATTATGTTGTGTAGCCAGAGCATGCTCAACTTCACAGTTGCGCACTTTGGTCTGGAGATCGAGGTCGCGGGTGTTAAGGCGGAATACGCGCGTCTGGTCACGACCGCCTGCCACGCGGTTGAAAAGAAGCTCTCTCCAAACTATCATTCTATTAGTGTGGAGAGCATCCTCGAGGAGATGCAGATCTACAGCGCACCTCCATCGACCTGCAGCCAGCGCTCATCAACAGATGAGCACACCCGTATACGGACGAGCACACTCCAGATGCCGCCACAGAACGCATCCCCAACTGCGAGCTTCGCCGAAATTGTATCGTCTCCCGGCCGCCAAATGAGAACGCAGACTGCCCCCACGGCCACTACCGGCCCCACGGCCGCCGCTACCACCCGCAAGGGAAGAATGCCGCCGCTGGTGGTTGAAGAAATGCCCAACTGGATACAACACTTCAAGATCCTGCGCAAAAAGTTGGGTCGGGCCCCAAATGCCCGCCCTTTCGGCAAAGGGGTCCGCTTCATGCCAGCGGACGAAGCAGAGTACAGAGTGGTACAACAGTACCTCTCAAGTCAAGAGGAAACCACGAAGCTCCCCTGGTTCAGTTACTCGTTGCCGGCAGATCGCAGACTTAAGTTTGCGATTCGGGGCCTGCCGGTCGATACTGAACCAGCAGAAATTGAAGATGCTTTGCGCTCACGGGGATACAGTCCCGAGTACTGCCGACGAGTGCAAGCAAGAAGAGGCCGGCCAGGATGTATATATTTTATAATCCTGAAGAGATCTCCTGGAATTACCCCCGCCATATATGAGATAACTGAACTACTCAACATGGCGGGCATTAAGATAGAACCATGGCGCTCGAAGAAAGGGCCAGCACAGTGCCACCGCTGTCAGGGCTTCCAACACTCGTCGCACGGCTGCCATCGGCAGCTGGCCTGCGTACGATGTGGCGGACCGCACCCAGCCAGAGACTGCAGCCGCCCTCTGACGGAGCCCGCCACCTGCGTTAACTGCGGTGGTCCCCACCCGGCAAGCAACACAAGCTGCCGGGTCTACAAAGAAGAGGCTCGCAACAAAAGGGCAAGCACGGTAACGCGCACCGGCTCAAGAAAACCGTTTGCCTCCCCCACCGAAAGATGTGGAGCAAGAAGCAGAAGCCACGCACAACAACCAAGAGTTGCTGTACACTGAGATCAGCCACCCGAAGAGGTATGACGCCGCTCCCCTGCCGCCCCTCCTACAAGCTGAGGAAAATGAAACTACCCGCAGTGAGTTTTTTGAAAATACCTACAATAATGAAGATACCCACAATTACTGTGAAGAGTTGTTGCGCCCAGAAAGCAACCATCCAGAGCCACCCCCACGATCAGAAGACGTTGCGGCAGACGACTCCATACCCATGGCCTCGGCAAATCAAGCCCTGCCTCGAGAGGCCAAAGGAAAAAAGAAAATCAAGAGTGGATTCACAATGCAAAAACTGGTGGATGAACTAAGTGATGGGGCATTAGAAAGTTTGGGCATCCTCATAGAAGGACTCAAACTAGAATACTTAGTCCCGGAAGCCTTGAAGCCAAGAATCCTCGCCAACCAGTCGATCACCCCGTGTATCCTTCCAACGGGGTTCGATCGCTCGGGACAAGCGGGGGCGCCCACCAAGAAGCCTAATGTAGACAAAAATGTTGAAAAAGGGAAGGAAAAACGTCATGGAGGACGCAAGAACCCCACCCCAACGACCTGGATATAGTCATGTCCAGCGCTGATTCCTGATGCAGGAGGCTATCGCCTCGATCATCATCCCCCACGCGCCCTTCGGGCGCGCGTGAGATGACACCACATGTAGCGACCACAACCACATTCCAAGAAGTCTCCAAATATAATCAAATGACTCTCCCAACGTCTTGGGAGAAAAAGTGCCAGGGTATAGGGCCCCGCCCTGACACCCTCCTTCCGCCCTCACACAGGGGGTGAGAAGAAAACTCGACGACGACGGCACTGCAGTCAGTCGTGCTCGGGCTGTCGTACGGTACGTGCCTCTCTGGGACGTCGTAACGCTGCCCGTTGAATAAACGACAGTAATAAAATACCTACTCGTGTAGTTTTCTTTAGAAGAACCAATGAGTGATCTTCAGCAAGATAACAATTGTGAAGTCAACAGTAATGACGTCACACCTTTTAAAAACAATACAGAGGTTCTTTCCTCGTCATATATATTAAATATTATTTATTTATTTTTATTTGGTGTGTTAAACTTGGAAACTTGCCTAGCTGACTACCGTGCCAAGACTTGTCCAAAGCCTAGAAAATAATATCCAAAGGCATGGGTTTCGACAGCTTTATTACATAAATACGAGGTCAAGTGGATCGCCTAAAATGAAACATAGAGGTTAACATTTTGCCGCAATTTTTCTCCACGTGTTTACAGCTTATAAGTTATCTAAGTTATAATCATTGTTCTCGAGACATGCATGATTACCATTCAGCATTTTAAAAGTATGGTGTATATTGATAGTCAGCAGGGTCAGCTTTGAATGTACCAGTATCATGATGGACTTAGCAGCGATATTTGATAACACAAATATTTACCACGTAACGTTTCCATTCATTAATGTGACAGAGAACGTAGTAATGAAATGAAATTATTTATTTGTATGAATCATGGTAACATAGTTGTTAACAATTAATTGGTGTACAGCACAATTCGCCAATATATCATACAAATATTTGATTGTCAATATTGGAATTTTAATGATTATACGTTACTATAAAAAACAATGATATTTAAAAGTATAGATAGGGTACCTAGACAACATTCGGTTGAAAATGATACACTAACGCACACATGAATAATTTAACATTGTACAATAGCACACTACGAGTACATTACGATTACACGTCAAAGAAGGATAGTAAATGCAATTATCTCAAGAGAAAAAGAGATAAGTCTAATTTGCTTATTGCTTCGTATTTGCATAATAAAAACACGGAATCATTCACCAGATATGATTTTTTACTGAGTCATGTCTAATTCATGAGTTCATGTAATAAAAGTTATAAAGTAGTAAAACTACATTTAAATTAGGTGTTATTGATTTAAAAAAAAATAATATTGATTATAATATAAAGCCATATAAATGATATAAATTATTTGTACATAAAATAATAAAAAACATACAGACATATCAAAACAAAACCAAAATCTATTAACAGTAAGGGTTCCATTTTTACAATTTTACTAACGACGGCTCACAAAAAGTTTTAAGTTTACAATTATTATTTCTTGTATATTATATTATTTATGAATATATTTTTGTTGAGGGTTTATTACAATAAGATAATGGGAGAAACAGAAAATGATCCATAGATTCTTCTGCAGTTAGCAAGGGATATACCGAAAGGGCAGTGTTACTGAAAAAACTCCTACGCAAGCAGATAGCACTTATTGTCTACGCCCGCTACTTACCCTAAAACTTGTTTTGTAGTTTGATAGTTCAGTTTTACGCACTTGTTTATTAAAAAATATTAAATTTCGCATTACATTCACTGCAACAACGCCTTTTTTACATCATTTCCTGAATTGTCCTAAAATATACTACCTCGATCATCCCGCAGCAGACAGGGTAGTTGCGGTATATTCGGAGTATTATCGTATCGTTCCAAATGTATCGTTGTCGATTTTGCGAGTAGACCTCTAGGTACGTATACATACATTTCAAGATTAAGTACTAATAAAATATCAAATAGCCTGCTATTACTAATCTCATTCTATACCACCTTTATTATAAGACTTTGAAAGCCAGAACTTATTATAATCATCATAATATTATTTAAGAAAGACGCTCACTAACTAACAAGAAAACTCAAGTTCCGCAATCAAGCGGTTACGAACGCTATGTATTCTGCCTACGATTTCACTTCTGGTTGATTAATCTATGACATATACTATTTGTCCTTGTCTCGGTGCAGTTGACATCATATTCTCTATCTTGCTCGAACCACCACGTTAATAATTCGAGATTTATTTGTAAATAAGAAATAAAATAGTGATAAAATACAAATTCGACGTTTTTTATGGTATGAAACGAATTTTGTATGGTATGAAATACCCTCACTCTTATATATCTTGCAAACATAGTTTTTACATTTTCTTAACACACAGGTTGGCATTTTAGATTATTATTGTCACGCCACGAAAACGTTCGATTTGGTTCGCTGCTATTAGCCGACTAAATGAAATTACGACAATAATTGTCTGAATTTGTCTACAACATTTTGCGCGCGCTAGTGCGATATCTACCTCTTTATTGTATATAATATCATTGACAAAAAGGCTTCATTTTCATTCTTCATTTCAATTCAACTGAATTCTACCTGTCGCGTAGGTGCTGTGTTCAACGCCGCCCAACTGACTCTAGCTACAGTAGAAGAATAATAGGAGCGTTGATGGACCTTTGATGCGGGATTTCACGCTTCTTTTATGATTGATGAAACACAGCGCAAGAGAGTTCTTTTCACAATTTGGTTGCACAACAGCGTGTAGTTTGGAGGAACGCCACCATATCCAGATAATTTATTTGGTTGTGGCATTGCGGTTGAACTCTTCGACAGGAATGTGCCAAATAACTGTTTGAAACACTCATGATAAATGCGATAAACACGCACTAGCCCTCTATTGTACATACATTTTTTTTAATGAAAATAAGGGACGAGACGATCAGGACGTTCAGCTGATGGTAATTGATACGCCCCACCCATTACAGTGCCGCTAAGGCATAAAAGGCATTTATTTTCTCAAAATTGATTCCTTTAGAATTCTTTTTGATGTCATTTCTTATACGACTAGATACTACCACCGCTTCGGAAACAAATGGCGCTCTGAAAGAGAAGAAGAAGGCTTCATGAAAAACCCAAAAATTCTGAGTGGCACTACAATTGCGCTCGTCACCTTGAGACATAAGATGTTAAGACTCATTTGCCCAGTAATTTCACTAGCTACGGCGCCCTTCAGACCGAAACACAATAATGTTTACACATTACTGCGTCACGGCAGAAATAGGCGCTGTGGTAACTACTAACCATAATCTAGCCGGCTTCCTGTGCAAAGGAGCCTACCACAAAATACAATCCTATGTAGAGAGGACGTATGGGTAGAGAATGCATCGCCAAGAGCGCTAGATCTCCAACCATTCCAGCAGCTCTGCGTTGCACGTGGTTAAATATTTTAGCGATATCCCATTTTCACGATGAGTGGAAGTTTGGAAATAAAACAAAATTTGCTTATAAAACCGTATAATGAAATACAATAACGAAAGGTACGCGGTGCTTTCCCGCCACGCAACGCACGGACTCCCAGGGTTTGATTCGATCCAAAAAGCATGGCGCTCAGTTTTAATAGTCGTATGCAAAAACCACCACCATTCAAATTATTAAGTAGGAAATTCTATACCATAAGTATAGGTGCCTCATTGGTGAATCCGACCTGTTAGTCGAATGGATTGTTGGTACGATAATGGTCAGGGTTAAAGCTTGTCCGTATTCAAAATGTCTCGGCTTAAGTATCTTTGATTTTTTTGGCAAGAAGCGACTGAAAGAGCACTTGGAGTACAGGGTACCTACTGGCAGTGAGCCGGCTCCTACTAGTGATAATATTACGACCTGAGTATTACTGCGATACAACGACCGCTCGACGCCTTTGAATTTGTCCTCACAAATAACTTCTTTAAATAGCCTCACTACACATAATCTTTTGCCGTTTGTTCGTTAAAACTATACTATTATATTTTCTATGTGCCCGTAAATGGATCTACTTAATATATCATTGTGCAGACATTTCTCTTGAACATAGGTGAAACCATCGACCTTCTAACGCAGCTGACGCCTAAAACCAATTTATTCGCAATGCAAACAGTTCTGTCAACCAACTGAAGTGAGTGGGGTAGGTACTGAACATTAATTGATCATGTAATACACGCTTTATATCTCATATCGATATTCTAACAAGTAAGCTCACTTTCAGGATAGAAAGAAAATGAAATGCGAATAATTGGCTCTTAATGAGCGTAGACATGTTCAGATCCAGCTACTGACCAAACGATAATATGTTGTATAAAAACAAACATTGGTAAGTTTCGGTAAGTATATAAGAAATATTTTCCTAATGATGATAGATACCTGAAAGTAATCACCCTTTATTATTTACTGGGTTACAAGGTCGGTGGATGGCGTAATACTGTGAGAGAGACATCTAGAATACGGATTGATCGAATACTCATAGAACCCCAACTTGATGCATAATGACAAAAACCTTGACGACACAATACAGCTTATAGTCACTGTACGTATAAAGCGTGTTTATAGGAAAGAAGCTCACAAAGAAATACATTTATAACGCAAACGAGGCAGTCCGCGACGAAAACGGTTTGCTTGTTATTTGGTTAAAGTTCATATTGGTAATTCTTCGTGTCTGTTCGACTGCGGGCTCGACTACAACGCACACCATAGGGGGGGAGACATAACATGTTAAATAACACAAACTACGCTATATGAACGCAGCTCGAGACGCGTATCTATTATCTAATGTTAACGGCAGTACAATCGATAGTAATTTCATGTGCCGCCAACACCACACGCGTCTGAACAGCGTGAACTATGTACCTACAACCGAACCCAACATACATATTATATACTATTAACGGACATTAAAAACCTACCTAATATCACCGTTGAACCACGTAACCGGATTAAATATTGAAAAAATCACAACGTTCTTCATAAACAAATGACACTATAAAAATTGTCAACGTTTCACTATTTTCTAAATATGGCAACTATTGGGGAAAAGGTACCATAGATAAACTATCCATTTCAAGACAAAATTAAGTTAGGTAGTATAGAAAACAATTAAAACATACTTAAGAAGCCTAAAAAACAAAGTATTTACCTAAATATAAAATGGAAAATGAAGTACAAATAAGAAATTCTATAGAATAGTCTGTCTATGGTCGGCACAAAAGCGTAATATAGTCTGTACCATAAATATAATTTCTAATTTGTATCAAGTATCCTTAGATAGAAATGACCACCTAAAAATTGGTCGATTAAGTAGATTTCTTCTAATAATAATTATTGTATAGATTTAAATATTATAATAAAAACACTACAAAATTTGAGCGTATCCAAATCACAGTAGGACACGGAACTTTGTTATGTCCTTAACAGCTGCCCGAATTACAAACCTACAATGTATTCACGATATGTCCATTTAAATAGTTACATTAATATGCACCTTATCGAATAGATAATATACGTAAATAGATATAGGTCATAACAATATCTTTCGCTT
Organism: Leptidea juvernica; assembly: GCA_949711755.1. NCBI lineage: Eukaryota > Metazoa > Arthropoda > Insecta > Lepidoptera > Pieridae > Leptidea > Leptidea juvernica. The sequence continues at coordinate 15,471,679 of CATIXQ010000011.1, forward strand.
ACCACCAAACTAGTAAGGGTAAAGACGTGGCTTGAACAGTGTCTCAAATTCATTCTTGTACTAATATTTAGTTCAACTGATCTATGTAGCCATAATAATTTAGTTATCATCACGTACTCTAAGACTATTCTGGGATCTGACGACTAGTTTTGACCTTCATCTATAAAAATACAAATAACACATAATTGAACATTTCGAATACCAGTTGATACTTTGTCTGGGGTCTATTTATTACAGATTACCTATAGGTACTTAGTAATCGATGAAACCTAATTTTTCATAATATAATATGTAACATCTACTATTACGTAAAGGTTAATAATTAAGGTTAGGTTGTTAATTGGGCATTTCAATAGGAATATTACGAGTATCTAGCAGTTATCTAGCGTAATCAAAGAGTGAAAAGGGAAACTATTTCGATTACCAATATTAAATAAACGCACAATTCAATAAAAACAACAATTAATTAATCTTATCCAAATGATCAGGAGATGGTGTTTTTCTGAACAGCTCGAAGGGTGACACAGACCTCATCAGGTCCGGGCAGGGGGTGTTCGTTCGAGTCATGCTCTCAAATTTCTCTCTCATAGCTGCCACGTGGCCCGCTGTCACGCTGTCCCTACCGTCCCCGGATTCCTCCATACCGACTGGTATTTCATCGGACATCAACGATTCTGCATAGTTATCTTTGGCCAAATGCGACATATCGTCAGACACTAGAGATACTTCGGAGGAGGCTGTGTAGTATTCACTCATGGGTTCACAGACAGTCACAAGCTGTTCAGTTTCTGAAACATCATCAGCAACCTGATCGTATGCTTCATTTTCGTATTCATCGACTATTTGTACAGGGATGCTTACAACGAATGATTCGACAGTTTTTTCACGTACCACTTCTTCAGATGCTTCGAGAACATTATCTGGGATTTCTATTGCGGATGTTTCGACTGTTTGCACAGGGATTCCTATTCGGGATCCCTCGACTGTTTTCTTAGGGTCATCGGTTTCGGATACCAGAACTATTTTCTCAGTGTTGTCTTTTTCAGAGGCCTCGACAGTATGTACGGGTACATTTATGTCGATACCTGTATTGCTTAAATTCTTCACATGACAAAGTTTAAACGTAACTTTATCGTGAGTTTCATTTTCTGTATATCTTTGCATCGTCTGCGTCTCGACAGTCGGTTCGGGGTTTTCTTTGATATCATCATAATTCGAAGACTTCATAGTGTCGCAGAGTTTGTTAATCGCGTCCACAACATCGCGTAAATCGCTCACGTCGTCGGCAGGCATCGTGGCCTCCTCTATTGGCAACACTGTCAGCTCGTCTTTTTCTGGGATGGCGGCAATTTTGTTCGCGGGCCACAAGAGTGCGTGTGCGACGGATAGAAGGGCGTGTGCGGGGTGAGCGTCGGGGATGAGGTGTGATGTGGATGCCAAGTGTGTGTTGGCGGGGGCGGACGCCCCCGGCGGTCGCTAGCAGGCGCTCGACGTGCCCGACCAACCGTCCAGCGGGACCTTAAGTGGCGGAGGCGGTGCCTGCGCCTTGCTCACTGCATTCAAACACAATTTGTGCAATAAGTATTTTTATTACCAATAATTAAACAGCAACCGTGTATATATATTTGTAAATGCATTAGGCACGTTATTCAAATTCATCTCTATGTTTATTATTAGTCTGTGTTAATGTCAAAATTGGGAAAGTCACTTGTATTCTAATCTATGTAAATGTAACAATTTTAGTCTAGGGTTATCTCAAAGCGACAAAAAAAGGTGCCGGCAATATTTTGCAAATTTAAAAATAAATTAAAAACCATGCGTCATTCGTAGCATGCTACTAAAAATTCGTGCATTTGAAACAAATTACTTACCTTCAAGTGATACATACTGCGGTCCCCATAATAAGCAATAATATACGGCAATAAACAGTTCCATTTAATTAAAATTTTAACAAACTGAAGCAGAAAGTATTATATCTTGTTGTTTGTTTGACACAAAGACAGAATACGATGTAGATTTTTACATAGGTAGGTACTACAAGTCAAAGCTGAAAAATAGATATACTTCGTTCGGATGAAGTGAGCTGTCACGCGTCAGAAAGAAGTACATTGGATACTTAATTGAGACAGTGGGGAGCTTTAATTAATTTTGCTCACGAAAAGAGCACTTTGGTTACATAAAATTTTATTTGTAGTTACTATAGCTCTTTAATTAATGTAAAATGAATAAGCAAATAAAATTATACAATGAATTACGCCAACATACGATAACAACATAAATTTAAACACGTAACCAATTTAGGGTATGTTAATAAATTTATTTTATAGTGTATCGATTGGTTTGTAAAATAAATAATTGGAAGCTTTTGACAAGACAATAAGCAGGCGATTAAACCTCGGGTTAAACAATGAAATTCTCGAACAACACTTCAAAATAATAATCTTTATTATACAAATATAAAATATAAATTTGGATATAATTAAGCTTAAAACATCACATATCTATACCACTTATTCAATATTTACGGCTGGTTTGCACGCTGCTAATCATAAAATAAAAAAGCTGAAATATGAGATATTACTGCGGAAGCTGCCAAAAGATAACGAGATGTAGACACCGCTCGGTGCAGAAGCCCAGATGCGTGTCGTGAGCGGTACAGGCGAGTAATATAATATTCTAGGGACGTGCAACCTTCTTAAGACTGGAAGCGATTAATTGGATGATAAGGCGAGTAGCACATGTAACAAGTCAGATACTAAAGGTTAACAATACCTGACAACTTTCAAAAAGTAAGCAGCCTTTAACAAGTTCTTTTCAAAAACCCAGAGACACAAATCTTTTCATGGGCTTGAATTTTCACGCCATAATTATTGTTTTGCGCAACCAACTTAAGGTCCACACATCCGATACACATATGAATATAATATAACTATCTACACAAATTGCATCGTGTAAACCAGCTTCGCCGGTAATCTTGGCAATTATTACTAATTTATCTTTGAACTCAAACGCAACCACAAGATGGCGCTGTAACAAATGTATGAAGCAGGCATTACGTACTCAATGATGGCACCTCACAATAACAATCACAATTCAATCTACGGACATATCTCGACATTATAATCTACATGCGATTTATATGATCATTATATACATGCAAATATAAAATTAAAAAATATACAGGATGCAGATATTCCATGTAGGCACTAGAATAATGCATATTTTACTTTATTTTTAGAATTATATCTACTTTATGGTACCGGGCTTATTCATAAATACTTATGGTGTTAAAAATATGAAAAATTTACATTAAAACACATTATTGGCCCCATAATTCAGAAAAAAGTGTCATAAAATCATAATATGTTAATTTTATATATCTATATGCCAGCATAGACATTATAGATAAATAGATCATTATGCCTGCATCAATTACATCAAAAATAGAAGAGTTAACATATCAAAGTACATCCTGTATATAGTCTTTAAAGGTATTTATTAATTTCTACCCATACAATATACGCTAACAATATAAAATGATAACAAAATAAACTCTAGGCTAAATGAATATAATAATGACTCAATATAATAATACACTATGCCCGCATTTCAGAGTACCCTCAAATTGAAATCTTCGTATGATGTTCATTTTCTTTTCTCTCTCACATCCTAGTAGAAGAACAAAAGAGAGAAGAGCAATCTAGGAGAACTCGAGAAATACAGGTGTAAAGTATAACATTTTGATAGTACCACTGCCATCGATAAATAAAGTTGTTAGAATGGAATGATCTGAGTTTTTTTTTAAATGAAAATAAGGGTCGAGACGAGCAGGACGTTCAGCTGATGGTAATTTAAACGCCCTGCCCATTACAATGCAGTGCCGCTTAGGATTCTTGAAATACCCAAAAAATTCAGAGCGGCACTACAACTGCGCTCGTCACCTTGAGACATAAGATGTCAAGTCTCATTTGCCCAGTTATTTCACTAGCTAATGCGAATGACTCAATACTTTTAAGATACATTGTCTTTCTTTTGAACGTGATGTGTAGGGTTAAAGCAATTGTAAAGGAAGTTGCTATGAAGAACGTTATGTTGAAATTTTAAGTCACTGACCGCTGTGACGTCAATTATGAAGTGTATTAACAACATGCGGCGCGAGATATAGTAAAATTAAAAAAAAATGCACTAATGGAAATTATCGTTACTCTTTATCGTTCTAATCTACTCGGTTTACTAAAGAAAACTCCATTTTGTAACAAGAGTAAAAAATAATCTTATAAAATATCTAGTCAACAGCAAAAAAAAGTACAAAAATTGTATTTTTTTGATTAACAGAAGTACGAGACGTTTAAATGTATAATTGTTTTAATTTCATTCGAAACAAACCCTTTTTAATTAAGATTTAAAACCGGGTAATTACTGAGTTTTTATAATGATATTATAGAATATTATCAACATTTATTTATTTAAATCGACACTTCACATACTGAAAGTGTGTAAAGCACGCGCAATGTCTAATTAAATATTTTATTTAAAAATTCAGAGTTACCTTTTAAAAGTGTTTTATTTAAATGATTACCATTTTTTAAATTAGCTGACTCGAATAATGATCATTCTGTGCAAACAAAAAAAGATGCAAAAGTGATCAATTTGTTATTTTTAATGTGATAACCCTCACTTTTCGGATTAATTATAGTACAAGTTAAATTTTTAACCTAAATTTAAGAACGATGCGGGACTCGAACCCTCCACCACCTCTCGGGTTCCGTCCGAGAAGAATGAACAAAGTAAGGATATTAAAAGTCACACATAAAGCTATAAGTGCTCATATCTTATCAGCACTCGCAAGACATTAAGAAAGTCAAAAGATCAAATTCCATTCTACCGTCATTTATCTCTCTCTATAATACGCTCAACGACTTGGTTCCACCAAAATGTCTCACCCCATATACTTAAATATAACTAGCTACATTAAACACATTTTGGTAAAATGGGAACGAAAGCATAGTGTAAATATATATATCTAGTGGTAAAACTGTATCGAAAATATAGAAAAAAAATAATGATGGCTCATACCATAAATATAAGATAATTTATACGTCTAGATAGAGCCTCCTGCTGCTAGACAACCGATGAAAACAGGCCAGGTTTGTTACTTCAGTGTGTGTGACTAGCCATGTCTCACACTCACGGTTTGTATGTAACTTTGTGTTAGTGTACGTGGATTGCTCAGAATAGAGGTTAACAGTCAACCTCAACATTTTCACACCTGTCACAGTCTATCCAGACGTATAAATGATCTAAGATTTAAATATTGGTACCGCATAACTTCAAGACTTTATTATTTATCAATATACAGGGTGTCCCAAAGTTATGGGACATGAAGGGAAAAAAAATACTATTTTACTTAAGAAGAGTTATTAGTTTTTGGCCATTGTTTCGATTGGCATCATAAAAGTGGGGGTGTTTTTTTTTTAAATTTAAGTCGGATCGATTCCTAGACGAGGGAAGTAATTTTTAGAAAATCTTTGAATGCAGAATTACTAACTTTTAAAAATAACATAAAGTCTTCTGTCAGTAAAATAGCCTATCTTCGATATTTAAGGTACTTTCCCTTCATGTCCTATAACTTTGGGACACCCTGTATATAGATTATTAAAGAGCTGAATTGTTTCCTTAAACAATTCTCAATCACAATAATTTTGTACTAATATAATAAAATATCTACGCATGCGCTGTTTATATACCACTAAAATATTTACTTACACTATGGTGGAAATAAGGGTAAATGAAACGGTAAATGTTCGGAATGACATTACAACATAAATGCACAATTGGACGGGACAATTACGAAGACCAAAACATTTTACACTGACAACATGCGTTCACATGCACCTCATCAACCCATAGACTATAGATTAGAATAGAAAATTCCCATAGACAATTATTTAATCTTAACTTTACCTAATATTATGCCATTCTTGTACCTATTGCACTTAATCAGTTATATACACAATTATAATGACTATAAGAGCATTTGTCTGTGCGTCTCGCTCTAACAGCTACTCAGTCCTAATACAACTTAAAACTAAACATAAAGTTAAGATAATGACTTTAGTATACAAATACAGTAGTCTTAAGATATATTATTCTAATCGTTACTTTTCCTTCTCTACAGAAGCATTTTGTTCATAACTAATTAGAAATTACTATTACTCTAAAATGTTATTATTTCAAAATTAATTTAACAACTAGTCTCATTTATATTTAAAATTACTCCAATATTATAAATTCAACATCAAATTGAATCGTTTATAAATTGAGTTGCACTCAATTAATTATTAATTTACCAAAAATATTTCTACAAATTTTGAGGGTACTTCCAAATTATTAACAAATTTAATCATTCAATATAAAAACTTAACTTTAGTCAACTTTTAAGAAGACTACCCACTACACTGTGCCAAGATCAACATGCAGAAAAAGGCATGACACTGACTACTATGCCACCTAGAACGCAACAACTGTTTTATATACGACAAAATCGGATCCGAAGGTTTGTATCAGAATCATTAATTGGTGTTTATCATATGTATCAATTAATGTACTACACAGCCACATTATCTTTGGACTTCGCTAGAACATGAAGCCCCCCTCCCGTTCCCCTTGGACCCCCTCGCGCCCGTCCTGTTGCGTTAGTACGGTTTGCAGGTTCATTACCGTTAGGGACATTTTCGTGCAATCACTGCGTTGATTTTGAAGTTTTAACTGTTACGTTTTGACTTTTGTTGTTCTGTGTCGCTATAATAGTTCTAACCAAAAATATATTTTTTTACTTGACTCACGTTCTTTCATTGATTTTCCATCATTGATCAATCAATTATAATAATAATCAGCAGCACAACACAACAACTTAAAATCAATATATATTACTGACAAAAAAATCTCTGTTTATTTATTAATAATAATATCCTAGTGATGCTTGTTTTGCGCACCGTAACAAAGCGACGATGTGACGTCATCGTCGTCAGGTCCCGAGATAATGTAACCGGTAATGTATTATATATATTGTTGGCTAGCATGGTGCAGCAATACGTTGCCGCCTTACACTTTGCGATTAATAATATTTTTTGCTTGAGTTGATCCCAGCACCCTGTCATATTATGATACGGTGTGACGTCACTAAGATGGCGGCGCGTCCCACGCTATCGCGCGGAGTGATGTCGGTTCAGCACTTACCCTGCGCGCTGCTGTAGCCCTTGGCGATGCGCAGGAAGGGGTCGGGTGGCGGGAAGGCAGCGGGAGTCCGGAACAAATCCGCAAACCGCGCCTCCCACTCGGCCGCGGCGCCGCGTATCGAAGACCCGCGCACAGGCGGAGCGGGCGCATTGCCTCCTTCCTCGCTGCTCGAACTCTGCAATCATTACCACTCTAATGTCTCAATTTGGTCACGAGTGAAACAACTTCAGTAAGTAGCACTACACTTGAGGACGTCCGTTCCCAACCGATGGCCAAAGAGGATGTAAATGCTACGTAATAAGATGCGGAACTGCCTAAGTAAATATTGAAATTTAGTTTAGTATGAAACGTGCAGTCATTTGACATAAGTTTGGAATAGTAGTAATTACAGTATCGCGATTGGCCACGAAGTTTGAAAGCGAACAGTTGCATAAAACGTAGTGGATTTAAGGTACCTCCTTTTTTATAAGATTATAGCCGTCATCTGTCAATATCGAGTATCGAGTGAATCGCTTTTTTATTAGAGAGTTGCGTTACGCTGCCGATGGCCGATTGGAACTGGCGTTCTGTGCATTCTTTATATAGAAGAAAGAAAATATATTTATTGACATAAATGGATACATAAAAATACAAAATTGGCAGCGCTTTCCGCACTAGGCAATCCTGTATCGCGGAAAACAAGTGAACATATAAATACAATTAAGTAACAAAAACAGGTTCATGAGTGAGCTTCAAATTAAATTTTTAAATGAATTCTGAAAATATTTGATAGAAGTTTACTTTAAGAGTACTTTAGTACTCCTTTCTAAAATATAGCTAAATATAGCTCTTAATGTCACACGGATAATCTCACTGGTGAAGTGATAACTGTGACAATGATTGTTAACACATTTAATTCAGATTAGATATCAAGACACTACAACCATATCCGTATTTATATCACCTGGGTGCTGGCCAAAGATGAGCTCTCGCCGCTGTTAAAAGTATTAGAAGAGGCTTTTTTGGCGCATTTACAGGATGGCGGCAGCTAGATACAACCACGACTTATACTTCTTGTATGGTAAACCCGGTTTCATGAAGATGAAAAGGCTTGAAAGGTGCTCGAATCAAAGAATAGCGCGGAGACTCTTACAAGGCAATCTTGATGATGGGCGGAGTCGTTGCAGGCCCCAAATTATGTTCACTGGGCGCAGATTAACAGGACCTCGAAGATGTGATAGTAGAATAGTTTTCCCACATTTTAATGTCATTTCAAACGTCATACGAACTGGGCCACTTACGTTTTAGCATTTAACACCACTTCGGAAACTTTTAGAATTCATGAAAAAACATGAAATTCATTGCATCTCAAAAAATTGTATAATAATACAATTCGAGACAACACGGATTACAAAACGGCATAAGCCGTACTTCAATCACATCACTGAACCCATTAACCGAGAACCAGAGATGGAATGTCTAATATGCCGACAGTGTAAGTGTAACCAATGGTTAAAGACAGAATTAGGTTATTTTTATGACAATAAGGGACGAGACGAGCAGGACGTTCAGCTGGCAGCTGCCCATTACAATATAGTGCCGCTCAGGATTCTTCAAAAACCCAAAAATTTTGAGTGGCGATGTAAAGTCTCATTTTAGCCCTAGAGCCCAGTAATTGCACCAACTACGGCGCTCTTCAACACAATAATATTTACACATTACTGCTTCATGGCGCCGTTGTGGTATCCATAATGTAGACGGCATCTTGTGCAAAGGAACTTTCCACTGATAAATGCTCTTAGTCGCCTCTTACGACACCCTTGGCATAAAAGGCATTTATTTTCACAAAATTTATTCCTTTAGAAGTCTATTTGATGTCATTTCTAATATACTAGATACTACTACCGCTTCGGAAACAAATGGCGCTCTGAGAGAGAAGAAGCGGCGCAAGAAACTCTTGGGCCTGGGACTTCCGTATCTTATTATGCCCCTGGGAGGCACAGGGCAAAAGGTGTGACGGCATGAATACTGCTACTTACGTAGTGCGGCGGAGGCGGCGGCGGAGCGAGTGAGCCGGTTCGAGTGGGCGGTGGCGGCGGAGGTGACACCGCGGGGGGACGCATCCCACGCGGAGCTCTCAACGTGCCTGCGGTAACAACAGCGATGGAAGCAAACTTAATATATGTACAAGGGGTTGGTAATTTAAACACACTTAAAATTGGACGTAGTTCCTGAAAAACGTTCCAAGCTACAAACATCACACTTTAAAGGATTCGTGTTTAAAGTTTAACAAATATTAGTGTATTTCATACATGTGGTTTGGGCTACTAAGTCATGATGTCATTTAAAGAGTGACAGTAGGGCTGCTATTTTTTGTCAGTCACGTGACCAGTTTTGTGTTCTTAACTCAATTTCAACATGTTTGTGGTTTGGAACGTTTGTCATCACTTACGTCAAATTTAAATATCTGTATTTTACAGTTTCCACAAATAATTTCTAATAATTCAATACAAATTGGGCAGCGTTACCACTTAGAATTCACAATAAGTAATGTTCACTCGAACTTAGCGCTCTGGCTTATATAGGGCTCGACCGTCTACCGTGATGATGCTAGCAACTGTTAGTTGGCACTGCTGTAGTGCCAACTAACTAACACGAATCAAGTTAACTAAAGATCTAAATATTATATTAAATATTAACAGTAGTTAAATAAATGTAATTATTAATTATTGCGATATCTTATAGCAGTTCATGACGTTAACACATTAAGCTGACATATGTAAACTAACATATTATGTAAAATCTATATCTATACGTACTTGCTCTATAGAAAGCAATGTTGCTGATATAAAATAGCTTAAAATTAAATTAATATGGACAATGATGTTGTATACATAAGAACATATCATTTGCAGTCTGATAACGGAATGTCCAACGTTTGTTAATACTCAATGTAACCATACTGTCCTTCATTGTGTGCCAATTGTCACTGTCCGAATCAAATCTGAACTGAATTAATGTTTTACATTGATTCTGGGCACCGGTCATTACTATAATCACTTGCAGATTCGCTTACACCGATCAAATGACACACTCTAAGCTTAAGTCTACTGAAATGTGACATTGGCGAGTTGTGCCACAGAAGCCACTAGAAAGAATAGAATAGAATGTTTTACATTGCTGCTTATAGATGAAGAATATTTTAAACTGGAGTAAATGCGGCAATGTATACCTAGATATAGCAGTCGAAGCATATTATGTTGAAATATTTTGTATTTAGTATGGCTAGCCCCCCGTTTCACTGGCGTATACTTTGTGAAAAGAAATCACATCATAATTATTAATAACTAGCTGACCCGACAGACGTTGTTCTGTATATAATAAATAAAATAATCTTTTTATATGAATTTGTCATTAATATAACATAATATCAAAAATTACTTCGTAAAATATGCACCCTGCTGTCGTAATGAAATTGTTTCACAGCAGAACTGTCAAACCGTGCGTCAATAAATTCTCTCATAGAAATTATGTATGGACACATCAAAGGAAAAACAAATTTGTTGTTTTTATTTAATTTAGCAGCATTTTCCTATTCATTCACCTTTTAAACCATCTCTGGACTTCCACAAATAATTCAAGACCTAAATTTGCTAAATCGGTCCAGCCGTTCTCGAGTTTTAGCGAGACTAACGAACAGCAATTCATTTTTATATATATAGACTAGCTGCCCCGACAGACGTTGTTCTGTAGATAGTAAAAAAACAACTGTTTTATATTTCAAAACATCAAAAATTATTTCGTAAATATGCTCCCTGTTGTTAGAATGAAATTGTTTCACAGCGGAACTGTCAAACCGTGCGTCACTAAATTCTCTCATAGAAAATATGTCCATACAAAACAAATATTGAAAATAAAAATATTTATGGGTCCCAAATCGAAATAAAAACTACCCTATCTCTCAAGTTGGACCAAACTGCACTCCATGAAGTAATCACCATTAAAATCCGTTCATTAGTTTAGGAGTCCATTGAGGACAAACATTGTGACACGAGATTTATATATATTAAAGATATTAAAGTAGTATAGATTGAACGGATGTATACCTTCATTCTATTCATACTCACCAAAATGCGAGGCCGGGTTCTTAGTGCCGATGGGGGGGTGTGCGGGCGCGGGGGGAGGCTGCGGCGGCCGGGACAGACTCGGCGGAGACGGCGGGGACACCGGGGGAGATCTGTAAAGTAACATTACATAGTATGAATATATAAGCAGGAGAACAACGAGCTAGTGTCGCTTGAATTTAATCCTTATGCCGATGTGTGAGGGGGCAAAGTCGCAAGTGATTCGGCTAGCCACAGATAATAAAAGAGAAATCTATCAAGGAGAAGAAATCTCAAAGTATACACATACTATGACAATAACATCGCGTTCCTAATCGTATTAGATATATCGTATCGTTGTCTTGCACCCATAGTACAGCCTATGCCTAGTTAAGGGCAAGATAATAAACAAAAAGATGCGTTGCGTGTGGATTCAATAACTTCAAAATTCAGTTCCTTTGCACAAAACGCCGGCTCGATCGGTAGCAGCGACGCCTTCTAACCGTTAAGCAACAAAGGGTAAGCACATTTCTTGTTTCGGTTTTATATTAATCAGGTACTGTGTTTTAATATCTTTTATGTGCCAGCCAATCACAGTGCAACTTGCATCTTTGATCCGACGAACGGGTTGCTCATCTCTTTAATTCTT
>CATIXQ010000011.1:15483658-15585719 GCA_949711755.1 Leptidea juvernica
AATTCTTATTATAAATAAAGCCTTTATAGAGGGTAGTTCAAAAATTCAAAATAAATAATTTAAAATACATCTCACCTCGGCACCCTCATACTCTGCGCTCTCGCCGCCAACTTGCCATTGACCAGCAACTTCTTGGGAGGCGGTGAAGGCCGGTCGGGAGCGGTGCCAATGGTCGGGGGCTTTGGCGCCAGGTTGGGTTTACCGTGGTTGACCCGCGGCCGCTCCGACAGGTCCGAGGTGGACAGAGACGCGGCCGGAGTGGGCGTGGGAGGAGCTGATGTTAGTGACGTCATCGACCCGCCTGACATAACAACACATATTTTAATCTCTATCATATACATACACATAAGGGGCCAATAATCCATAAATTACGTCACATGTGACATTATCTTTAAATTCGAGATGGTAACGGCCGTTTTCAATAACGTTTCTCTAATTACGGATACATTGCTGTCACCGATACACATGATAAGATCTTATCTATCCATAGTAATGTCCAATATGGTTATATTACTCGTTATAGTGCAATGCTATCTGTCGATAGGTTATTGAAATGTAAGTAAGCGTAAAAGAATAGATTTTTCCACCTCTAGTTAGTTAAACTAGAGATAGATAGGTTATTGAAAAGGCCGTAAAACAACTTTTCAATTTTATTTATCTTTCGGAAATCTATTAAGTTATAAGTATGGAAGAACAGTTTTAGGAGTGTAAACAGTACTTAAATTAATTCCTAACATATCCAGAACCCTGTTAGAGAAGAAAAATTTAATATTTATGGGGATTAGAGCAGTTAATATCTGCGTACTTCAACAATAGTAGGTTTAAATTATTTTTATTAATAATATCATTTAAAATAGACCCACTTGCTACTGTAACGTTGATGGATGGATGTTACCGAGTATAAAGTTCTATATCTCTACCTATTTATTGGTAATATTTATCATTAATTTATTGGTAATGTCATACCCCCTTATTCATAATAGTCTGCTAACTTAAAGCATTGCTAATTCTCATTCTGTCTTCTTCTATTGACCTAAGTCAGAATGAGAAAAACACTCCTTAGCGGCTGTTTTAAGTTAGCGGACCATTATGAATAAGGGATTTAATCTAATCGTAAAATGTACGCCTAATAATCTTAAGAAAACATCACCTGTGATTTTAGATTTCACTTAATTTCTTGCCATCGGCACTAATAATTGTACATTTAACATTCTATTGGTGTTTTTAATAATGAACCTAGCTGTGCCCTGCAGTAACATCCAGTATACAAGAGATGTCGTCACTTAGGTACAGATTATTTACGGGAACTCATTAAATATATACCCCCTTATTCATAATGGTCCGCTAACTTTAAACAGCCGCTTAGGAGTGTTTTTTCTCATTCTGACTTAGGTCAATAGAAGAAGACAGAGTGAGAATTAGCAATGCTTTAAGTTAGCAGACTATTATGCATAAGGGGGATAATATATAATAAGATACTTTATCAGTCGCTCTGTTCTTGCAGTGCGCAAAAACTTTTTAGTGTTTTTTGAAATATGTCATTATAGCTATTTAAAAAAAAGGCACATGCTATGGAAAACCATGGTCGCTAAAGAAAAAAAATCGATATTTGTAATTGTGGTACACCATATTCTAGGAAGACTGTAGTGTACTGACATCTAGTCTTAACAGAATATGTGTTAACTATCATTGTCACTGTCACGACATCGACAGTGACATTAACCGTGTGACGTTGAGTGCTATAAAAAGAATGCACAGTACAGCGGAATGCCAGTTCTAATCGGCTATTGGTTGCGTGCGGACGTGTCCGGGTGTAGTGCTACATAGTAAAGATTAGTTGCTACACTCGTGAGCAAACGAGGAACATTACAAAGACTAAAGTACTAGCAATTTTTTTTTCCGTATTTTTTGAAGAAGTAAGAATTATGGAGAATCAAGAATTACCCAGCGAAGTCTGCGGTCCGGAGTGCAGGGAACTCCTGTTGCGATGCAGCGTAGTCGCCACGTTGGTAGGCAGTGTTTGTTCTGAAGGCTGCTGGGGGTGGCTCGTGCGATCCGACACGAGAATAGACTCCGACGAACTCTGGAATACAACATATACTATATTTATTATATATTCACGAAGACGCAAATAATAGAGTCGTTTAGAATAAAGCCAGGTTTACCAGTGGGAAGCTCCTTTGAACAGGATGTCGGCTAGATAATGGGTTCCACATCGGGCCTATTTCTGCCGTGAAGCAATGATGTATAAGCATTATTGTGTTAGTGAAATTACAGGGCAAATGAGACTTTACATCTTACGTCTCAAGCTAACGAGCGCTGTTGTAGTGATGCTCATAATTTTTGAGTTTTTCAAGAATCTTTTATCAAGAAGAAGAAGACAGGGCGTATCAATTACCATTAGCTGAACGTCCTGTTCGTCTCGTCCGTTATTGTCATAAAAAATTATTTATTTAAATTAAATAAAAATTTTATTCGGTATTTCTGACCGATTATTTTACTTCAAAACAAAATGAGCATAAACAGGTCTCGCTCCACGTCATCAATGAATCATGGATTTTACGTCAAATGCTTCGTATGTGAACGAATGACGTAAGGAGCAGATCTCACCATAAGAGACTCCGATTATATCGAACTGTGGCGTCACTTATTATTATTACCTTATATAACATTTTTGACACATTTTTACACAAATTACTCATAAAGTAGGCATGATAGGCACTGGCAACAGCCAAGTGATGTTTGGTCTAATAAGCAGACCTCTCCAAATTAATACCATTTGCATGCATGCATTGCATGCTTCCCGCTGATATCATGCAGATTTTGATATCATAATATGTTTCCGAAACGGTACTTTACGCGCGCTTGATCTAAAACTTAATTATAATAAACTTTAGGAATAATTAACAGATACATATATATACTTTTTTTGCTTATCTGAAAGCTCAGAGACAAAATATGTTATTTTCCTTTGCCCTAGTTTGTCCCACATATTCTAGGACATCAAGTATACTTATAGCAAATATTATAAAAAAGTTTTCCTTCAATAATTTTAAGAATTGGATTTGACTGTGTAATATGTCTGGTATCGAGAAGTCACTGACAGCTGAAACAGCTCATACTAGTTTAGCTGTGTTTGCTACTTTAGGTTAATAATATAATTTAGAAACCTTAGATTAAGGATTGGTCTCCTCTTGGCGCTCCAGTTAGATACGCAAACGTAGACGCAAAGTGCGGCAACTAACACTACGCCCAAGTGGGCGCACTCGAGCCAGACTCGAATAATGTGTGACGTTAACGTGCGCCATGTTTACTTTAAACTTTACTAATAATTGAAACTAAAATGCCGGGTTGTGTAGTAAAATTAAAAAAAGACGTATGGCACTCGGGGACTGCTGCGGTAAAGCTATTGCATTGAATTTTTTATTATCTTATGCAATTATAATTATTTATTTATTTTATTTATGCAGTATTTTTTTTTATAAAATTAATTAAAAAACAAACAAACAGGAAGTGAGTAAAATTTAACTTGCAAGATTTGATTAAAGACAGCAACGGGACAGGTGAAACTAAATAAAAATGCTTGTCATAATAATAAAAATTAAAAAAACTCAAGACGTACCCCAGGCTCGAACCTGGGACCTTCTGCACAAAAAGCATACGTGATAACCGCTGTTCCACGGCAACTGAAATGACCGTGGCGAAATATCTATATAGATCTAGTAAGTGATAGGTTATTTTCGTTACGGAATTTCTGGATTCGGTCTCCACGCTTAAGGCCCGCGATAGAAGCTATGCAATAGCTTAAAAAATATAATACAAGAAATAAGACAGACACTGGGATCACATATCATAAGTAAGTATTTTGTATTTTATTCATTTCAAATGCCACGCACTTAAGAATCTAATAGTTGCCATAATAAATAGGCTATTGTTCTTAGGTAGTGCGGTATCTAGTCCTTAATCTAAGTTAGCAACATATTAATTTAAATTCTATAGGAATCAATTTTGAGGAAATTAATGCCTATTAGGCGCTTATGCTAATAATTGGAAAGTATTCTGTTCCAGAACACAGCGATTATATTCGCAGATACTTTGACGAGCGTTCATGGAAAGAGAAATCAATTGTAAACTTGGATCGATTGTTAATTGTAAACATAACGAGGTAAGTTCACAAACACATTATATTACGCAGGTTTAACATCATGCTTTTAAAAAATTGCTGTTTATTTAAATAAAAAACTTATAAAGGATTAAAACGCATGTAACTGTATCTGTGTTTTTACATTAGATTTTTGCGTAAAAGATACATTTTTATTTTAGCTAACCAGATGTTTCAAGACCTTTCCAGATCTCGTTTTCAGGGGGACACAAAACGTAATTTTTACGCAAAAATCTAATGTAAAAACACATTTACAATTACACGCGTTTCAATCCTTTAAAAGTGTTTAATTTAAATGTGTAACACTGGCGTTTAATCAAAGAAAATACTATTGCTGTTAATATAAAAAAAATATTTGTAAATGTATAGCTAATGTAATAAAGCGTATCGCGAATATGCTACCGTACATATATTGCATTAAGGCTACACTAAATGCCGGCGACCTTGAGCGATATGAGTTCTCGGCTCCTATAAAACAAAGCCAATATTTTCAAAAAATAGCGTCGAAAATTTAACATTTTAACAGGCGCAAACTGTTTAATTGCTTACAATCCTCATTATTGGTTACTAATCAGAATAAATGTACCTACATAAAAAAGTAAAATCTATAAGAACAACTTTCTCTCTGTTAAACTCTGTTTAGTGAAACAAATGCATGATGCCGAGAAAAAACTTGTTTAACTGCAAAGAAAACTGGTAGTTCATAATAGCTATGGAGTGCTAACTTTAACCAACAATAAGCATTAGCAACCTACAAGTAAGACTTAAGGGTATGTGTAACAGGGTAAAGTAGTGTTCATAGCTCCAAATGCTATATTTTCACCACAAAACTTGTCTAAAAACAAGTTGTTTACGTGTTTTCTGTTTACCCTTCGCCTTAAGACAGGTTTTTGCTTAGTAATTTATCCATGGGTGTATTTCCGGAAATAACGCGACTACATAAAAAGTAACACTAAAAATAGTCTTAATAACTGTGAGGTTTGCGGCCTTGCTATACATCTCTCGCTCGCACAATATTTCCCTCTATATTCGCACAGTGCATAAGGAAGGACAACATATTGTTATTATAAAATAAAAATATTTTATCTTAGTTGTTTTTGTTTGTCGTTACCGAATATGATAAAGCGAGTATCCCATTTAAATTAAATCTATTTATTTGTCTTTTTATTTTAATCTTCACTTTTAATGAAATAACGGTGACCGGCGCATATACGAAATTATAAATCAACTAGCTGACCCGACAGACGTTGTTCTGCACATAATAAATAAAAAACTGTTTTTTTATGAATTTGACAATAATATTTCATAACATGCGAGTATTATTTAGCATAACATGCTCCCTGTTGCTTTTAATGAAATTGTTTTTTTTTTAAGGAAAAGGAAGACAAACGACCGTGCGGTTCACCTGGTGTTAAGTGATCACCGCCGCCCATATTCTCTTGCAACACCAAAGGAATAACAGGAGCGGTGCCGGCGTTTAAGGAAGGTGTACGCGCTTTTTTTTTATGGTACCCATGTCGAATCGTCCCGGAAACACAAGGAAGTTCAATCCACAGCTTTGTAGTACGTGGAAGAAAGCTCCTTGAAAACCGCACTGTGAAGGACCGTCACACATTGCTACACAGCAGAACTGTCGAACCGTGCGTCAATAAATTCTCTCATAGGAAAAATGTCCATACAAAACAAATATTGGAAATAAAAATAATTATGGGTTCCAAGTCGAAATAAAAACTATCCTATCTCTCAAGTTGGACCAAACTGCACTCCATGAAGTAATCACCATTAAAATCCGTTCATTAGTTAAGGAGTCCATCGCGGACAAACAACGTGTCACGTAATTTATATATATTAGGACATATGTATATTAAGATTTAATGCAAAAATTAATACCTTGAACGCCCACAATACTAGCGCCACCACTTCAATAAGAAGCAGTTTAATAACGATCTTTATTTGACAAGGGCGACAAACGATGACTTGATCATAACTGTCAACTCTCTTTTGTAACAACAGAGATCTCAAAATAAAAACCGGTGTAAACCTATAATGCTGGGTCTACATATAGTAAATGACGATGCAACTACTGTACTCAATAACTTTTGTATTAATTTACATTTACTTTTTTGACTTACTCGTGTAACACATTGACTATTTGACGTTTGAGTGTGTTTGTTGCATCATTTTACATATTATATTGTAATTGAAATGATTTGTAAATCGATGTAAATGTAAATCTTGATATAAAAGAGTGGCAATGAGTTTCTTGCTACTTCTTCTCATTAGCTCAACCTTTTACGAAGTAGCGGTAGATTCAATAAGAAATTTTTTTTTTCTTTTTGACATTCATAAGTGTCATTTCCGTGACCTACGTGAAGAAAGCTACAGCTTTCTTCATGTTTCGGAAGAACACTTCAAGTAAGTGCCTCCACTCTTCTTTGGTGAAGGGATGATTTTGGGGTTGTGCTGGAACAAAAATACGGACTTCCTCAACTTGCCCGCCCGCTTAAGAGTCTAGAATTTATCTGGAGCTGAGTATGTCCACCATATATGTGGCGCGTACATACTCTTTATCATGTAGTCGTACTCTTGAATCTATAACACTAATAGAGTATGCTAAAATACTCTTTTTTACACAATTATTTTAAAAACCATGAAAAATGGTCATGTGCTGCAAAAAGTACAAATAAATATCTTTTTAAAACTATAAAATAAATGATACTCTTTTTGAAAGTCCGTACTGTTTATTTATCTACTTTAAAATTAGATATACTCTATATCTGCTAATAAAAATTGGCAACCCTATGTGTACCATATACGAAAAGCGAGTGAAAGACATGGGAGATCTATCGCTGGCTTTCGTTTAGCCTTATCTTTTTACGTGAACAAGGCCTAATATAGGTACGCGCCTTTTATAGAGGTACCTTGACGAAAGGTCCACTTTAAAGGGCCCGATTTCGTTAAAACTTCATAGATTTATCGAGGACCGATGACAATACATTAATTTGATAAAATTATTCCATTTTTTCAATTTTTAATTTATATGTATAACTAGCTGACCCATCAAACGTTGTATTGCCGATATTAAAATCGCGATACAAAAGTAACTGTTGATCGTAGATGGGTTTTTTTTGAAGTTGTACCAATGTTTTTTATTTAATTTAAAAAAAAAAATACAAAAAATTAAAAAAAAATTTGGCGTGGACCACCCTTAACATTTAGGGGGATGAAAAAAATAGATGTTGTCCGATTCTCAGACCTATCCAATATGCACTCAAAATTTCATGAGAATAGGTCAAGCTGTTTCGAAGGAGTTTAACTACAAACACCGCGACACGAGAATTTTACATATTAGATTTTCATCAATCGAGGAGTCTATGTTAATTTAAATATTTAAAAAAGTTCGGTTTTCTATAAAAAGCGTAATTTAAGCGTGTTTTCTTTGTTTTTTTTTAACTACTATTTATGATATAATATTTGTTTTGAAAACGAGACTATAATGCCAAGTTGATTGTTTTTCTTTTGCATTGTTTAAAGCTGGGTGTTTTTTTTTTATAATTATAATCTATTATAATAGAATACACAATCTAACAATGAATAGGATTATACTTGATGTAATCTCCAACAGAACAATGCGGATAAATAATATGATAATGACGTCATACACATCCATGCTGTATATAAAACATCTATAACTTGTAGATCCGGCCTTTCAAATTGTTTACACTGCGAAAACTACTGAACCGATCGGAATAATACTTATACCATAAGATGAAGCGTGTTTCGGTTAAAGTTTTTTATTATCATGATATGTTGGTGATGACTTATCCGGAACCTACATTTTTTGACTTAAGGCCGTTCCCAATATACTATCTACAGATATAGATAAATTACTACCATCTACTGTCAGTAATTAGCTGTCAATAATCTGAAGCTGTCCCAATATACACGCTAACAGCCGTTCCCAATATTCAGTCTATCTCTTACTTGAGATAAAAATCGTAACTTTCCTTGACTTTTCTGTCCCAATAAAATTATCGACGGTAACTGACCCTATCCGTGCACGCTGTCTGTCATTGGGACGACGTATAGCTTACCGGCGATATAAAGTTTGTATGGAAATTACAATTCACGCGTCCCAATATAAGGCAATAAGAATGACTTATCGGATATATTGGGACAGCTTCAGATTATTGACAGCTAATTACTGACAGTAGAAGGTAGTAATTTATCTCTATCTGTAGATAGTATATTGGAAACGGCCGTAAGTCATTCTTATCGCCAGTTAACTGTTGCAATTTCCATACAAATTTCTATCCCTGGTAAGCTATACGTCGTCCCGTTGACAGACAGCGTGTACGGATAAGATGAGTTACCGTCGATAAGTTTATTAGAACAGAAAAGTCAATCATAGTTACGATTTTTTAATCTCACGTAGGCCAAAACCGGAGATGGACTGAATATTGGGAATGGCCGTTAGAAATACCTATGTTAGATTAAGTATTGGTCTCCCTGCGCTCCAACTAGATACCGCAGGCGTAGTCGCTAAGTGCGGCAACTAATACTACGCCCAAGTGGGTAAATTCCGGGTTACGTAGTAAAACTTTGCAAAAATAATACTACAAGAAATAAGAAACACACTGGGATCACCACATATCATTAGTAAGTATTTTGTTAATTTCAATATAAAATAACACGAAACGTATGTTACAAAATTTTGAAGATTTTGGGTGTCAAGATGCCACGCACACAAATATTTAATAGTTGCCGTATTAGAAAAGCTATTCTTCCTCTATGTCCTTAATATTTGGTATGCTTATAAGACTTTATAAGCATTTAGAATTTAATACGCACCTTTGAAGGTGCGTATTAAATTCTAGGGTAAAAGTCTCTAAAAGTAAGAATAGATTATATTATATTCTTGATAATGTAATGTATGTTCATAGGCACATAAGTGAATTTGCTAGAAACTGTCATGAAGCCCGCTGAATGTTGCGCCCATTCTTCTCAGGTCTGAGGCATTCTTTTTGGAATGGGTGGTAGTTTTTGATGTTCAATAAGTGATGTCACATTTGAATTTACCCCGAAAAATATAATTTCAATGCAAAACAACGACGCAATCGATTGGCAAATCAAATTTATAATATGAGTGCGATATTAAATGAAACGTGAAGTAATGGTTAAAAGCTAGTGCCTATGTCCTTACATGTAAGTATATTTATAAGGTACATAGCTAGTACGAAAACGCGCTATGATAAAATATTATTGTATTGAGAATTTACCAGGCTTGCTTAGTCATAAATATTACTTGTAAACTATTAAATGTATTAAAATACCAGAAAAATGTTAGTACCTACTCGTACATTCTTATATTATTAATAAGTACAACCTCTAAGATGTCTGTCTATTTTTTAAACGTTCAGAATCAGTATATAAATTAAATTTATGAATATAAGAGAAAAACATAGCTGAAATAATGTTTATTAAATTAAACATCAAGTGGCTTATATTTTTCACCCAAGTACTCCTATTTTTTTTTATGAAATAGGAGGACAAACGAGCGTTGCAAGAGACTGTGGGAGGCGGTGATCACTTAACCTGTTGTTAAGTGATCACCGCCTCCCACAGTCTCTTGCAACACCAAAGGAATCACAGGAGAGTTGCCGGCCTTTCAGGAAAGTGTACGCGCTTTTTTTGAAGGTACCCATGTCGTATCGTCTCGGAACCACCGCACAAGGAAGTTCATTCCACAGCTTAATAGTACGTGGAAGAAAGCTCCTTGAAAACCGCACTGTGGAGGATCGCCACACATCCAGATGGTGAGGATGATATCCTAACTTGTGGCTTGCGTGCGAAGGTGGAATTCGGCGGCAGGAATCAGGTTAAACAGCTCTTCGGAACACTCCCCGTGATATGAAAACACACAATGAAGCGACTTCTCTAAGTTTATATATTTATTTACCATAAATACAGATTTGACCTACTAGGGTCTCAGCATAACCACTCTTTGCGCTCTGCTGCGAAACAAATACTTAATGTTCCTTTTCATAAATCTGCTGGTGCTCTTCTTTCACCATTAATAATCATAATTTTGATTAAAATCATATTCAGAAATGTTAATAATTGTTTCTTTTTTTTATTTATGTATTCATTTACTATCTTATATATATATATCTCTCTATATTCTACTATAGGTAGTATATATGATTTTTTGACACTTTCTCACCCTATTTCATATATTGTTTGCTCATTTTACTGTATAACAAATGGTTGAATGGAAGAGATCACTATATAGTGATAAGGCCATCATTTGCACCATATGATATTAATATTTATGTTAGTATAAAATTATATTTTGTTAATGTGGTGTCAAAAATGTGTAATAAATAAAATAAATAATATTAACAATTTGTTATGTTTTTAAAGTGATAACCCTCGCTTCTAGGATTAAATATTATAAAGCTGCAGTGTTTGTTTGTTTGTTTGAACGCGCTAATCTCTGGTACTACTGGTCCAATTTGAATGATTCTTTCAGTGTTGGGTAGTCCATTTATTGAGGAAGGCTATAGGCTATGTTTTTTTATTTTCAAAATTAGGGATCCGTAATAAAATTGCTATTTTGTAACACAAGGTGTAAAATCGAAAACCTATTTTTGCGTGCGCTGCAAAAACTATTGACAATAGAACAAAATGATGTACAGGCTATAATATAGGCAATATTTTATTACTTATAAACTATCACATGAATTATACTTTATATGGCAAAACAACGTTTGCCGGGTCAGCTAGTACACAAATAATTATTTATGAACGATGCGAGATTCGAACCCACAACCTCTGGCGTTCCGTGTCAGTGCTCTCCCAACTGAGCTAACCGTTCGAGCGACGACGTATCGTCATAAAATCTTGTATGCTTTGTTCAACTCTCAAAAATTTTGATTTTCAAATTTTATTTGTGTATGTATTAGAAGTGAGGGTTATCACTTTAAAAACATAACAAATTGTTTAGATTTACAAGAGCGACATCTCAAGTCAATTTCCTAATAAGCAAATATTGGGGTTGAGCAGGTTATCAACTGTAAAGTAGATCCTGTAGATGAAGCCACAACCTGAGAGTTGAACAAAGCATACAAGATTTTATGACGATACGTCACTCGAGCGGTTAGCTCAGATGGGAGAGCACTGGCACGGAACGCCAGAGGTCGTGGGTTCGAGTCCCGCATCGTTCATAAAATTTTGTTTGTCAAATTTTATTTGAATATTAACAATTGTCAATTGAAATATCCAATATATAAAATTCTCGTGTCACGGTGTGCGGGACCGAACTCCTCCGAAACGGCTTGACCGATTCTCATGAAATTTTAAGTGCATATTGGGTCATCTGAGAATCGGACAACATCTATTTTTAATCCCCCTAAATGTTAAGGGTGGTCCACACGAATTTTTTTTTTATTTTTTTTTTAAATTTGTTTGATTATGAGTCAGCATTAAAAAATACATACAACTACAAATTTTCACCTATCTACGATCAACAGTTACTTTTGTATCGCGATTTTAATATCGACAATACAACGTTTGCTGGGTCAGCTAGTTAACCTATAAAATAATAAGTATCCAAGTAGGTACATGTATTTAGGAAATGCATCACATCTACCGTAACCGCAAACCAGTCGCGGAAACGGTGACATGCGCCACAAACCGGTCCCTAACAAACACATCACGGAATGAATCACGACAGCTGACTCATCACCGTATGACAAATCAGCTGTTTTAAGGGACCGCGAGAGGACAACGGCTTGAATCATAATAGGCTTGGCCAAGCTACGTGTTTTGTTAGTTACTGGTTTTACCAAAGGCCATAAGATTATTTTATTATTATTTTTTTATTTGTTCAGTAGATGATAACTGATACGCCTTGCCCATTACAATGCAGTGCCACTCAGGATTCTTGAAAAACCCAAAAATTCGGAGCGGCACTACAAATGCGCTCGTCACCTTCAGACTTAAGATGTTAAGTCTAATTTGCCCAGTAATTAGACTAGCTACGGCGCTCTTCAGACCGAAACACAATAATGTTTATACATTACTGATTCACGGCAGAAATAGGCGCCGTTGTGGTACCCATAATCTAGCCGGCATCCTGTGCAAAGGAGCTTCCCACTGGTGCAAAGATTGAGTGTTTCTAGGAAATAGGTGGTGATGTCGATGAGGAATTATCTAAGACCTAAATGCCTTTAAAAAATATAACCAGAAATAAATTACTGGGCAAATGAGACTTAATATCGCTCAGAATTTTTAGGTTTTACAAGAATCCTGCGCGGCACTGCATTGTAATGGGCAGGGCGTATCCATTACCATCAGCTGAACGTCTTGCTCGTCTATGCTTATTGTCATAAAAAAATGTTTAAGACAAATCTGTTACGAATTTCAATAGAATTGTTAAAAGGGGTTGACGTGGTAAAAGAATAAACGATTTTCTTAGTACAGATTGGTAATAGAGCGACCGTTCACGCAATTTAAATAATATTTTTTTATTGATACTATATTTTATAAAACAAAAGAAGAAGGCCGCTGAGTTTCTTAATCCCGTTCTTTTCATGTGACAATTTTTAAATGGGCAGTATTGAAGTTCACTAACGGCCGTTCCCAATATTCAGTCTATCTCCGATTGTGGCCTACTTGAGATAAAAATCGTAACTATCGTTGACTTTTCCATCCCAATAAACTTATCGACGGTAACTCATCATATCCGCACACGCTGTCTGTCAATTGGATGACGTATAGCTTACCAGCGATAGAAGTTTGTATTGAAATTGTAATTCACGCGTCCCAAAATAAGGCGATAAGAATAACTTATCGGGTATATTGGGACAGCTTCAGATTATTGACAGCTAATTACTGACAGTAGAAGATAGTAATTTATCTCTATCTGTAGATAGTAAATTGGGAGCGGCCGTAGATAAGTGATTCAAGATACTTATCTTAATAAAAGTATTTTAATGAAAAAAAACTACCTATATGACGAAATAAAAGGCATATCAGCCATTCCATTTTAACATCTCAACAGACGGACGTAGAGCGATGTAATTGGGGTAGTATCTCATTTACTGCAGCCTAGGTTCCGGATTTACTTCCATAAGTCCAAGACGTCGGTTGTTGATACGCTTGTTCATGTCAGACATAAAGGCCTTAAAGGCCGTCAACCGGTGATTCCTCTGGTGTTGCAGGAGAATGTGGGCGGCGGTAATCACTTAACATTAGGTGGGTCACCTGTACGCTCGTTTGTCCACCTTTTCCATAAAAAAGTACCGGTCACACCAATTGCTACCGTATTACTGCTTCAACATATTCACAATGAAATTGATAAGATATAAACCGATTATCTGAGATCATTTTTACGTCTAGATAGACTGTGACAGCTGTGAAAACGACGAAAAAAAATTGAGTTTAGAGTTAACCCCTATTTTGAGCGATGCACGCACACTAACACAAAGTGTCATACAAATCGCGAATGTAACATGTAGCTTGTTACGCACACTAAACTTATATTCTTGGCCTGTTTTTATCAGTTGTCTAACAGCAAGACTATCTCGACATACACATTATCTAAGCCGCTTGTATCGATAATTTTTCGTATGGTAGAAATGTGTGATAAGTAAATTAGAATGAGTGTGTTTCCCTATATACAAAAACGCAATCAAAACTCTTCAGCATGGCTTGCTCGAAGGTTGATACATTGATGAGGATCTGAATAAAACATATCACTACGTGTTTGACGAAAGAAGAAGATTCAACAAACGTACCATGTTCCTTTAAATGTTAAAATGTTGTTGAAGGATCTGTCGGTAATGTCAAAAAAACAGCTTTCTTGACAATGTTTACACGGAATTTATTTCTTTTTTTTTATGGATGAGGAGGGCTAACGATCGTACAGGCCACCTGATGTTAAGTGATCACCGCCGCCCACATTCTCTTGCAACAACAAAGGAATTACAGGATCGTTGCTGGCCGTTTAGATACAGGCTTTTAGTACCCATATCTTATCGCGCTGGAAACACCGCACAAGGAAGCTCATTCCACAGCGTGGTTGTGCGTGGAAGAAATTTTCTTGAAAACCACATTGTGGAAGACCGCCACACATCTAGATGGTGGGGATGATTTCCTAATAGTTGCGCGAAGGTGGAATTGGGCGACAGGAATTCACAGTTTTTGTTCTAGTTCAAAAATTTTTCTTTCAGAATCTTGAAAGTTCTTAAACATTAATAGTTAATGAAATATTGGCAAAAAACGAAATGCCATTTTTTTTTCATATTTAATTATTTATAACTTTTGCAATTATTTCTGTGCTAATAAGCTAAATATAACACGCTTTTGGCACATTTTTCTAAGCGTCATTCCGGATCCATAATTTTAAAAGCGGTATCTATATTTTGTACCATTTTCAACTTGTCGACTAGACTAATGAAGCGACACTTCACAGAGCACTGGGTCCTCGACAAATCGAAAAGCTCTGTGTTGCACGCGGTCAAATAGTTCAAGCTGATACTTAGGTACTTGGAACTTTTTAATTTTGTCTCAAACTTCCAGATAGCTGCTCCAATTTTAAAATTAATACATACGAAATTGGAATGATGAAAATGATGATAAAGATATTAAGACTCCAACTAATTTAAAGGTCGAATGGAAAACACCATCAAAGGACGTATCAATATCAAACGAATTTCCCAATACCATGCACTTAAACGCTATACGCATATTACCTACAGGTGTGACGGAAATCGCTGTTGACAATTCTGAGGAGCACCGCGTGAAGATAATGAACATTTTGCGCTGCTTATCTCACCCACAGTAACGCAAGCTTTGCAGAAATTATATGCTTGAAAATTACTTATTTAACACCGCCCAGTAGAAGTTAAAGGGTAACCCGGAACGCTATGAGATAAGTTTTAAATAGGCACGGATTTTCTGCGTTTAGAACGTTTTGTTACCAAATTCTGAACAGTGTTTAACCTTGGGCTTATTTAGTTCTCTGTGACAATAATGTTTAATTTTTACGAATTAAATGTGTAACCAAAATTTATGAACGATGCAGGACTCGAACCCGCGATTTCATGGGTTTTGTTCTCTTACAAACTGCGTCAACCGTTCGAGTAGGTACGCATGGGTTGTAAATGTTGGACATATCTTGTTCAACTCTCAAAATTATCTGATAGTTTAGTATATTTAATCCCAAAAAATCAAAAAAAAGAAAATTAGGGATATTAGTTTAAAATTAGAAATTGTATAATCTTAATATTATATATAAATTACGTGACACGTTGTTTGTCCGCGATGGACTCCTAAACTAATGCACGGATTTTAATGGGAATTACTTCATCGTGTGCAGTTCAGTCCAACTTGAGAGATAGGATAGTTTTTATTTTGATTTGAGACCCATATTTATTTTTAATTCCAATATTTGTTTTGTATGGTCATATTTGAGATGAGATCTTATTGACGCACGGTTTGACAGTTCTACTGTGAAACAATCTCATTATAGTTAACAACAGGAAGCACTGACGTTCTATATTATGTATAGATTCAATATCATTGACAGGGAGCATATTTTACAAAATAATTCTTGGTGTTATAAAATATTATTGACAAATTCATAAAAATTACAGTATTTTTATTTATTATGCACAGAACAACGTCTGTCGGGTCAGCTAGTATTATATAATTTGCTAAGAACCTTTAGAGTTTAGGAGATAATCCTCCCAGTACTCGAAGTTAAATTAAATTAAGGATATAGGAAGCTCTTTTCACAAATGGTACACGTAAGTAAACATCATGGAAATTTGTACACATGTTTTCAGGGATACAGAAAGGTCGAGACTGGTCAGATATACGATCGTCTGTCGTCGTAAAATATATAAATGTATACTTAGTTCATTCACGGTATTCAACTAAATACTGTATTAATTATTTTCAAGCTGTTTGTTTCAAACCAATCAAATTACTAAAAAACTATTTTGTCATTTTTTTTTAGTTTATTTTTCAGTCTAAAAAGGAATCCATGATATTATGAAATATAAGTACATACTGATATAATTTGATTTCGAATCCTTCATAATGCCGCTTTGCCACTAATCTCAATAATTAAATTTTTATAATTGTTCTAGGACGTTGTTTGAAAAAGTATAAATAATAATTGCTACGATTGCTGCATTCATTAATTATTTCCGTGCCTCAACCACGCAACATATATCAATGAATGCCATCTTCAGCTTAACGACAAGACAATTATATTAAGGCGAAGGGTAAACAGAAAACACGCATTCAAGGTGTTTTTAGACAAGTTTTGTGGTGAAAATATAGCATCTGGAGCTATGAACACTACTTTATCCTGTTACACATACCCTTAAGTCTTACTTGTAGGTTGCTAATGCTTGCTGTTAGTTAAAGTTAACACTTCAGAACTATTATGAACTACCAGTTTTATTTGCAGTTAAACAAGTTTTTTCTCGGCATGAACCATTTGTTTAATATACTACTCTCATAAAAGTTGTTTTTATAGCTTTTACTTTTTTGTGTAGGTACATTTATTCAGATTAGTAATCAATAATGAGGATTGTAAGCAATTAAACTGTTTGCGCCTTTTAAAATGTTACATTTTCGACGCAAGAATTTTTAAAATATTGGCTTTGTTACATAGGAGCCGTGAACTCATATCGCTCAAGGTCGCCAGCATTAATTGTCGCCTTAAAGCGATTGTTTTTCCAGGCCCTCGCCACACCATGTGGGACAAATAGATTGCGAAACGAGGTCAAATGGCTGCGTCCTGAAATGTAATCACACACAGTATTACCCACGAACATTGCGACAACACTTGCCGTTGAAATGGGGATGCATGAATTGGTTAACATACCTACACGCTACAGCAAATTACTACTACTACGGTTAAAATGAGAACGGGTTGAGTGCGAATCACGAATGGTTCCGTACCGTGGTGAACGATATAACATATTACAGTCGCTTTACGAAATTTAAACGAACTTTCGCATAGGATTGACTTGTTGGCTTGCTCACTGAACGAGTTTAGAATTAGAGTAGTTGTTGTATGTAATAGTAATTAGTATAGTAATAATCTAGTATAGTAGGTATAGATTGTTAGTAGTAGCTCTAAGATTTATGTTTATATTAATTTAAATACTTAAATTTAAGTCAAGCCTCGATCGCAATAGGTCACTCTGTAAGGATAGGGGCTTTATTGGTTAAATAAATAATAATAATAAACATTGTGCTTTTTAAATACATTTGTAATAGCATATGATCCCACTGCTCGATTCTGCAGGTATCTGTTTTTTATTTTTGATAAAACTAACTTTAAATGAACGTTGAGGGAGTAAGAAATGTATTAGCTATAGGATGCCTATAAAAAATTTACCACAAAAAACCTGGTATTTGGTTGAGTTCCGTACTGAACTCAAACTCAATAGTATTGTAAGGCAAGGACGTTCATTCCATAGCTTGGTACTATGTGGAGGAATGTTCCTTGGAAACTGCACTGCAGGGACGCCAAAAGTACAGATAGCGAGGATGGTATTACATTTAGTAGCCTGTGGTGTGAGAGTGGAATTGGGCCAGCGATCAGGCCAAACAGTCAGATCGCCACAAGTTGTCTTAAGTGAAAGCAGTCATTTTCTTCATTCACTTTTTCTAACCAACAATGCATTATGTTAAAAATAAATTAATATTCCTGCAACATTCAAACAACACAAAACAGATGTAGACACAACGTCGCCAAAATCCTATAAGACAGACAATAAATAATCCGTCCCCTCAGCTATTACACTTACTGAACAGAACAAAAGGTCGAATTATTGAAGACTAACAGTAAAACGTCTACTACGCTTGGTTATTTATTTATTACATTTTGAACGAGTAGGACTTGAACTTATTTCTGTGAAACTGGTATGCTGTTTACCTACTTGAAAAGTTTAAGCTGTTTTTTCTTTTTCTTATGAAAATAAGGGACGAGACGAGCAGGACGTTCAGCTGATGGTAATTAATACGCGCTACCCATTACAATGCAGTGCCGCTCATGATTCTTGAAAAACCCAAAAATTCTGAGCGGCACCACAACAGCGCACGTCACCTTGAGACGTAAGATGTTAAGTCTCATTTGCCCAGTAATTTCACTAGCTGTGGCGCCCTTCAGACCGAGACACAGTAATGTTTACACATTACTGCTTCACGGCAGAAATAGGCGCCGTTGTGGTACCCATAATCTAGCCGGCTTCCTGTGCAAAGGAGCCTCCCACTGGTATAAAGTCTCTTGAAAAGATGACTTATACTACAATACTACAAACCCCTAACGGGCTTGGGGGGTTGTAGATAATTTATACGTTCAGATGAAGCCTCTTGCTGTTAGACAACCGCTGACAGGGCAGGTTTATTACTTTAGTGTGCGTGACAAGCTACGTCTTACACTCGCGATTTGTATGTCACTTGGTGTTATTATGCGTGCATTGCTCAAAATAGAGATGCACTGTCAACCTAATTTTTTACGACGTTTTCAGAGCTGTCAGAGACTATCAAGAAATATAAATGATCTAAGTTTGTAGCAATCGACTTTATATTTTATAATTCCGTAATAAACTCGAAAATCTAAATCAGTTTGCATAAAAGGTATCTACACAATAAAACTTTAATTCAATACACCATAGAAGCCAAAGGCTCAAAAGGCCGTTGATAAGATTAAAGTGAGTGTTTAAAAAATTTAATTGTCCAAATTCTGCAAATCTTATTAGGCACACGTCGAAGCCTTACAGTTGACAGAGCCTAATCTTTTGATTGTATTCTCTATCGAATAATGGAGCAAGGCGAAATCGTTCAACGTAACGCTAAGTACTGAGGTCTGCATATAATAATAATAATATACATACTAGCTGACCCGACAGACATTGTTCTGTAGATAATAAAAAAAAAACTGTTTTAAATGACGTATCTGTCAATAATTTTACATAACATCAAGAATTATTTCGTAACGTAATAATTGTTGTATTTATGAAATTGTTTCACAGCAGAACTGTCAAACCGTGCGTCACTAAAATACCTCTCACAGAAAATATGTTCATACTTACAAAAAAAAAAAATTGGAAATAAAAATAATTATGTATCCCAAATCGAAATAAAAAGTATTCTATCTCTCAAGTTGGACCTATCTGCACTGCATGAAGAAATCCCCATTCAAATCCGTTCATTAGTTTAGGAGTCCATCGCGGACAAACAACGTGTCACGTAATTTTTATATATTAAGATAACAATAAGATTTATAATATGCGAATATTTTATTAAACGGAGAGGTGGTAAAAGCAGTGGAATCTGCTATATTTCTAGGCATCACTCTTGATTCCAAATTGCAATGGGGCCCCCATATTGAAGGATTGGCGAGTAGGCTTAGTTCTGCAGCATATGCCGTTAAAAAAAAATTGATAGTTAACTGACAAAGATACAGCGCGACTAGTATACTTTAGTTATTTTCATAGCATTATGTCATATAATATATTATTATGGTGCAGTGCAGCCGATATTAATACCATCTTTGTGCTGAAGAAGAGGGCTATTCGCGCTATTTATAACCGAGATCCTAAAGAATATTAAGAGAAAAATATAAAGAAATAAACATTTTGACTGTTGTTTTATATATTCATAAGCCCATTGAGAATTTTGCTAGAAATTGTGATAGTCATAATGTTAACATGAGGAACAAACATAAACTGGTTATGCCTACTACTCGGCTAAGTCGAGTTAGTAAGTCTTTTGTGAGGCGATGTATATACTTTTACAACCTAGATTCCAGAAAATGTTAAAAACAAAAATATTACGATATTGAAAAGAATTGTTCAGAAACGTTTGTGTGGTAAATTCTACAGATTGAGAATGGAGCGACCGCTCTCAGGCTATTAAATAATAAGTTTAATTGTACAATATAACTTTGTAAACATATTTCTTGATGAAAAAAAAAGCCAGATGAGTTTGTTGCGCCCATTCTTCTCAGGTCTGAGGCATTCTCATTTGAATGGTAGTTTTTGACTTACAATAAGTGATGTCACATCCTATTTTGAATAAAATATTTGTCTTTGAATATATAAGGTTTAAATAGGACTTAATCATAGTTATTAGTGTCATTTTGTATAAAAAGTTAAGGGCAGAAATTATAAACGTACCTTCAGATAGAACTTAACAAGATCTTTCTAAAGGATACTCATGCAATTTATAAGTTATTCTTCACACGTCGTTGAAAACAAAACGTACGCCACCTCAGCGCTCATTACGTTATGTGTAATGGACAAATAGAAACGCAGGGAAAATATATAATTAGCATCATCCCAATATGCTTACAAGTTAAGCATTGTTCAAAACTCCGCTGTATATATCCGTGTATCACATTGTGTATCTCATCAACCAAAGAAGTTCTATACAAATGATTTAAGTTTTCTTTAGTGTTAATTCCGCCAATGTTTGTTTTTAAAACAATTCGACACGTGTTTCGCCTCTCCACGAGGCATCCTCAGGACGTGTTGTCTCGCCAAAATCTGGCACGAGACTGTGAAACACGTGTCGAATTGTTTTTAAAACAAATATTGGCGGAATTAACACTAAAGAGAACATAAATCATTTGTATAATTATGGATTTCCGCAAAGTAACGCCTAATTCAATAAAGAAGTTCTATCCAAGATCCGAGTATTTATATCAAATTTCACTTAGATAATTTATACGACTAGATAATCTCATGCTGTTAACGGCCTAATATACTATCTACAGAATTAGATAATTTGAGATAAATTACTACCTACTGTCAGTAATTAGCTGTCAATAATCTGAAGCTGTCCCAATATACCCGATAAGTCATTCTTATCGCATTATATTGGGAACGCGTGAATTGCAATTTCCATTCAAACTTCTATCGCTAAGTATATTGGGACAGTAAAGTCAACGATAGTTTAATTTTTTTTAGGGTGAACAATCCTTATCACTTAGGGGTATGAAAAATAGATAGTAGCCGATTCCGAGACCTACTGAATATGCATATAAAATTTGGTAAAAATCAGTAAAGCCGTTTCGGAGGAGTAAGGTAGTTCTAACATTGTGACACGAGAATTTTATATATAAGACTAGCTGACCCAGCAAACGTTGTATTGCAGATATTAAAATCGCGATACAAAAGTAACTGTTGATCGTAGATGGGTGAAAATTTAAAGTTGTATGTATTTTTTAATGCTGACTACTTAATCGAATTTTAAAAAAAATGTCAAAAAATTAAACCCTTAACAATTAGGGGGATGAAAAATAGATGTTGTCCGATTCTCAGACCTACGCAATATGCACTCAAAATTTCATGAGAATCGGTCAAGCCGTTTCGAAGGAGTTTAACTACAAACACCGCGACATGAGAATTTTATATATAAGATAATAAAGACCAAAAAAACCTAGTGAATTAATATTTATTCGCCACTTTATATTTTCATATTTTAGAGAGGTTATGTTTTAATGTATTCACTGTTATAGTATTATCTTGCTACACTAACACAAATCAAGTGGCTGAACAACTCTCCTTACAACGAACAGTACTTGATGTTCAAGAAGATTAAATTTACATAATACCATCGTCATCCGAACTCAATAACCGACTACAAGTACATTCCAAATGTGTTTTACAGTGCGCTAACTTGAATATAAATAGTACTATTATAAAACAAATCACCACCCACTGTGTATATTTAAGGAGTGAGGACAAACCCATTTGCTAACCTCCGCGTGGAAATATAAATATCTAATACTAGCTGTCCCGACAGACGTTGTTCTGTATATAATATATAAAATAACGAGCTGACCCGACAGACGTTGTTCTGTAGATAATAAACAAATACTGTTTTATAGAAATTTGTCAAAAATATTTCAAAACATCAAGAATTATTTCGTAAAATATGCTCCCTGTTGTTATAATGAAATTGTTTCACAGTGGAACTGTGACACCGTGCGTCAATAAATTCTCTTACAGAAAATATGTCCATCCACAAAACAAATATTGGATATAAAAATAATTATGGGTCCCAAATCGAAATAAAAAGTATCCTATCTCTCAAGTTGGACTAAACTGCACTCCATGAAGTAATCCCCATTAAAATCCGTTCATTAGTTTAGGAGTCCATCGCGGACAAACAACGTGACACGTAATTTATATATATTAAGATGTTTTTATATGAATTTGTCAATAATATATCATAACATCAAAAATTACGTCGTAAAATATACACCCTGCTGTCGTAATGAAATTGTTTCACAGCAGAACTGTCAAACCGTGCGTCAATAAATTCTCTCATAGAAATTATGTATGGACACATCAAAGGAAATACAAATTTGTTGTTTTTATTTAATTTTGCAGCATTTTCACATTTATTCACCTTTTAAACCTTCTCTGGACTTCCACAAATAATTCAAGAACTAAATTAGCCAAGTCGGTCCAGCCGTTCTAGAGTTTTAGCGAGACTAACGAACAGCAATTCATTTTTATATATATAGATATAAAATTCTTGTGTCATGGTGTTAAACATTGAACTCCTGCGAAACGGCTTGACCGATGAACTTTTGAGTGCATATTGGGTAGGTCTGAGAATCGGACAACATCTATTTTTCATCCCCCTAAATGTTAAGGGTGGTCCATACGATTTTTTTTTAATTTATTGACATTTTTTTTTAAATTTGTTTCGTTATGATCAGCATTAAAAAATACATATACAACTTCAAATTTTCACCCATCTACGATCAACAGTTACTTTTGTATCGCGATTTTAATATCGGCAATACAACGTTTGCTGGGTCAGCTAGTATTTTATACACTGATATCATAAGCCCTCTATCTACGATGCGTCCAAGAACCTTACATTATGACCACCATAAAAATAGAGTGTTGTAAACAATTTGTTATTTTTTAAAGTGATCACCCTCACTTCTGGGATTCATTACACAAATTAAATTTGAAAACAAAATTTATGAACGATGCGGGACTCCAACCCGACGTCCGCGTCGGGACACGCTTGACTCAGGGGAAGAGCGCTCGCACGGAACGCGAGAGGTCGCAAGTTCGAGTCCCGCATCGTTCATAAGGTTTGTTATCAAATTTAATAGACTGTTTTGTTAGAACAAATTTCTTATCTGGAAAAATGTTATTTTTGATCTGAGGTAAATAATAATATATTTTTTTATGAAAAAAAACGGATGAGACTTGGGTAATTGATACGCCCTACCCATTACAATGCAGTGCCGCTCATGATTCTTGAAAAACCCAAAAATTCTGAGCGGCACTACAATTGCGCTCGTCACCTTGAGACATAAGATGTTTAGTCTCATTTGCCTAGTGATTTCACTAGCTACGGCGCCCTTCAGACCGAAACACAATAATGTTTACACATAACTGTTTCACGGCAGAAACAGGCACCGTTGTGGTACCCATAATCTAGCCGGAATCCTGTGCAAAGGAGCCTCCGACTGATGAAAATTTCTTTCAAATTTGGAACAGATATGAAAACAAAAGAAATTTGCTTCGGCCTCTATTCTAATATCAGTCGAGATGACGTTCGAAATGAAATGTCAATTTGACAAATGTTGCCTGTAAGTAAGTTATCGAACGGACGTGTCTTCCACAAAAGTCACAGTAGGAAGAATATAATAGACTAGTGGACCCAACAGACGTTGTCCTGTCGGAAATTTCGGACACACGTCTTAAATTTGAAAAATCGGTCCATCCGTTGGGAGGAGTCCACTTAAATACACATGAGCAGGATAATTATATTATATCGACGGAATTGAGAATCTAAACCAATCTCAAATTCACTGGAACACACAAAAAAATCATCAAAATCGGTCCAGCCGTTTAGGAGGTAGTTTAATTGTGAATCAAAAGCATTATCAAATCCACCTGAAGACACACACCAATCTCAAATTCACTGCAACACACAAAAAATCATCAAAATCGGTCCAGCCGTTTAGGAGGTAGTTCAATTGTGAATCTAAACCATTCTCGAATCCTTTTGAATACACACAGAAAGTTTCATTAGAATCGGTCCAGCCGTCTAGGAGGAGTTCAGTGACATACACACGCACACAAGAAATATATATATAAAGATATGATAGTTGGGGCCGACTTTAGTTTGTCTCTGAATTAATAAAACTATGACAGCTGCCAGAAAACTTTTCATCAACGCCCTTACCGGCTCCTCACTGAATGCATCATGGAGGCTTATGATATGTGTGGGTAGATAAAGTAGACTACTATTTTGATAGAAGCACCAACCGCAATAAAACTAATATAACGACATTGACAGTTTGATGCCACGCCATTTTCATATTATTTTCTATGAAGAGGAAACGAATTAATTTAATTGAACAATGTTCATTTTAATTACGTCATTCCGCGACCTTCTCGAGTGAGGACTCGATAGAACTTTAAGAATGTCCTTAATCGGACACTTTATTATATAAATAAAAATGTATATTATATTATTATCTATCGTCAAGTTTAGTATTTATCTACCCCAAGATTCCTTACTGCACTTCGTTTTATGTTGTAACAGTAAACTTGTTTTCAACGATACTACCCAAATCACAGCACTCTGTGCCCTTCACCCTTGTATTTCACCACGGTCGCGGTGGCGCAACCAGTCGCCATTACCAACAAAATACATACAGCTCTATAGAGAATTACTCCCCTGTTGTTTGGTTCCGCAATCAATTTGTTGGCGTGTCACTTTTTTTCCACAATTAAAGTTTCATCTCTTATTTTATCCTCTTACATGTGAAATTTCCAAAAATCCCATGTAAGTGCTCACCAATGTCGTTTAAGGAAGATTAGTAAAAAAGTTTATGTCCGCAACGGTTAAGGCTCTGCGATGATGCATCAGTCAATCAGCACCACCTGTATGGTCACCACCTGTACTGTCACCAATGAGTGGCCGCAAACGGTCTAGTCGGCTCAAAGCGCTTATAGCAAAACTGCCATCCTATGGGCTTTCTGAGAGGTTGTGCAAATGGATCACCAGCTTTTTGGCTGATCGGAGCCAATCGGAGGGAATGTAGCAACGGTATATGCTATAACTTTAAACCTATACACGCTGGTGTCCCAGAAGGTTTTTTTTATATATAAGAGGGGGCAAACGGACAAGAGGTGAACGTGAACGTTATGGGGAGTGGTGGGGCAGCCCATGGACATATGCAGCACCAGGACTCAGGAGATGCATTGCCGGCCTTTAAAGTGGGAGTATGCTCTCTTCTTGAAAGTCCAAGTCGTATCGGTTCGGGAAAAGAGCGCCCGGTAATTGATTCCACAAAGTGGCTGTGCGAGGCAGGAAATTTCTTGCAAGACGCATTGCGTAACGTTAGTATATAACATTTTGACGGCCTCGGAACTCGGCCGCTGGAATCCACCCGAATAGCTCCTCTGATCACTCCC
Organism: Leptidea juvernica; assembly: GCA_949711755.1. Classification (NCBI taxonomy): domain Eukaryota; kingdom Metazoa; phylum Arthropoda; class Insecta; order Lepidoptera; family Pieridae; genus Leptidea; species Leptidea juvernica. The sequence goes on from CATIXQ010000011.1 coordinate 15,509,312, forward strand.
CATTATAAATGCGGCAGAAGATGAAGAGAGAAACTCACATCTCTCTTATAGCTTAGGTGCAATTTCGGCCTCACACGAAGTGGAGTACTGTTCTCATCTCTGCGCGGGCGCCCCCTATTACCACAATCATCCGTTTGACCGTATACGAAAAGCGGCTTCGAATTATCGACGATCAAGTCATCTCCGATCGGCTTGAGTCTTTTGCGTTGCGTAGAGATGTGGTTTCTTACTGCATGTTATACCGCATATATCACGGGGAGTTCTCAGGAGTTGTTCAGGTTAATACCGGTTTTTCCGAACCGATACGACTTAAAGGCTGGGAACGCCCCTTCACCCCTGCTTTTGCGGATGTGATTGCCTCACAACCTTGCTATAGCCTCTTATTCGTTTGTCCCCTCTTATATAAAAGGAAGGCAAGCAAATATACCGTATGGATTTCACTAATACGTAATAAACGAATGTACAAGTAATACAAGTTCACAAAAGCATAGTAAAATTTATTATTCAATTAAAAGCCTAAAATTAAACTCATTCTTACCAACGCGTTTTTGACTTGAATGATATGTATAAAACATTAGTCTATGAGTCTAGTTTACGCATAAGGCGAATGCGGGAGACCGTGTAGTATTAATAATAACTAAATTTAAACCTGGACAGTACCGTAAACAAAAAAACCGTAAATAGCCGCGCCGGGAGTGTTCCCAGTAGAGTTGCACATGTTTACAGTATGGGTACCTAGCACCTGTAAAACGTGGGCGGGATTATAATTAATCATCTATTTACGTTAATGTAAATTACCGCAACCAAAGTTGAACATATTGAACATGAAGCTGCGTAGAATGTAACCATAAAAACGGTTAAAAGTGAGACGAAATACAGTTTCTTTTTAACTGCGCTAGGCAAAGATGATGATGAAAATGTTACGACTGATTCAGTAAACTATTTTTTCAAAAAATTTTGTTAATTGTAGGTAAGACTGATAAAGGTCTACTGCCAGATTTAAAGTCGACTAATCTTAATATATATAAATTAAGTGACACGTTGTTTGTCCGCGATGGACTCCTAAACTAATGAACGGATTTAAATGGTGATTACTTCATGGAGTATAGTTCAGTCCAAATTGAGAGATAGGATATTTTTTATTTCGATTTGGGACCCATAATTATTTTTATTTCCAATATTTGTTTTTTTATGACATATTTTCGGTGAGGCGTACGGTTTGACAGTTCTGCTGTGAAACAATTTCATTATAATAGGGAGCATTTTTTACGAAATAATTCTTGATATTTTGATATATTATTGGCAAATTCCTATAAAACAGTATATTTTTACCATCTACAGAACAACGTCTGTCGCTTCAGCTAGTATTATTATATTTAAGTATATCGTCAATACAGCTGTTATAAATTAAGACCAAATCAAATCCCATCCCCAATCTCATTCAATACCCACAAAATAATGTGCTCAACGCGCCTAAGATTTGTCACTTACAAAGGACCGTTCCATGATTTGTGATAATTTAATGGTAAGTTATCATTTGCGACCCTTGCAATCAAATTACAATGATGTACATGGTTCAACAGTTCATTGGGATTATAGCTTCACCTCCGCACGCGCTAGAACAGCTACGGAACCTTTACTAGTGTCTTTCTGGACCTGATGTCACTGGCTGAGATCCAGAGAGCGTTCTTAGACTTTACTTACGTAAAACTTATCTGAGTGTGATAAAACGCGAACTTGACTTTTACATGCCTTGGTTATATAAAAATTTACAAATAAAAGGCAATAAATGCAGATAGCAGGTACTTTAGTTTGGTGATTTTATGTCTTTCTGCGCCCGACGCGGACCTCTCGAAGATGGCGCTTATTAGCTATCGTCGCCTTTGTTTGGCAAGACAATATCAGTTCTTCATTTTGAACGAAAAATATAAATTATTCAATCATCTATGATTACTCACCAGATGGATTGGGGGCTTTTGTACGGGAGGTTCTGGCGGCGGCCCTCTTGTCTTGACCTCGCTGGGTTGCCGCCTTATTGAAGGCCTGGCTGGTGGAGGATCTCTGGGAGCCTCTCTCGGCGAATGGTCACTTGTGTCTCTAGGTGATTCCCTTGACGCTAACGCTTCTGATATAGCTGCCACAAGGCTCCCACTAGGGGAACCATATGACCTTGTCTTTTCCGGCGACTTATGTGGTTGGGGGGGATTGTATCGTGGCACATTACCACTGCCGGTTCTGACTTGCCCATTTGAAGTAGCTGTTAAAAATTCAAAATAATTACTAAATAGGATTCATTCAAGGAGCCATCAAGGTATGACAGTGGGATATTAGTATGGATAGACAATACTTTAAGATTGTATGTGCTGGTTTAACTCCATGCACATAATATACCTAGTCTTGCCATATATACAGACACAAAGAAAAAAAATTTTCTATTTGCAAATAACATTTATTACTTTAACATAATACATACATTTATATAAAACAATTTAAAATATAAAAAGCTTATTCGAAGTGGTATCTATTGGCTGCAATACAGTCCTTTAAACATTGAGGCAAGTTATCAATAGAAGCATGCACTCTTTCCATGGGAAAATTCTTCACTGCCAATTATATGGATTGTTTGAGGGACTCATTTAGAGCAAGCTATACTCTCTAAAACTGCCCAAAAATCATAATCCAGTGGATTAAGATTAGGACTAGACAACAGCCAGTCTTCAGCTCTGATGAAGTCCAAAACGCTTGTTTCCAAACAAGACTGCAAAGACTGAGCTTTTTGACCAAGCACCGAGTCTTGCTGGAAGGACCATTCATGGTTATTGAACATAGTGTTGTAAAGGGGCTTACATACACATGTGCAGATGTTATGACACCTTACCTTACTTAGCGACATAATACCCCACCAAAGCCCATCAATAAAGTCGGTTAGTACCACCGTTGCATTCTGTCAACTGACTGGGAAGCTTCCTTAGAGCTTGGAGCATAAATATTGTAATTTTAACTGTTAAAATATTGCTCAATTGTAAAAAAATTCTCATCTGTAAACAAATTTTTCTGTGACCTCCCTTTGTGTACCGCTTCAGTTGTTGTTTGGATATTACCACCCTATTCTTTTTTAAATTATCAGTAAGAAAAGACCTTGAAAGTTCATCTTTTATAGGCTGCAAGTCCTAAGTCATCTTTTAAAATACGCAACATGGTTCTAGGTGCTATCTTCTTCATCTCCAGAGATAAAATCTTTTGCTTTCGGACAGGATTTCTTCGAATTCTTTCCCTTACTGCTTTGACCACCTTTTTTGTACAAACACTATGTGAATAGCCAGATCTTTTTCTGTCACAAACACGGTCTCATTCTACCTATTAATAGCCCGGTACACAAACATTTAACTAATATCAAGCATATGGAGAGTTTTAAAAATTGCATTTGGCTCCATACCTGCTTTGTGTAATGCAATCACAGCGATTCGGTTCTCTTTATTAACCCACTCCATTTTAATATCGTAAAATATTGTACAATGGCCAGACTAAGTATAACATTTCATCTTTAGAGCCCTTTCACACTACAACTTATCAGAGTCCGATCCTTACCCATAAAAATGTTGTCTGCTATATTAATATGGTTAATAAATAGTAGTTCAAATGTAAGTAAAGTTATAATCAGAGCTAACACATTTGATGATTTTGCTGAATACCAAAAAGCCCATCTTTGTGGGCAAAACAAAATACAGTATTTTTACAAAAGAGCATACAAATCAGTATCAAATAAGTGTTATATCCAGAGTAGACAATAAATTAATATAACAAAAAAAACGAGAAAGACAAGCACTGTATTTTATTTCTAGATTTATGTTAGATATACACATACAAGAATGGATAGGGGATTTGAAAAATAACATGCTACTTTTGTAATTTCCTTGAGTACTATAGTTTGGGAGTTTATATAAATGTAGTTATATCATCAAAATTAATTGTTGTTGTAAAACACTATCATGAGTTATCTCTTATCATTTGATAACAAACCCACTAAATGATAGCACAGACATTGTTTTACGAAAATTAAGTGCAATTTCATATATTCCTAGGAAGATATTATAATAATTATTAGCAAATTACTGGTAATTAAGACATTTACTGGAAGTTAATTATTCATAAGTACTTCCTTTTAATTTAAAGAGAAATCTAAGAGGTTAAGGGAAATATGCACCTTAACTGTAGTACTCTTATCAATATTGTATTTTATATGTTATGTATTATTATTTTTTAATTTTATTTTTCATGTCTAAGAATTAAGACCAGACTGCAATGGATACATAAAATGAGTGAAAAAATATAGTTATATGTTATTTTAAGCAAAGAAAATATGACAAATAAGCATTTGCAAGAAATATTTTTATGAATTTAAGCAAACTAATAGTACCTCTATTCTTCTTATATCTCCTGATAAGGAGTCCTAATAGTATTATGTTGCATTAAAAAATCGTAACAAATAACTGGCAGAGCAATTATAGAAAAACTTACATCCAACATTGCTTGTTGACTTTCCTGTAGGTCGTAGCTTTGGCATGCCGCCCGCAAACAACCCTCCCAGACCAGGCATAGCACCACCATTGGGAACACTGCTTCCACTTCTTACTCCATTACCAACAGGGCCACTATTTGATACACTTGAAACTTTCCCAGGGATGTAGGGTCCACTCTTGTCCACTGTTACTGTTTTCTTTAATTTTGCTCCTTGTCTTATGGAATTAAGAAGGGCGCCTCTATCATCAGATGAAGCCGATTTTGTTGCACCGAAAATAGGCGGCGGTGGAGGCCCTGGCGGGGGCGGAGGCCCAGGAGGTGGCGGAGGTCTTGGAGGCATCTTAGTAATCACTTATCACTTAATTCACACAGCCATAAACTTTTTATTAAAACTGTCAACAGCCACTATAAGCTCCTCTATGGCTCCAAATGACAACACTCGACCAGAAGCACGTCACACAACACTTATTCATTCTAATTTACATAAATAAAGTCGAGTCTTTTGCGAAAACATTAATCATTGCCTACGTTTAAGGCACAATATTAACCTCATTTTAAGCTCAATGAAACGAGATAATCGAAATGTTATCATTTACTGCCGATAACTTTATTGTATTATAAACACATAGTTTTAAACGGTCGTAGTCAAGAACGAACATTAAAATAAAATAGTAATTCTTAAATTTCAATATGGCGGAGTCAGCTGTCGCCTGTCACATATAATGTTGCCATTTTAATGTTAACGATTACGTCTACGAAGGCGCAGGCAGTAGAAGTGTACCAACTACCACATGGAAAGAAAAATATTATAATGACAACCAGTTCGAATAAGATGTTACGAAAGTAGCGAATAGTAATAAAAATAGTGACTGGACTAGTGCGAGAAGATCTCATCCCTATGAAGGACTTCCAATAGGTCTGACACTAGCCAGTACCTGCACATATTGGGCGTGAGTTTCATCTTTATCATCATTTCAGCTGAAAGATGGCCACTGCTGGACAAAGGCCTCCTCCAAAGATCATCACGACGATAGGTCCTACCCTGCCCTCACCCCACCTATTCCGATAATATTGACCAGGATCATAGGTCCATATTGTGGGGGGCCTAGCAACACTGCCTACCACTTCTTATATATAAAATTCTCGTGTCACAATGTTCGTTCCCGTACTCCTCCGAAACGGCTTGACCGATACTCATGAAATTATGTGAGCATATTGAGTAGGTCTGAGAGTCGGCCAACATCTATTTTTCATACCCCTAAATGTTAAGGGTGGTCCACACGATTTTTTTTAATTTCTTTGACATTTTTTTTTAAATTTGTTGGATTATGAGTCAGCATTAAAAAATACATACAACTTCAAATTTTCACCCATCTACGAGCAACAGTTACTTTTGTATCGCGATTTTAATATCGGCAATACAACGTTTGCTGGGTCAGCTAGTATAATTATATAAATCATTTGTAATTATATAAATTTATTATTGAGATGCGATGGCAATCTTGCATCCTGTGGTCTGAGGAAAAAGTAAACTTCTAATTAAATATTGAAAATTTCTACTTCGTCATATATATTAATGTCGGTAAATTATCTAGGCAGGTATAAGATTAAAAAATGACATTTTTAATTTGAATTTTATCTTCTTACCAAAATTTATAACAATATAAAGCTCAATTTATAAATTAATGCTAAATATATGACATAATATGCATCAAAATGTTGTACTGGCACCGGCAGATTCAGGATGCATCGATGTGTAATTCACAAGATTAGAATCAAGGGTTACTTCACTTCCGCCATGGCTAACTACAGTTAATTCCCTCGCAAGCCGCTCCGCTTCAGCTCGTTCTTCAGCAATTTTGATTTCTCTTTCTACGTTAAGACACTCCTCCTCTTGAGCACGCTTTTCTCTCATTTCTATATTCTCCCTATATTTAACAAGGCGCGCAGCTAAATATTTGATAGGATCTGCTGGTTGATGCAAAATGACCTCAGCTATGCACTCACGCAAAGCTTTACCGACATTTAACTTTAAATATTTAAATTCATCAGTAACTCTGGCATCATCAGGACATAGCTCAAACATATCTAAGTGACTCCGAATGCGTACAAGATTACCAAAACCATCGTTTTCATATTCACTTGCAGTATCGTCTTCACGATAAATATGCTTTCCCTCGTCATTGATATAATATCGGCCATAGTTGTCATATAAGTATACAACACCGTCTCGCTCTTCTTTAACTTTTAAAAGAATACCTGAACTGTCCAACATATACTCACTAGCTGTCGCATAAGCTTTATAAACTCGCTGCCTCGTTGAGTCAATAAAATATCGGCCACATTCATCGTAGAAGTAAACGTGGTTCCCATCGTCCGTTAGAGGTACCAGTTCTCCAACTTCATTAAGTTGATACAACGTTTCATCATCAGGGATTTTATATATTTTTCTACTATGTTCGTCAATATAATACGTACCTAACTCATCCGTATACTCTTCTCTTATATCAGCAGCGCTCAAAATAGAAATAATTGACTTATGGCTCCTCTCTCCAAAGACGGCCAAATCCCATACATAACACAGTTCTGTTACTAAATGCTCTCTCTTTTCTTGTTGTAAGTCATGATTGAAAATTCGAAATGTGTAAAAATCTTCACATATACATAAATCATCCTCTGGTACACATTCAAGATGGACATCAGCTAAATTTTGAAGTTCTTTTAAACTAGTTTTTTCGCTTTCAAGATTCTGAAGCCGTTTCTCTAAGTAATCTTTTTTTTGTTCCAATGCGAGCCTAGCTGGATTAGTAGGTTCTAAGTTAAGATTATATATTTGGCTTTCCAACTCATTAATTTTCTTATATATTTTGCCAATTTCCAAATTGTGGTTTTGTGTAGTACGGATCATAGAGGCGAGTTCTCTCCCTTTAAGTTTTAAATTTTTAAGCATTCTTTCTGTTGTGGCATTTTTTGAAATGTTAAGTTCATTTATAATATGTTGCAAAGTTTTAGCCAGATCTTCATTAAGACGTGCATTTGGGTTTACATATTTAGTTAGTTCAACCGCCATTGAATCAGTTACTGAATCAATCCAATCCAAAAATTCTTCGGTATCGCTTTTAACTTTGTACTTGAACTCATCATCAGAATCAAAAGTTCTAAAACATTTTAACTTTTCATGAAGTATATGAGAAATGTCTATGTGCATTGCTTGAAGTAACTCTATCTCAGAATTTATATTAAATTGATAATCATTCGACAAAGTGGGCTTATATTTATCCATATATTTTTGAAAATAATGGAGTCGTGCATTTGTTGCATCAATTGTGAAACTTATCGCTTCATATATCTCATCTCTTGGTAGTTCATTAATGCGCATCGCAAAATGCTCAACTTCGTTAACAATGTGCAGCCATTGTAAGTGAAAATCAACGATTATATCAATTACTTGAGATTTTGTCTCTCCTTGTAATGCATTGCGCATAGAACACATAGTGTTAAATAGTTTATCAGAATAATCAGTTTTTGTTAAAAAAATAACTGGAACTTCATAGAAGTATTTTACTATTTTAGCTATATCAAATAGAAAGCCATCTGACCCCTGTTTATCTAAATTATATTTAACTAATCTCCTATGAGACGACATCTTCGTTATATATTTTGATCCTGAAAGTAGGTACCTATATAAATAAATTTAACTTGTACTTCGTGTAATATAAAAACGAATAATATATGAAAACACTTTTAAGTTTCAGGCTGAATTTTATTTATATGTCAAAAGTCTAGGTGAAAAGATCATGCATAGAGTTGACAAATTCTCAAAAAAAGAAACAATTAATATATTTATACTTTGACACCAACCAGCACTCAAATTTTCGTCCAATAAAATCTCTTTCTTAAATCTATAGTATTTTGTTATTATTTATTGAAGTGAAACTTCTTGATTGACGTATGAGAGAAATTTTATGGCAAATCGTCTCTATTTTCGGTTACGCGCCATTTTGTTTTTTTAATCCAAGATGGCCGTCGCACAAAGTTATGATTTCAACAGTATTGATATCGAATCCGAGGTTCTCGAGGGTGCAGAGAACGAATTTAGTATCATGTATTAAATCCATAATGGCCGCCGCCCAAATTTATGATTTCAACAATATGGATATCATTTCCGAGGTTCACGAGGTTACAACGCGCGGCCTCGAAAACGTAGAACATCGTTCCCACTAGCTTTGTATCGTGCAGGTTAAGCGCGCGGCTGCGAGTAAGTAGAACATCTTCACTCCTGGTGTTGTATCGTGCAAGCATAGCACGCGGCCGCGAAAAAGTAGAACATCTTCCCTACTAGCGTTGTATCGTGCAGGTTTAGCGCATAGCCGCGAGTAAGTAGAAAATCAAATAATTTCTAATATCGACAAAAACATTTGGTTTAGAGAACAGATTAGGATAATTAATATTAACGAGATTTAAAATTTGTTTTCCAAAGAAGTTTATATTCTGCTTTTGTAGTTTGTACACACAACATTTTTTTAGTGACTCTTATATATTATTTAAACGTGTTATAAGTTACATACCTATTATAAAATTTATTTTGTGTATTTCAAAATAGCTTCTGAAGATTTTGATGAAATTGGTTAGAAAGGTTGATTTTTGAGTATGACGAAACGATGAAAATGAATCTGTAGAATCTGTCTGTACATATAATATATCTCGGAGCAATTATCAAGCCTGGAGAATTTACTATAAGTTGAGCTGTACAGCACTGGTTTGACTTTTCTAACGTACGCGAACAGAACTAACTACTTAACTACAAAATCCACAAACATATCTCACCTTGTCTGTTTTGAAATGCAAAACAATAAGCTGACGCTAATTTATTTTATCTTGAACACCAGTCTGGCGACCATCACGTGTGTGATTTAAAGTACCTACTGTTTTAAAGTACCCACTGTTTTAAGGCGAAAAAAGTGTATTTTTGTTTATATTGTTCATTTCCAAAAACGCATTTAATCAAAAATTGGCTTGCATTACTTAAGGCTGTTAAAGCTGTAGCAGTAAGAAATCAGATGAATACGGGTGAGTTGTCATTTCACAGGTTTATAGGTTTTTGATTGTTACAATTATTGTTACTAATCGTAACAATAACTGTAACAGTAACAATAACTGTAATAATCAAAAATAGCTTAAAGCTAGTGTGTGTGAGCTATTTTTGATTTATGAGTAATAAAATGCTGGATTTTGAATTTGTTTTTTGAAACGTTTATGGTTATGCCTACTATGTTTGTAAATAAACTCATATTATAGCCATTTTTAGAAATATGCTAAAATATATTGGTTATAGTGTTGTGCTATCGATATATCGCATCTAACAGTAAGTACTTATAATTTGAATATAAATGGTTCAAAACAAATATTAAGATTTAATTTCCCAATAAATTTACCAATTTATATCTACATAATTCTTTATCGATTAAACTGTTTCATCTTATATGAGTGGGCTCCCGGTGGATGGAACAGTAGAGAAGAGACTCTTTTTTTTTTCTCTATACACACAAAAAATTTGAAGTCTTCAAAACATTCTTGTTTTAGTTCAAAGTTTTTTGTTTCAAAATGTTATTTGGAATCAAGAAAAGAAAAGTTTTGTGTTGTGCCTACCATATTCAAAAGTTATCGTACTTATTTACTTTTGGATTATACAAAAATAAACAACATATTAGTGGCTCTTGTTACTCTGTTGAAAATAAAGGTCACCTATCATTTCTGTCTAAGTTTAATATTTAAGTTTTTTATTTATTACTATTTAGAAGAATGTGAAGTAATACCTAATTACTTCAACAGAAAGTCTCACCAAAATTGGTTCAGTCGTTCCGGACGTTACCCAGAATACATAAACATTATTTAGACTTATTTATTATTTTTATGCTATTTTGAAATTAAAACAATTTGAATCATTTGTGTACTATTGGTTCATCAGTGTCAAAAATGAAAACATGAGTTAAATATTATGAAAAATTTACACAAAAACAATTATTAACCTATTATCTGTTTTTGAACTGCAGGAATGTTTAAAGATTGTCAAAAAATAATTAACTCACAAAGAGAGCTTCCACCTATTTCTAGAAACCTTCAACGTACTGTAGATCAATTACCAACACTAAGAGCTTCATGTACTCCGCCTATTACTCCTGAATAATTTACTGAGCCGCGTATTGATGACACTCTTCGAAAAATGATATTTAACGAGTATAAAACTTTGCAGCAAAAGTGCAAAAGATTAAAACGCAAAATTACATCATAAGAAAAATTCAAAAATTTTATTAGGAAGAAAATAAAGTTGCCAACCTTAAAGCGTTGAAATAACGTAGGTGTTATTGTGAATTCGAAAACATTTTTTTTTGTCATTCAAATATAGTTATGGTATATATTCAAATTCAAAATTTCTTTATTTGTACACAGTCATTTACAATCACATATGAAACTCTCCTGGTAGATTTAGATAATCTGTGTTAGGAGAGAATCGCTCATTGCAAGTTAACAAAACAATATTAAAAACTAAAAGTAAGGAAGTTATTGTCTCTAGTTGAATATATATTGGTGGCGAGTAGAAGGAATCTTTTCTGTAGCAATAATCCTTCTTTATTTTGTTCTACGGGTGTCTTCTAGAGGTTTAAGAGATTATTGAGATAGGTGATTGATAAACAGTCTGTAATATATAATAAATGTAAAATGCGTAATATGTAGGTATAGGCTTTAGTAAAATATATATCCAATAGCGTGTTAATAGGTTTAAAAATAAGATCTTATGATTTAAATGTCGTATTAAAAATAAAAATATACTAAATTATTTCAAGTTACACAAACAAATAAAGTATTTTTCCCTAAAATCTATACGTTCAATCCTATTATTATAAAATGCATCATGATGTGAAATGTAGATTAAGTATAATGAAAAATTTATATTGCGTGCTATTACAACTAATACCTTGTCGGCTTGCAAAATATGTGTTCCTATAATGCGACCTCTGGGAAACCAATTTCGATATTGAACACTTTGGGATTCCGTAATTCTCTTGTCTACGGTACTTACTAGTTAATCCACAGTCCATACTAGTTACTATACTAGGTACTTGTCAAACGTTTTGGTAAAATCTTTCAAGTTTCAATAGATGTGGCAACTTTGTACGCGTCTACGATTTGTTTTATGAAAAGGTCGTCGATGACTTTGCGATTATACAAAATTACAAAGAAAAAGTGTTATCCTCGTTCACGCTACTATATAAATACATTTTTGTGATAAATATACACAATGGCCGGTGCAATGTTATTTGAGAGATCACGAGTCGCATCATCGAACAGGGACGACGACGTCCGCATGACCGACAAAATGGTTAGTACTGGAGAACTCCCTGAAGATGATGAAGAAAATATAAGAGCTAAAGAACAAGGTATCTTAAATCTCGGCGAGAAATACAAGAAAGAAGGAAAAGCGAAGGAGCTGGCTGATCTGATAAAAGCTACGAGACCTTTCCTAAGTTTGATAAGCAAGGCTAAGGCAGCAAAGCTGGTACGTTCTTTAGTGGATTTCTTTTTGGATTTAGAAGCTGGCATTGGAATCGAGGTTCAGTTGTGTAAAGAATGTATAGAATGGGCCAAGGAAGAACGACGTACATTCTTACGACAATCCCTAGAGGCGAGATTGATTGCTCTATATTTTGATACTGGTATGTACACTGAAGCTCTAGACCTTGCAACTGCCCTACTCAAAGAACTGAAAAAGTTAGATGATAAAAATTTGTTGGTTGAAGTTTTACTATTGGAAAGCAAAACCTATCATGCTCTCAGCAACTTACCAAAAGCTCGTGCTTCTCTCACATCAGCTAGAACAACAGCTAATGCTATATATTGTCCTCCCAAAATGCAAGCAGCATTAGATTTACAATCAGGTATCCTGCATGCTGCAGATGAGCGTGATTTCAAAACTGCTTACTCATACTTTTATGAAGCATTTGAAGGGTATGACGGAGCTGACAGTCCAAAGGCTTTGACTGCACTCAAGTATATGTTATTGTCTAAAATTATGCTGAGTCAGGCTGAAGAGGTTGCAATAGTTTGTGGTAGTAAAACTGCCCTTAAATATGCAGGTAAAGAGTTGGAAGCCATGAGAGCTGTTGCAACAGCTTCTCACAAGAGATCCCTTGCAGATTTCCAGGCGGCTTTGAAAACATATAAACCTGAGTTGGAAGAAGATGCAGTAGTTCGTGCACATCTTGGTGCTCTATATGACACTATGTTAGAACAGAATTTATGCCGTATTGTTGAACCTTACATGAGGGTACAAGTCGATCATGTTGCACGCTGCATTCGTCTACCTGTTGTGCAAGTGGAGAAGAAGTTGTCTCAAATGATACTTGATAAGAAACTTAATGGAATCCTAGATCAGGGTGAGGGTGTTTTAATTGTTTTTGATGAGTCACCACTTGACAAGACTTATGAAACAGTATTGGAAACAATCCACCACATGAGCAAAGTTGTTGATACTCTTTATCAGAAAGCTAAGAAGTTATCATAGGCCGAGGTAAATCTGTAGCATTAAAGTTTTATTATATCAAAGAAAAAACGTAAATTGTCAGTTGAAATGATTGTAAATGCTATTTTTTAACATGCTAAAGTTTTTCATTTTAAATAACAGATTATAAACTAATCATAGTAAAACCGACCCTTTATTTACTGTTTGAAATGGATGTTTAATGAACTAATAATGCATCATTATATTACTTATTTCTTTCTAACTTAAGCTAGTGAAAAATTATAATATTCTGTTTAATTGAGAAATAAACGTGTTCTCTAGATATATCTTTTATTTACTTTTGTAGGTAGGTGGAGCTATTCTTAATTTTGGCAAATACATAAAATAATTTACATTTACAACATAAGTTTTGACATAGATTGATTTATTGTTGTTTTATTTATTTAGAGCATTGGTAAGAAACATTGTGGTCTGAAAGAAGATGTGACAAAAATTGAGCAAGGTAAGCTGAGATGGTTTGGACATGTCGAGAGAATGAATGAAGAACGATTGACAAAGAAAGTGTATAAGGCCAGTGTGAATGAAAGTGTTGGAAGGGGTAGACCTAGGCGGACGTTTTAAGATCAAATCAGGGATGTCTTGAAAAAAGGCCAGGTCAAGAGTACCCTAAATCGGAAAGGAATAATGAAAGTAGATGAAGCGAAACAAGTATGTAAGGATCGTAGCAAGTGGAAAGAAGTGGTCTCTGCCTAGCCCTAGGGGAAAGAGGAGTGATTTTATGTATGTATGTATTGGTAACAAGATCATAAGCTCAAACCAAAAAACAATAAAAGAAGAATATTTAAATCATTTTTTTAATATACTCTTTAACAATAAAACCCCCACTAGGTTAGTGGACAAACAACCTGACATAGATTGACACAAAAATAAAATTTCATCATGATTAATGTTTTCGTTACTGTGCCTAATGTTTTTTTTTTACATTTTCAGTATTGAAATCAAATACATATTCTGTGCTTGTAATTAAGTGTATCTCAATATGTATTTAAGCATCCATGATATGAATTTAAGCTAGCCAAACTTAAGAGTAAAGTTTTGGCTTAAGTTCAGTGATCCTTGCTGAGTCATTGTCTTCAAACTAAGAATAAGTAAATACAATGTTGTTTTTGTAATATAATACTAATACTTCAGCCAAATATTTTCTTATATGTATATTGTTGACCTCTTGGCTCAGTGGTTAGTGATATTGATGCTAGGGGACTCAGTTCAAATTTTTTGTTTATGTGTTGTGCATGTTAATATATTCTGAATACTTTATATGCATGTTTGCTCTCAACATGACTTGCTAAAATCACAGGGACACATTAGCAACAGACAGGACTTTTTATTTTCAAATAAAGAATGTTTTAAAATTTTAGTTGTCATGGTAGCTAATATGTTCATATGTATCAAATCTTGTTACTGAATCTGTTATTATCAATGGATTTTTATCATAAGCATTAGTGGATTTATTGTAAAGAAATTATAAAGGCTACTTTTATTGGTCCAAAGTAGGTACAAAATTTTGTCTATGCATTAAATTATATCATCGTTTTTTGTGACCATAATAATATGGCTACTGAAGTCTAGGTTGTCTTATAAAATGGCTTACAGCAAGTTAACAGTATTCACATTTCAATGAACCTCAATGATATGGGTACTTGATACCTAACTGATTGGGGTGGAAAGGATTATAAACACTTGACCTACAAGCAAAACCAAGAGTATGTCATATTAAACAACCAATGAAAGTATGAAACTGACTTTTTGTATCTGTTCGTTTAGAGTCGTAGCCTCATGAGAGTCTTTTTAAGTATGACTGACAAACAGGTTCCTGAGCTTTAACTGCTTATTCTTTCTGTCCCACAAGACACAATTCAAAATAATTATGTAGAATACAAAATGTTTATTTTCTTTAGCAAGTATGTATATAAATCAATATTCATGATTGGAGCCTCCTTTTAAGCACTATAGCGCCTGTGTTAGAAGACTCCGCTCTTCCATAGCTTATTAATATTTATTGCATTATTTACAGACAATCAAACTCTAACTACTAAGAAGTATATCTAAAAAGTATGTATAGTAAGAAATAAGGTGTGTGCATTGGGTGTGTTGTGAGTGATAAGTAAGGTGTGAGAGGTATTATGAAGTGTGTGTGAGTCAATGTGTATTTGAGATCTAATGAATGAATATTGTATAAGTATGTCTATAATAAAATGTTTGTGTTACTGTTAAATTAATATGATTGTGTTAAATGTTCTTCAGTTTCTGTATAAGTGAGTGAATTTATCCAACTTACTAGCATTGTTTTCATAAAGTTGTTTTGAATGGATACATATTTCCTTGTTTACCCTATTATAAAGGCTGAGAGAATGCTGATATGAAACAATGTGAACAACCTCTAAAATACCCAAGACAAAGCTAATGATTTTTCAGACACCTTAGCGACATCACATAGTATGAGATTGTAGCTATGATAGCCATTTAGTATGTAACCAGTTAAAGGATATAGCTACTGAGTCCACCCCTTTATCTTTACCTCGACCCAGTGAATACAAGTCAGGCAACGAACATTAGTCAGTCTTTGACCAGACTTCTCATTGACAGGTGTATAAATTTCACAAATCCTTGTTTCCGTGGAAGTTGTTGTACATGACTAATGAGTCCGAGGTAGAGTCAGTTGATTTATTCGGCTATGATATTATTTCTGCCTTCACTGTAACATCTATTAGAGCTAATAGATGAAAAAGTGAATTCATTTTGTATCTTTTCTGTAGCAGTGGTCTGAAACTTACTTCATAGGTGCAAGTTCTCCTGCATAAATGGAACTAAGTTGTAATAAGCCTATGAACATTACATATTTCGATTTTTTTACGGCTGTTCCCAATATACTATCTACAGATAGAGATAAATTACTACCTTCTACTGTCAATAATCTGAAGCTGTCCCAATATACCCAATAAGTCATTCTTATCGCCTTATATTGGGATGCATGAATTGCAATTTCCATACAAACTTCTATTGCTGGTAAGCTTACGTCGTCCCATTGACAGATGTGTACGGATAAGGTGAGTGACCGTCGATAAGTTTATTGGGACAGAAAAGTCAACGATAGTTACTATTTTTATCTCAAGTAAGAGATAGACTGAATATTGGGAACGGCCGGTAGGGACTAGAGCAAGTAGGACTCGCCTTAAGAGTGCTAGCGCTCTGGGCAAACAAACCCGCGCGTTACCCTTACGCTGCTAGTTAGTATATATAACTCTTTCAAAGATGCAGTGTAGGTGCATAACATGACTGGTTGAAAATGCCCACATTTTTCAAGTTAAATGTTATTTTTGAATTATTAATAAAAACTTAATTATTATTTTGCTTTATATCTAAGAATGTTCTCAGCAACTTAACTAAAGCTCATGCTTCTCTTACATTTTCTAGAACAACAGCTAATCCTATCATTGCCTCCCAAAGTACAAGCAGCATTAGATTTACAATCAGGTATGCTGCAATTAAAACTGAATGCTATTTTGTAAGGCTCTGTCCACATACACAGAACGAAAGCAAGCGAACGGACTTCCGTCCATGTCATTCGCCTCGCCCTTTCTCTCTTCTCTCTTCTAGCCTGTTTCGGTTTTATGCTTTCTTTTGCCGTCGTTCGTCTGGATGCGGCCTGACACACTCATGTTTTTCATTTTAAATAACAGATTGTGTGTCTCATTTATCACGGGGAGTGTTCCGAAGAGCTGTTTAACCTGATTCCTGTCGCCGAATTCCACCTTCGCACGACACGCCACAAGTTAGGATATCATTCCCACCATCTGGATGTGTGGCGGTCCTCCACAGTGCGGTTTTCAAGGAGCTTTCTTCCGTGTACTACAACGCTGTGGAATGAGCTTCCTTGTGCGGTGTTTCCGGGACGATACGACATGGGTACCTTCAAAAAGAGCGCATACACCTTCCTTAAAGGCCGGCAACGCTCTTGTGATTCCTCTGGTGTTGCAAGAGAATGTGAATCACTTAACACCAGGTGACCCGTACGCTCGTTTGTCCTCCTATTCCATAAAAAAGATTATAACTGAAACATAGTATGGTAAGTGATACGCAATGCCGCTTAGGATTCTTCAAAAACCCCAAAGTATGAGCGGTTTCGATATAGCTCTCGTAAACTTGAGACATAATTTCTCATTAGTCCAGTCATTTTTATAGCTAAGGGATGCTTTAAACCGAAGCACAAATAGTGCTTGCAGATCGCTTGGCCGCACAAAAAGACGCCCTTGTGGTAACTAGCTCTATCTAGTATCCTGTGCCAAGAAGTTTCTCTATTGTAAAATGATGGAGTGGACATACGCTGCGGGAAGTAAACGAACACATCCCAAAGCAGTCGGTTACCAGGCACCAGGGAACCGGATAAGAGTTCATCCCCGACCTTCGTGGAGAGTTTCCGTAGATAAAGATGTCCATAGTCTCGGAAAGTTGGCATGAGGTGAAGATGCAATCGAGTGCGTTTTTTATCAATTCTGATTAGGGAATAAGTTTTACGCCACTGATTAGGAATTTAAAGATGTGGTGTTGATGACGCGGACGATATCTAAGAAGTTATACAAGATATTTCATCACGATATCATTGAGCGGTGGTTTGATGCCTTATTTGTGAATGTAATAAAACACCTTCCTAATAAGTGTAAAATAACATACTTAATAATATGTGAAGGTACACACATAGGATATGCAGCTCTATAGCTGAGGACTTACTCGCTTAGAATGTATATCAAGTCCGATTTGAACTAAAAACCTTGCTGTGGACCATAGTTGGCAGACGCGAGGTTATATCAACAAATCTTATTAATTGCTACATAACACAAATAGGCTTGTGAGTAATAAATTATGCTCGTTCAATTTATCCATACTTGGTGTTCAGTTTCTAGTTTCGCTTTGTCACAATTTAAACTTAGATATTGAAAATAATGTTCTATATTTTGTTTGGTTTTCTATTTAAAGAGTTGTTTTAGTTTTTCTTTTAAGTATTATTTATAAGCATAATATATTAAAATGAACTGACTTAACCTTAAAATTTATTTTTTTATTTACAATTAAAAAAATAACGAGGGAAATTTATCTAAATACTTTATTTAAATTATAAAATATATAGTTATCAATTTATTAAAATGCCACAGTCCCAGGAACTCTTAAATCTGTCTTTCTTAATAATATCTCAAATTTCACTTGTTAGATGTAATTTTTTATTTTATTGCATAATTAATCAAAAAGTTTTACTTCAGTCGCGCGTAAAGATTATACGAACATACTTTTTGTCACTTAGCAGTTGGTATCAAATTTCTCCATTTGGTAAGTGATTACCACCGCCCATGTTCTTTTGTAACACCAGAGGAAGTATAAGAGGGTGCCGGTCTTTTAACCCTAGAAACATAACCTTCTTAATAGTCCCTTTAAACATAACCATTCATCATATTGATGAACATTATTTAATATGTGACATTTTTACTTAAAATGTTATATTTTAAAACTGTTTACTACTTTTTAGGGACAAGGGTCTTGTTTGTAATTAAAACATAATAATAAAAAAAAACTTTATTTACTTTTATTATATTATCGTAAGGCACTAGTTTTAAGGAGATCATAGTTGACAAGGTACTTAAAAATTAAAATTAAAAAAAAATAACAAAACATAGTTTTTTTTTGCTTTGGCCAAAATAAACTAAGGCCACACTTAAAAAATACAAAAGCTAATTATTATTCACAGCAGATTCAATTCACACAGAATTCACCACAGATTGCAGTGTTACACTTAGAGCAATATGACTTAGTCATGCGTCTCTGCTTATAGGAACATAGACCGCAAACCTTCCCTTTATTTAAATATTGTGCTTGAGGTCGAGGGTTGGCAGTGGATGTAGATGGGCCATCATCCCTCTTCAGGGCTAATATGTCCTGAATTTTAGTTTTACGTGAGTCGGCATTGTTGGAATGGCAAGTCGCATTTTAAGCCACGGCTCTACAAGTTCGGAATGCAACGTCCCCAGGGTAGACGCAATATGACAATATATCACGTAGGCATTGATACATGATATGTTAATCATTGCGTAAAAACACACATAGGCCAGCGATTAGTTTTTCGGTTGCAATTTATCACTGAGCACATCTGATTGAACGTATCGACACCGTCTTTTGTTTTGTTATAAAATTATATCATGTGTGGTTTTATCGATACCGGATTTACTGTACCTTCCTCATCACAAGAAACAACAACAAATAAACCATTTTTGATGGTTTAGCTTTGTACGACAAGAGTGTCAGATGTCCATCATAACAAAAAGTCGACGTTTTAACATTTTTGGATCGATTTTTTTTTATTTCATCAGGGATTTCTCTTTTATTTGCACGCAGTGTTCCCACAATAGTTAGTTTGTAAGGTTGCTGAAGTAATTGTTTCGCGAGTGGTATCGACGTAAACCCGTTATCCATGATGACGTTTCTATGTGAGCGTTGTATAGTGAGTGTCAGTTATTTTACAAAGAACTCGCCTAAGGGAATACCTCCCGTATTATAAAAATGGTGAGCAATCGATCATATATTTTGAGCCACTGTCACACATAATTATCAATTTTATACCATATTTTGCATTTTTATTTGGGATATACATTTGAAATTTACACCTACCTCGAAATGCCAACAATTGCTCATCAATGGTCACATTTGTTCCTGGTATACAGTTTTGTCGACACTGAGTGATTAGTGCATCCCAAATATCCCTGATAGGTGTAAAAGGATCATCTTTTTGTCGTTGCAATCTAAATGTTTTCTCGTCAAAACGAAGGCAGCGTAAAAGGAAGTCACACCTTTCTTTGCTCATACATGACACGTACCTAATACCAGAATACTCAGGGTTAAACAGTTCTTCAAGGGAGAGGTGGTTGTCTTTCAGAGCTGCTGTTAACACTAAAATACCTACAAGTGCTCTAAGCTCCTCTTTGAAAGAAGATGTGACTTGTTCATACGTTTGTCTTTTTATAGCGATTTCAGAGTTGGTCCATTTCAAAATTTCTTCCAATATGTGATCGTATTGTAAATAATAATAAAGGATCTACCATTCCTCTTACACCACGAGATGGTCCTCTTGCTACATGCACGATATTTATCGCAGTTGTCCTTCCCGATGTACGACCTTTACTTGTGGCCCAAACGTGACGATTGCGACTACGAACTGACTACTACCTGAAGTCTCTTCCAATAAATCAGGAGGTGATTGAGAGTCGGTCACGTGGTCCCGTGAGTGAGATGGTGATGAACCATGACGGATTTGCTGACTGTCCTCTTGGTCAGAGGGTTCATATTGTCGTTTTCTACGTCGTCCACCTTCATAAAGTCTTCATTTTCGCCATCCGAAGAAGCCATAATCGCGCAATTGAGTCATCCCTTAGTGCACGTCGAGACTCCATGTCAAAAATCTGCAAACAAATATTTCAACTCGTCACCAAAACTAACACAAACAAAATCCATTCATCGAAACGATGAACAGATGCTCAATAAATAAAAAAATAAAATACTTACGCGCTGAACACTGGTGTCGCCTGCGGTGGGCACTAAGTTGACAAGAACAGGCATGTACGCACGCGTTAGAAAGAGACTTAGAAAGAGCGTATTTAGTACCGCGTATTCATCGGATCGAACGAAGGTTATGTTTCTAGGGTTAGTAAGTGTATAAGCTTATTTGGGTTCCTTATCCATGTCGTACTGACCCGGAATAACCGTGCAACCTTGACAGAAGCACATTCCAGTTTAGTTGTACGAGAAGACAATAATTAATGTTGAGGTTGACTACTAAACTTGTAGCGTGTGGTGCAATCACACAGTTCTTCAAAACGCTCCCAGTTATAAATGACGTCTATACTTGCTCTATTCACAACGCCGGGCAATTGAGCTTCATAGAATATCTACTCTATTCCCGTATCCAGATAGACCCAGGTCAGCCTAGCGAAACTAAGAAAAAAGCGATTCACTCGATTGTATGAAACGTGCATTGATAGATTGACAGATGAGGGCTGTATTCTTGTAACAAACGGAGATAGGCGAAATTCACTACGTTATAAGCAACTACGCTTTCCAACTTATCTACTTCGTCGCCTGTAATCACTATTTCAAACTTATGTCAAATCTCACTGCACGTTTCTTACTAAACTTAAATTGCAATTATTACCGGCAGTCCCGCCTCTTATAACGTAGCATTAACATCCTATATTGTCCCGAAAACCCGGGTCAAAGAGCAGCTCTGCGTTTTAAACAATTCCGAAGGACTTAATTTTAATGTAATAAATGAGCTTAGTGAATTTATAATAGATGAATCCACACAGTATACAATGCAAAATGTGTATAATATAGACTATGGCTTCACTAATTCAATGAGAATTCAGACAAACTACCTAGGTAGCTTATTTGAAATGAGTAGGTCTGTAGGTCGCTCGTTAAAGTTATAGTGTTCTGTAGTTTCCAACTGCTGCAAGGCTGGGTTTTTGCCGTGTATAGTTTTGTTTTAATCTTGTTTTTGTGTTATTTTGGTAAATGCTTACCCCCTTATTCATAATGGTTCGCTAACTTTAAACAGCCGCTAAGGAGTGTTTTTTCTCATTCTGACTTAGGTCAATAGAAGAAGACAGAGTGCGAATTAGCAATGCTATAAGTTAGCAGACTATTATGAATAAGGGGGTTAATGTTTGTGTGATGTAAAATAAAAATATCTCTATATCTATATGTCTAATGTCAGGCAGTAGAAAGCAGGCTCCATTTGTATTTTGGTCTATAGCAGCTTGCATATTAATAGGGCAACAGAGACGCTATGCCCTTAGGTCACGAAATTAATCGCGGTGTCGCTTGAAATATTTGGTTTTCGATAATCCTATCGCGCCTATAGGCGCCACCTATCGCAAGGGGACTACTACAGTAAGGGTGCCATTGAAACAGTCAAGTGCGAATATGTACTCCGGAACTGGCGCCGGTCCTTACCCGTCTTTTCCGGCTCTCCTACTCATCAGGCGTAGTCCCGAAATTATGGAAGGCGGCTTTAGTGCACCCGATCCCTAAGAAAGGTGTACGCTCAGATCCGTCCAACTACCGTCCCATTGCCATTACCTCCATTTTCTCCAAAGTAATGGAGTCAATCATCAACCGCCAGCTCTTGGGATACCTAGAGGGGCACCAGCTGATCAGCGACTGCCATTACGGTTTCCGTCAGGGTCGCTCAGCTGGTGATCTTCTTGCATACCTCACCCATAAATGGGCGCAAGCGGTTGAGTCGAAGGGAGAGGCGTTGGCGGTGAGTTTGGACATAGCGAAGGCCTTCTATCGGGTGTGGCATAAAGTGCTTATAACGAACCTGCCATCCTATGGGCTACCCGAGAAGTTGTGCAAATGGGTCACCAGCTTTTTGGCTGATCGGAGCATCAAGGTTGTTATCAACGGTGCATGCTTTGACTTAAAACCCATAAACGCTGGTGTCCCGCAAGGCTGCGTGCTATCCCCTACGCTGTTTCTTCTGCATATCAATGATATGCTGCAAATCAGCAATATTCATTGCTATGCAGACGACAGCACGGGGTATGCTT
Source organism: Leptidea juvernica (assembly GCA_949711755.1). Classification (NCBI taxonomy): domain Eukaryota; kingdom Metazoa; phylum Arthropoda; class Insecta; order Lepidoptera; family Pieridae; genus Leptidea; species Leptidea juvernica. The sequence goes on from CATIXQ010000011.1 coordinate 15,532,007, forward strand.
CCTACACCGGCCGTGCCAACATGTCCCGGGATAGCGTCGACGAGAACCCGAACAGACTTGTGTCTGAAATCGAGACTATGCTTTGCAAAGTCTCGGAATGGGGCCGACAAAATTTAGTCCAATTCAACCCCAAGAAGGCACAAGTTTGTGCGTTCACCACTAAAAAGTCTCCCTTTGTCGTATCCCCTCGATTCGAGATCACTCCTCTAAGTGCCACAGCCTGTATTGGCAAACTATATATCGAGCGACGTTCAGTTCCGTGGTCACTTGGAAGAGAAGGTCAAACTGGCCTCTAAAAAGCTTGGTGTACTCCGTAAGGCGAGACAGTACTTCATTAAAAGCCACCGCCTGCAACTTTATAAGGCGCAAATTCGGCCTCACATGGAGTACTGTTCTCACCTCTGGGCGGGTGCTCCCCAGTACCAGCTTCTTCCATTTGACCGCATACAACGAAGAGCGGCTCGAATCATCGACGATCAAGTCATCTCCGATCGGCTTGATTCTCTAGCATTGCGTAGAGATGTGGGTTCTCTCTGCATCTTCTACCGCATTTATCACCTTCAAGAAAAAAGCATAGGTACTCCCACCTTAAAGGCCGGCAACGCATTTCTTGACACACCTGTTGTTGCGGATGTCCATGGGCGGTTGCCTCACCTCTCCCCATCCCGTGAGCCTCTAGCCCGTTTGCCCCCTCTCATATAAAATAAAAATAAAATAAAAATGCTTATAACTCGGTGTAATAAATATTGTTTAATATCACAAATCACAATGAACATCATGCAATATAACAGGAACGGTCACTTCAATAATTATTAATGTGAGTACTTACTAATAATAATCTCTGTCCCTTTATTAGTAAAGCATGGACTCGTTATACAATATTGGTCCTATAAACTTAATATACCTACTAGCGTAATAGACAAACACTCTCCCCATTACGGCGAGACAAAATTTAAAATGTTCATGTGTGCTAGTTTTACAGAAGTGTTAGTGAGTTACCCCCTTATTCATAATAGTCTGCTAACTTAAAGCATTGCTTATTCGCACTCTGTCTTCTTCTATTGACCTAAGTCAGAATGAGAAAAAACACTCCTTAGCGGCTGTTTAAAGTTAGCGGACCATTATGAATGAGGGGTTTAGTGAATTGTGTAGTATTTTGCTTTTACACAATCCCTATGACAAATATTGATAAGCGGCATCATATTGACGTACTTATACAATATTTTATTTTCTAACACATATTTTTTAAATTAACTTTAGAAAATAGAGTGTTTACTGCGTATATAAAACGTATTATTTGGTGTTTTACTGCATATGTTCTATGAAAATAAACATCACGAAAGAACACGACAACATTATATTTAATTAATATCCATTAAAACACAGAACAATAACGATAAAAACACTAAAATTAAAACGCAGACCAATTTGACAGGAGACTAATGGGCACTAAATTGTTTCAAAACTGTTTCATGGTCTTCATCTATTCCGTCTCTTTCTCACACCTGGTAAAGTGAGATAATTATCCTTACATAAAAATGTACTTATACTGTACTGTATCCTTATATTTTTATGTATCTCTTTCACACAAGGTTCGTCTACTACAGTAGTATATTAAGTTCATGTTTGGTCCATGTAAATTAATAGAGTTGTTTTTTGATACGTAGGATTTAATCAACAATTCAATTTATCGATTATTTTAGTTAGTTATATACTTTTCTTACAAAATTTAATGACAAAACTTATAGACACCGTATTTTAGCTACAAGAAAATACTATCCCCTATTGAAAAAATGTTATATGGCGCTGGTATTTGGGTGAAAGAACAGTTAAGCCACGCCCGTACCGTTTTAATCTATTTATAATGTATGCCTTTAAGATATATAAGATTAGGTCGGAGTAGCCAATCGTTTCACTAGCATTATCACCCTCCAAACTAAAGTATTGCTAAAACACTCCAGGAAGGATCCTGGAGGCAGAAAAAGGCGCCGAGCCGATGTGTTATCTAGTGTGCATCCTGTGCAAATGTGCCTCCCACTAAAATTACTTTTAACGTTGAAAAAAAAATATCCCAAAGCTCTAGCATTATAATATTATATTTTACAGTTATTATGGCTATCATTGAGTTCGTGTTATAAATATAACTAACTTATTAACGAGCTATTGCAAATATGTAGGTACTAACTTTGTTTAGATCTTTTTATAACCTTTTACAAGTGTATTCAATATAGCGTCAAATTCAACGTTTAAGAATCAACAACAGTAATTATGATGAATAAAGTCTTTTTACACTAGCACAGGTCGCCGAGACAGGGGCTATAAAGGTGTATGACCACCGACCACAGCGACGGCGACGCGTAGAGCCGGCTCTGTGGTCGCCCGTCGTCGGATCACGTTAGCTTCGTCGAAGTTTGACAGCCCTCCTGTGATCTCTGCGAGTTTCCTCGGGTCTAGATGTAGACCGTTTCGGTCGTTAATCGGGCTTAGATCGTCTGTCTGAACGTGCCTGTCCGTAGATGTAGACCTTTCTGGAAATATAAATGCATTATGACTTTTTGATTAATTGTAGTGACCATAAGTAAATACATAATATGGTCACGGGATTCCAAAATATAACCATATGTTCTTTATCTTTAATCAGAAATACCACTGGCCTAATATAATGCCACAGGGATGCAGACATTTTTCCCTAGTCGTACCTCTCGGTGATAAAAAAACCCCATCCAGGCTCGTTCTAAACACAGTTCCAGCCACGTCCCTTACGAATGTTTTCACCCAGTTGTGGTTAACCCTTTACCCATAATATACCGTATGTTATTAAAAAAATTCGCGTGATTTGTTGTTTTTAATGCAATTAACCTGAAACATGCAAGTCATTATCATATTTTTTTAGCGCACATTAACGCAACCTGTAAAGCTGGCCATTCACGGACTTGCCGTTTGTCTCGACTGCTAATGGATTGCATACAAATGGAGAGTTATTGTAATAATATTTTAAACACTTTCCTAACCTGGGGACCTACTCCTAAAATCGATATTTGATATATCGTGGCATTAGTCGAATCCAACTCTTAGTTATGTCGTATTCAATGTCGAAACGATGATTGAACGAACGAAACATTTTTCGATACTATCGGACCTATCACCTAACCCTACTCTTAGTTGAAAATGTCAGAGACGAATATTCGAATTTGACTAATAATCAAACGGCACTTTTACGATAATCTCAACGACACCTTCTAGGCTGTCGTTGCTATTATCGTTTCAAGTTATATAGATATATTTGCCAAATAATTAGTTAGATTTAGTATTCAACGGGATTTTTTTACTGTTTAAGTCATTTTGTTGATCGTTATGCGTAGAAAGTAATGCAAATGGCCGCCTGAGAAATAGGAAGTCGACGAGAAGGGTTGAGTTACTTTTTTTACATTTTATTATGCGCCAGTTTTGTATTATTTATTCAATTTTAAATGGTCATATTATATTCATTACATAATTTCTGAATATTTACATTTTGTGTAAATGGTCCTTAGCGCCTAAACTATGTTTTGACTTTTGACACACACAACAGCGAGATAGCACAGATAATAATTAGTTTTTCAAGGTTTGCGCATAATTCATTCACGCTAACATCGTAAAAAATCTAAATATTAGTCTATGGTTACATTGTTGTTCCGATAAACGATATGGAATACAAACATTTGTTAGAGTAGGGTAGGTGCGATATATTCGGTGTATTATCGTATCATTCCGAATATATCGTTGTCTATTTTGCGAGTAGACCGTGTAGTAGAGTAGGTCGTGTGTGTTGTTTCGACAATGAGTTCCATTTCTGAAGAGTAATTATTGTATTTCGCTGCAGTTTTAGCTATTTAAAAAATGCAAATAAATTGAAAATTTTAAAAGTCTTTATGCGCAAAATTGTTTGGTGAATCCATTGTAAAGATCATAAACATCATCATCATTGGAGAATCATTGAATTGGCGCTCAGCGGACGTATTACACTTACACGATGCCATTTGAAGAGGCGGCGTGCCGTTGAGTTTTTCTTCATAAATCTTTTTGGATGACGTGGTGGATTTCGATCCTTTTGGATATCCACTAAGCCGCGCCAAAAGCTACAGTGATTTTTGATTCACGGCTCGATTTTCGTCGTGAATCCATCTTAAGGTTAATAATTGCGTAACACTTCGATATCAATTGTTCGGAAATATCGGCGTGACTCTCAATATACTTCTAACTATCCAATTAGCTTTATGGTAGTGCACCTGTAACATCCAGAATAGATATATCAGTAGATGGCGTGGCGGCCGGTAATGGCGCCGCTCCGACCAACGCGGCACACACTGCGCCCGGCGCCGTGCCTTTTCCGTGCTTGTTGCGCCATTTTGATGTCATCATGTGCGCCCGAACATTGCGTTCAGGACGCGCGATGATTATGTACACCTAAAACGGTAGTATGTATAAATGTTAACTCGCATTGACGGTATATATACCCATTGTCCGTTCTTCGTATAGGTTTTTAATTCTACGTTGTTTTCTTTTAAAGAAAAGGAGGACAAACGAGTGTTAGGCTCACCTGGTGTTGAGTGATCACCGCCGCCCACATTCTCTTGTAACAGCAGAGGAATCACAGGAGCGTTGCCGGCCTTTTTTGAAGGTACCGATGTCGTATCGTCTCGGAAACACCGCACAAGGAAGTTAATTCCACAGCTTTGTAGTACGTGGAAGAAAGCTCCTTGAAATCCGCACTGTGGAGGACCGCCATACATCCAGATGGTGAGAATGATATCCTAACTTGAGGCGTGTCGTGCGAAGTGGAATTCGGCGGCAGGAATCAGAAGAAACAGGTCTACAGAACACTCCCCGTGATAGATGCGGTAGAAGACACACAATGAAGCGATGTCTCTACGCAACGCCAAGTGATCCAGCCGATCCAGATCAAAGAGCACTGGGTCCCCGACAATTCGAGCTGCTCTGCGTTGCATGCGGTCAAATAGATCGAGCTGATACTGGGGTGCGCCAGACCAGACGTTGTGATCGCGTGTGTACCTTATACCGGCGCTTGTATATTAACCCCCTTATTCATAATAGTCTGCTAACTTAAAGCATTGCTAATTCTCACTCTGTCTTCTTCTATTGACCTAAGTCAGAATGAGAAAAAACACTCCTAAGGGGCTGTTTAAAGTTAGCGGACCATTATGAATAAGGGGGTAAGTCTGTGACCGTTAACCAACGTCATCATAAGAATTCGTGTAATATTATTTATTTAATATACCTAACCATGGTCGATTATTTTAATTATGAACCGTATAATTTTTGAATACACTACAGCTACCCTAACACGAGAAACATATAGGAATAAGAATCTAACATTGTAGGTACACCGCAATAGATCGTGATAAATTTCATATTTTAGCTTAATCTATTCGGCTTTTTAACCATTGGCTACATCTACGTATTGTGTACAGAGGATTTTGAAACTAAAACTATATAATATAATAATATACTAGAAGTTATTCAAAATATTCATTCAAACATTAAATTAGATGTCCCATGCGGACTAAGTGGCTCACTTAAAAGAAAACGAGCTGCTCATGGACATCAGTACCAAGCCAATCAAGGGATGCCGATCGTTCAAGTGTAAGTATCCTAAGCCCTTGAAGGTTCCTAAGTCCGAAGTTCAGGAATACTGCATTCCGCAGATGATTCCACAAAACATTTGCACAGACAGGGAAGAAAAAAGTTTTCTGCAAATGGCGATTACGGTTTACAAGACATCAACGTGTTGCGCGTGAAATTTCTCATTTTGAGGTAATATCCTTTGGTGGAATTCAGCTGCTGGTTTTGGTAAAGGTGCTCCTGTTTCCGCAATTAGACCACTAAGTTGGGTCCGTTCCCCAACGAACCGCTGTGTCCTTTGATCCATTGCAGAGTTCCCCGTTGTTAAAGGCGACTCGTTCCAAGGATTGGTGATGTATATCAGCGCTGAGTTATAGGTACTGCTCCCCAGCGCAGTCAGTACCGCCATACTATCGGATAGAATACGGATATTATATCCATGTACTTTCCTTCTTAGTATCGTGTTTGCAGCTCTAAACTGTATAGATACAAAGAAAACATAAATACCTTAGGTGCAAACAAACAGGCGAGCGTGACACTAGCGCTCAGGGATATGGTAATGGCCATACTCGTGACCCTCAGTGGAACATAGCTTGCTGTGCCGAAATACAGTGGAACAAACGCCAACCATATCACACACGTCGTGTACATTGTGAAACCTTTAAGAGAAAAACACTCATTAATTTCGTTTTTTATTTATTTCTAAACAACTAAAGATGGCCATGGCTGGTCTTTCTCTGAAATTGGCGCTGATTGGGGTGAATGATTGATCCTGTCATTCTGCTCTTTGGTTTCATATTACCTCCTTAAATTTTTTAATTGGGATTCCATATTTTGAAAACTGGCTTGCGGAATGTTTTAAATTATTTGCTAATGTGTGCAACCTAATTTTTTTTTATGGAATAGGAGGAAAACGAGCGTACGGGTAACCTGTTCTTAAGTGATCACCGCCGCCCACAATCTCTTGCAACACCAGAGGAATCACAGGAGCGTTGCCGGCCTTTAAGAAAGATGTACGCGCTCTTTTTGAAGGTACCCATGTCGTATCGTCCCTGAAACACCGCACAAGGAAGCTCATTCCACAGCTTTGTAGTACGTGGAAGAAAGCTCCTTGAAAACCGCAGTGTGGAGGACTGCCACACATCCAGATGGTGAGGATGATATCCTAACTTGTGGCGTGTCGTGCGAAGGTGGAATTCGGCGGCAGGAATCAGGTTAAACAGCTCTTCGGAACACTCCCCGTGATAAATGCGGTAGAAGACACACAATGAAGCGACGTATCTACGCAACGCCAAGTGATCCAGCCGTTCACAGAGCACTGGGTCCCCGACAATTTGAGCTGCTCTGCGTTGCATGCGGTCAAATGGATCGAGCTGATACTGGGGTGCGCCAGACCAGAGATGACAGCAATACTCCATGTGTGGCCGGACCTGCGCTTTGTAGAGCGCTAGTATGTGGGCCGGCTTGAAGTATTCCTTCCAGATGACCACGAAATTGGCAATCGCTCGAGATTTCGAGACCCAGTATTCCGATACTAGGCGAGGCTTTAAGGGAAGTGTTGTCGAAGAGCGGTGATACGACAAATGGGATTTTTTTAGTGGTAAACGCGCAAACTTGAGTCTTCTGGAGGTTAAATTGGACAAGGTTCAATTTTCCCCATTCCGCGACCTTCTCAAGAGAGGACTCGATAGAAGACACAAGTTTCTCCCGGCACTGGTCGACGATTTCCCGAGAGAGACCTGCATGGCCCGTGTATATGGCATCACCAGTGCTGTTGTCTGCATAGCAATGAATGTTGGAGGTGTCCAACATATCATTGATATGCAGAAGAAACAGCGTGGGAGACAGCACACAGCCTTGGGGCACTCCAGCATTCACGGGCTTCGGGTTCGAGCAATATCCGTCGACAACGACCTGTATGCTACGCCCAGTGAGGAAGCTGGAGGTCCACTTGCACAAGCTCTCGGGAAGCCCAAATGATGGAAGTTTGGAGAGGAGCGCCTTGTGCAATACACGATCAAAGGCCTTCGCTATATCCAGGCTAACTGCCAGGCCTTCCCCCTTGCTTTCAATAGCCGCAGCCCATCTATGTGTCAGGTATACCAGAAGATCACCTGCCGACGAACCATGGCGAAACCCGTATTGTCGGTCGTTGATCAACTGGTGACCGTCTAGGTATACCAAGAGCTGACGGCTAATTATGCTCTCCATGATTTTGGAGAGCAGGGAGGTAATAGCAATAGGCCTGTAGTTTGCCGGATCCGAACTGTCTACTTTTTTTGGATCGGATGGACAAGGGCAGACTTCCATGAGTCAGGGACTACGCCTTTTGAATAAGAGTGCCGGAATAAACGCGTTAGCACTGGCGTCAACTCAGGGGCACACGTTCTAAGCACGATTGGAGAAATGCCATCCGGCCCGCTCGACTTCCTGACGTCCAACGAAAACAGAGCTCGCCTAACAGTTTTCTGTCTGAACTGTACTTCAGGCATAGAGCTTAGAGACGGTTGACGGTCGGCGGTGTTTTTCCGTTGTCGTCAAGAGTCGAGTTGGAGGCGAAAAGAGTGCACAAGAGATCGGCTTTCTCTTTTGCCGTATGGGCCAGGGTGTCATCTCATGTGCAACGGCGGCATGGACGGCTGGCTGAAGTTACCAAGAGCAGCTTTCGACAACGACCAGAACTTGCGTGTGCCGGTCGGGTAACTGGAAAGCTGCTCGCCGATTTTGACGACGTGTTTTGACTTTGCACGGGCGATTTGCCGCTTAAAAAATCTGGAGGCACGGTTGTATTTCCTCTTAAGAACTGTGCTGTTCGGATCCTTTGTGCCCAGCGCCGCAACCCAAGTTCGATACGCCTGTTTTTTGCAGTCAGATGCTGCTTTAAATAACGCATCGAACCAGGGCTGTGATCTGCCACCGATGGGTACTACAGAGTTTGGTATAAAAATATCCATACCCTGTAGTATCACATCGGCTACTGGAACGGCGCAGGCACTAGGATCATCCGGAGGGAAACAAACCCTGTCCCAAGGGTAGGATGCAAAAAAGGAACGCATCCTTTTCCAATCTGCTGACTTGTACTGCCAAACGCGGCGGGTCGCTGGTGGTCTGCGACGTTGGCGTCGGATAGGCACTACACTCCTGACCAGGCAATGGTCGGACGTTCCGAGAGGGGCGACGACAAAGACCTGGTAACCATCGGGATGTGTAGTCAGCAGAAGATCCAATAAGGACGGCATGTGGCTATCCACATCCGGGAGCCGCGTTGGCGACTCAACCAATTGGGACAGACCATACGACGCGGTCCTCTAAATCTACGCGGAGCCAGAGAGTGGACAGGTCCCTACCCTCAAAATTGCTGAGACGGCGACAGCAGATATCCTCCCTAACGTACACACATACCCCGGCATGAGGCAAAAAATTGTGCTCAATTTTGTACCCGGGGTACGTTAAATATCACGTATCGCTAGGTCGAGATATCTGCGTCTCAGTAAGGAAACACAAGGCCGGCTGCACGGTCTCAAGGTGGTGGTGGACGGCGTTTAAATTGGAGTGAATTCCCTTGATATTGCAAAAGTCCACGTTGAGTGTGGAGCGGGGTGCCGTGGTGATACTGCCTCGTTTGTCCTTGGTCATGCGCGGTTCTGTGCCCTCCCCAGAATACGAAGGGCAGCCCGAGCTAGAGTGCCAGGGGGGGGATTCTCCAACTCTGGTAGAGCCGGTACCCTCCTGGGGTAAAATCTTTTTTAGTACCGCTGTCATATTCGGGTGGAGGGGGGGGGGGAATGGCCACCGGTCCTCGACACTAACCTATGCGAAACATAGCGGCGCTAGGCCGCTACTTCACGCCGGTATTCTGTGCGAATCAATCTGCTCAAGTAGAGCAGATAAGAACTTATTATTAATTAATAACTTGGCATATAACTAGTGAAATTATTGGGCACATAAGACTTAACATCTCATGTCTCAAGGTGACGAGTGCAGTTATAGTGCCCCTCAGAATTTTTGGGTTTTTTAAGAATCCAGAGCGGCAATGCATTGTAATGGGCAGAGCGTTACAACTACCATCAGCTGAACGTCCTGCTCGTCTTGTCCCTTATTGTCATAAAAAAATATATTTGTTGCCTGCATTCTATAATTCTCCATTATATCCATTTTTGTCGAAGTAGTAAAGTAAAGAGGTACACACTAAAATCAAAACTTCCCTGCACTAAATTCGTGGCTCGTTGCCCCGTAGCAATTAAAGTGCATTTATTTCTCAAATTATTTAACTTGAATTTCTTTAATGTAAATTAAAGCACTACCAAGGGATTGAAAACAATTGGCGCTCTGAGAGGAATAATTAAAAAAATATATTTACCAAACATACAAGTAGAAAAATAGCCTAGGTAATGTTGACGTACATGAGTCAACTGTGTTATTAACTGTATTTATTATTCAAACAAAACAAATCTTATAACTATATTAACAATACTATGACTACATAAAATTTAAACTATCATTACGTGGAAGCGTACCAAGAATACTGGCACCATTACCGCGTTGGCTAGCAAACCTGATCCGTTGACCGAAATAGCTGCCAGCGCTTGGGTTTCCAGTAGCCTTATTGAGGCGTGAAGATAGTATTTCGATCATTCTCCGCGCCTCTGTGCCCCACAGGCCAAGTATCTCGACACCAAACGGCACAAAGACGTATGACCCACTGAGACCAACATATTTGCGACGCTTGCTGTCTTCGGCAGTCGAAGCAGCAGCCCCAGCATCAACTGCCGTAACTTGGACATGAGAGTCAATTGTTGATCTGAATAGGTAGATAATATTTACTGGAATTATTGATGGAATATACATACCAATGTGTTTACTCTCATTAAAGGCTTCTGGTATCTTCCTGGTGAGCACAGCATAAACGGTACAAACGACGATGAGTACCACCGGATAGAAGAACGCAATCGTATACGAAGCGTCCACATAGGAGTCGCACACCAACATATTGTCCTCTCTTGTGGGATAATGGTGAATAGCCCGTGCTGGTGATGCCAACTGCCATATTATTACTATCACAACCTGAAATAAAATATAATAGCTTTTAATTTAAAAATGGTTTAACTAACACGACTTTTTTATATACGAGATAACAAAACATTCAAATAATCTAATACGATGATACTTAAATATTATGTAAATGATACTGAGATGCTGAGTAAAACATGAGAAAATTAAAATACCTGTATTGATATTAAAATTGAGCAAATCAGCATTTGAGACTTTGGAGATATAAATGAAGGTCTACGAGCCGAGAATTTGCTTGCGTCGAAAATTCTAGAAATCCTATTAGTTTTTGTGAGCAAAGCGGCGTACACTACGGTAAAACAAAATCCAGTAACGAATCTGAAATAAAAAACAATAATTTGTTATTTTTTCTTGTAGCACTAATTCTTTACCAAAAAAATATTTCCAACTCAAAGATTAGTATTGTAGTAAGGATAAAGTCTACTCTTTAAGTGGAACCAAGTAAATACGAGATCAAAAAAGTAGTCTAGAAGTAGAATAATTTTTTGAACCTTGCATCACCCTGATAACTTTTTCATTCAACATAAAATCGCCACAGTTTATTGCTCTGTAAAATAGTCAGTTTTGTAGATATTGCTCCGTTAAATAATCTATTTTGTAGAGTCATCATCATCGGTCGGAAGACGTCCACTGCTGGACAAAGGCTTCCAAAGATTTCCACGACGATCGGTCCTGCGCTGCCCCCATCAAACGTATGCCGTCGGTCCATCTTGTGGGGGGGCCTACCAACACTGCGTATTCCGGTACGTGGTCGCCATTCGAGGACTTTATTGCCCCAATGGCCATCTGTCCGTCGAGCTATGTGCCCTGTGCGGGGCACATCAATCACAATCAGTGACAGCTATATGAAACACTCTGCCACCAATCTTATTCGAGAACGATAAAAGTACTAATTCGTAATTAATCGTTTCATACCTTTGTAAAGAACATAAGAAGTTGGTTGGCCGTAGAACTAACGCGAATGTCACCATGTAGCACATTAGTATTCCAATAAGTAGTACAAATGATAGCTCCCTTCCACTGGCTCGTACTACTGGTGTGCTACCATGAATTATCCACACGATGACAACCAAGCTGAAAAAATAAACAACAAAAAAAGATCAGATGAAAGGATAGGTACATACTAGCTGCTGTACATTTAGCTACGTCAGTGTTACACAACGCCTGTTAAAATATTCGGCGTGATAGGAATTCAACGAATCACCGCCCACAAATAAAATGTCCGTAAAATACAGATTGCATGTTACAGCCATACATTTTTAAAATACGCCAGTACGCGAAGTAAAATAAGAACTCTATTTCTACCAAATTCTACAGCACTCTTGTCTCTTCATATGTCGATCCAATTATCTATTTAATATCATTTTTATTTTGATGAAACTTAATTTTATTACCTTAATTACGATCGATAGGCAAGGGTCGATAATTATCGAACATTTTGTCAGTCGATGATTTTGAAACCAAAAAAATGATGGATGAAACCCATTGGAAAAGGAATGAAAGGAAAAATAAATTTCGGGTGATCTGAGGTCGGGAAGTGGAAAAATGGTTTAAAGGGTAAAAAACGTTTTTTCTCGATTTCCCGCGAAACTACAAGTCACATGGAAAAAAGTGAAATGGCTAACTTGTACGTAATAGAAACTTTATTCACATAAAATTTTACTTTTTTTTATCTTTTTTCACCCCAAAATTTATGTAAAAAATTCCAATTTTGAGGTTATATGAAAAAAATGTTAAAGCAAAAGTTGTAGATCTTTTTATCATTTAAAACGCTTTAGCACTGGTCTTCTAGTTTTAGGATAATAAAAAAATAGTAAGCTTAATTTATCGAGTTGGGTAAAACTAAGAAATTTTTCTCTCTTAATGGGAAGATTCTATGTTCTTATAATCATTATAGTTAATGGCACATTAGTATGTATGTAATATGTTTTAGTTATATAAAATACATATACAACACGACACACTTTACTATGGATTATTCCTATAAAATTGACCTTAATACACTATCAAACTCAAATTCGCCCTCGTCGATATAAAAATTTAAAAAAGCCTATTTACTAGTACTGGACTACTTATTAAAATATTTTATCTAACTAAATATATGAAATTTCCTATGACTTCCTTACAATTAGCTCATACCTCAAATAGCTCTTTAGAAGTAAAATTTCCACCATTCATGAGAAGTAAGATGGTAATATAGTGAAGGATAAGTGATTATATAAAACTAGCTGACCCGACAGACGCTGTTGTTTCAATAGAAAAGATATAAAAATGGATATAGTATGTTATCTTTAATAGAAACACATATTCCATCGCTTTTTACTAGACCTATATAAGATATACATTTCCACCATACATTATTTTGTTATATCTCAGGCTTAGGCAACGTTTTCGTTGAAAGCTCCCAAACGGATTATTATTTCCGACGACTCCAACAAATACCGTTCACATACACAAAAACCTAACAATTATTATACTAAAACCTTCCTCGAGAAACACGCTATCTAAAGGTGAAAGTAGCATGAAAATCGGTGCTGTAGTTTTTGAGTTTATCGCGAACAGACATATGCGCCGGAGAACTTTGTTTTATAAGAAAATATGTAGAGTTACAAAGATGATGATGATGATACAATGATGATGGGCTTAAACATAGGCCAATCAGCATATTTAAGAAAGATTTTGTTTTGCTTTGGTAACGTAGCGGTGATCTTCTATACTGAACTCTTTCACGCCTAAACCACTGATCGTATCGACATGAAACTACCACCATTCGATGTGAAATTTATCCTAGATGGTTAATGGCTTATTTTCTTATTATATTTGTAATAAGATGAATAAAATTTTATTTGTTTCCTTTTAAAATTCGCCCAGCGAAGCGGGCGGGAACCGCTAGTTAATAATAAAATAATGTATAGAACAATGTACATACATAGTTAGTAGAATACCAAGTGTCGAGAAAGCCATGGCACTAATGGCAGCTGGTGAAGATGGCTTCAAGTATAACTCTGGTATTGGAGCACAATGGGTTCTGGTGACATCAGGTAATGTACCTCGAGGACATTCAACACACGCCGTCTCCGAATATGGCGATCTTATCTGTAAACAGAGATAACAATAAATTCTAAATTGTTATTGGACTAGGCTGCAAGTAAATTACCCGGAATTTGTATAGGAAGCCTTATTGTTTATTGAAGTAGGCGTTACTTTGCGAAAATCCAGAATTAAGCAAATGTTTTGAGTTTTCTTTGGTGTTAATTCCGCCAATATTTGTCTTCAAACAATTCGACACGTGTTTCGTCATGTCCTATATCCTCCTGTATCCTCAGAAGATAATTACTCGCCAAACTCTGGCACGAGACTCACAGTCTGGCAGAATTAACACTAAATAACTCAAAACATTTGGAGGCTTAATGTTATAATCTCATGAAAATTCTCATGAAACGTAAAAGAGTTAAGTATGAGTTAACTTAGCTTAGGTTAGTTAGACCTAGTTAAACCTAAACTAAGTTAAAACATACATAACTCTTTTACGTTATATATATATGTCTTATATTTTCCTGAAAGGCCGGAAACGCTCCTGTGCTTCCTCTGGTGTTGCAAGAGAATGTGGGCGGTGGTGATCACTTAACACCAGGTGACCCGTACGCTCGTTGGTCCTCCTATTCCATAAAAAAAATGTCAGAGCCTTATCTAGTTTTTGAAACAATTCTGTAGGTTTAATTTGCAATAATAGATGTTTAAATATACATTATAGCAGGTTATTAACTGTAATGTGGAACTTGTAGATGGAGCCACGACCTGCGAGTATTACAAGTCATACCAAGATTTACGTTGGATGCGTCCTTCGAAGGGTTGGTTCAGTTGGTAAGAGTGCTTGTACGGAAACCGAGAGGCGCGGGTTCGAGTCCCACATCGTCCATAAAGACTGGTACAAATTTAATTTGTAGAATTGAGGATTGTAACAAATTACTGTACTCAGGGCTGAGGCTAAAGCTATTTTCGCGGTTTTAAGCCTAACTTTTGTATGGAATCATCTATTATCTAGGGTTATTCTATATCGGTCAATTCACCTCATACTGTGTACAGTTGAAGCAATGCCAGCAGCAACTCTCCCCTTCCACGTATTGCTTAGCTTGTCCCAGCTCACATTCAGCGCTACACACTGACTCTGGTGGCCGTCGCTCTCCCCATTTGAATTGGATCTCTATATTAACATATCTTTAAAGTAATTATATGAAGATTTCATGTAAGCACTCAAGCGCTTAAGCACACTACTGTAATATGAGCCATCTGTCTTCTAAACTCAGTACTTGAGGTGTGATTTATTTACCAGCTCGAAGGGATGTTTGGTCAAAGAATGAAAGAAAATATTTGAGAGTGTGATGCCTGCAAGCTCTATAAAATAATATAACTAGTTTAAAATTTTGATTGATAATATAATGAATAATTATATACCTCGAGGTGCCCGCGCGCCCGGTGGTACCTATGTTTTAGCACCTAAAGCGCAGAGTCGATAGTTTTTTTTATTTTATTTTTATTTTATGACAATACGGTGCAAGACGAGCAGGACGTTCAGCTGATGGTAATTGATATGCACTGTCTATTACAAAGCAGTGCCATGCAGGATTCTTGAAAAATCCAAAAATTCTGAGTGGCACTACAATTGCGCTCGTCTCCTCGAGACATAAGATGTTAAAGTCTCGTTTGCCCAGTAATTTCACTAGCTACGGCGCCCTTCTGACCGAAACACATTACTGCTTCACGGCAGGAATAGGCACCGTTGTGGTACCCATAATCTAGCCGGCATCCTGTGCAATGGATCCTGGTTTTTCAAGGATAGTATACAATTTTGTAAGGTTTGTACTTTAACTGACCATTCATATCCAACTGCAGTTCTCCATCCAAATACATTCCGACCTTCAACCAGCGATACACCCCGAGAGAAACCTGTTTGAAGTGAAGAATATTGTATCTTGCAGGTCCATCGCCGTGTTGGTCAAAACGGAATTCGTCCCCGCTTAATCCTGAAAGATATTAAATCTATGTAATATTACTACAAGGTAAAGTTTGATAGTTTCAGACTAGGATATAAATAACCTTTGAAACTATTCATTCGGTACTAAAAATATTTTGCTAATATTGTGAATAAAATTGCAGTATAGAACATTGGCTGTATAATCCAATTTATAGTAATTCAATACAAAAATCACAGCTAGAGCTAGCAGCCGACAAATTCTATGTTTTTGCTTTGAAATTAAATGAAATGAATTTTATTAATTGCGTTGAATACAGTACACTATAGATTTTAAATTGTAGTGTCTTCTATTCGGTTAATTTAAATTAGCATGCAAAAAGTTTACTGAAAATTTAAAAAATCCTTAACACTATAATATTTTTTATCGATTAACTATTTAAACAGGAGACCAAAGAGTAAATCGTTTCCTTTATTCGTAAATCTTTATACGTGGAGAGTTCCATAAAAAGTGAGATTGCGTAATATGCTGGTAACTTTTATTAAATCCAATTGTATTTTTCGATAAAGTCGCCTATATCACTTCGAATATCTATGTTTTTAACTTAATTTTTTTTAATTTCTTATCCTACACACCTAAAAATTCCAGTACTGCAGTGACTAACCCCCTTATTCATAATGGTCTGCTAACTTAAAACAGCTGCTAAAGAGTGTTATTTCTCATTCTGACTTAGGTCAATAGAAGAAGACAGAGTGAGAATTAGCAATGCTTTAAGTTAGCAGACTATTTTGAATAAGGGGGTAAGGCTTTAGAATCAGCTTATCTTGTCTATCAAATAATCGTTCAACCTTGGCAATAGAAATCACTGAAAGCTAGGTCAGACATAATGGGGGATGCTCAAGTATGTTAATGCCAGCATCTTGAATTGCAGCCATATAGCAACGGCGGACCTGTGAGTCGGGGCATTATCTTTATGCATCAAATTTTTGCAAATTTTCCTCCCTGTTTCTTATGAATTTCGTTATGCAGTTTTTAAGCTATTGCATAGCTTCTATCGCGGGCTTTGGGCGTGGAGACCGAATCCAGAAATTCCGTAACGAAAATAACCTAACACTTACTTACAAGATGTACATAGATATTTCGTCACGGACGTTGCAGTTGCCGTGGAACAGCGGTTATCACGTAGGCTTTATTGCAGAAGGTCCCAGGTTCGAGCCTGGAGTACGTCTTGATTTTTTTATCACGTTTTTTTAATTTTTATTATTATGACAAGTATTTTTATTTAGTTTCACCTGTCAGTAATCAAATCTTGTAAGTTAAATTTTACTCACTTCCCGTTTGCTTTTTTTTTAAATTAATTTTATCAAAAAAAATACTGCATAAATAAAATAAATGAATAATAATAATTGCATAAGTTGATATAAAATGCTATGCAATATATTTACCGCGGCAGTCCCCGAGTGCCACACGTCTATTTTTTTTTATTTCTTCTGCATCATATAAGGAGCGATCAACGGTAGCTCCATGGTTTATTGATTATTTATTTATTCATAATTTGAATTTGATTTTTTTTTAGTAGTTTTACTTTATTTACGAGTTTACTGTCCCAGAAAACAGACCCAATGTTTTTCCGGCCGAACGACTCGCCTTAAATTTCTTAGGCGTTTGAGATGAGATACTAGTGGGAGGCTCCTTTGCACAGGATTCCGGCTAGATTATGGGTACCACATAGGCGCCTTCTTCTGCCGTGAAGCAGTAATGTGTAAGCATTATTGTATTTCAGTCTGAAGAACGCCCTAGCTAGTGAAATTACTGGACAAATGACACTTAACATCTTATGTCTCAAGGTGACGAGCGCAATTGTAGTGCCGTTCAGAATTTTTGGGTTTTGCAAGAATCCTGAGCTGCACTGCAATGTAATGGGCAGGGCGTATCAATTACCATCAGATGAACGTCCTGTTCGTCTCGTCCCTTAATATCATAAAAAAAGAGATAATGTTCCATTCCATGTTGTAATTTTGTTTCTGCTAGTAAATTTAATAATACATTTTGGCAACACAGCATGCGATAACTTTATTTATCCCTAAGGTTCCTAAGCGTTCGCGGAAAATGCGATGCACACTACCAGTCCAAATATTTGTTTTCTCGACTACAAAAAGTACTATGTACTATTTGTTTGGTCACCGTGAACTGAAATTGTTCTTCTGACGACGTTCTTTCACCTTCAAATTCTGAAATATTATTATTTTTTTAAATTTAAATTAAATTTTTATGTATTAAATCCTGCCCCAGCGTAGTCGGCTAATTTATCTATAAACTTACTTATTTATTTATTGACACACCAACAGCATTACATACAAAACATTAAAAATAATTATGGTCTAATAGGTTTATAATCTGGTATGAATGCCAGTTACTGGTGCATACACCACTCTCATTGCAAGACATTAATTTAAATATAAAATACAGTTCGACCTACAAATTTAACAAGGATTTTAAGCAAATTACTAACAATAATAGATACAATATAACGAAGAAATAGTTTGTATGAATATCAACTAACATATTATTATTATTTACAATCAGATATGTGCGATTAGTTTTTTTTTCAGACTTGTCACTGTGTCATGAAAAATATCAAAATCTTTCATAACTCTTCCCTTAAACCAATCCCCAACGGGATTGATTTCGAATTCTTCATATCTCTTCCAAATAGAGCTCAATTGAAACTGGATGGTTTGTTAGGAGTTTCTACTGTTCAATACATATATATTTCCAGCACATTCCTGTGGTCCGTCTCTAAAGGAGTCTTTAAATATTTTCTATGTTTTGTTTATCAAAAAATATACGTTGTCATGGATATTTTATTGAGAACCTTCTGGAATACTAACCTTAAATCATTGGCTACGTATTAAAAGCTCACAATTATTGTTTTTGATGTGCTTGATTCATATCTATTTAAGAGATTCTTAAATCTCTTGCAAATAGCATTGACGTACAGTAAAACACCTAGACTCACTACCACGCTTAAAACTTGTCTGAAGCAATTACTTTGCCCACGCGTCTATTAGGCAGAGTTTTAGTTTAGTTGTGTTTAGACCGCGCTTTGAATATAACGCCACGCAATGACAAAGTCTTGAGTGAAAAACAGTCCTATTAACAGCATATCCGAACTTAAAAATGGAGGATATTTAAGGTTATTGCACCTTTAAATTATCATTTTGTTAAATACTTAAATTTCAATTGCTAAAACAAAATGTTCTTGCCTCGTGTTCGTGTCCGAGCTTCTAATGAGGAATACAACTTGACATGAGAAAGGCTTTGAACATTACTGCCACGAAATAAAGTGTTCATTTGAATGAATGTTTTATTGTAATCTATATAAGTTATTAATGTATACGTATATACAATGCCGCTCGGACAATTTTTGACGACCTTTTAATAGGCGATTAGGAGTCTAGATGTTTATTGTACGTCAATGCAAGCAGGTAACTTATTGCCAAAATAATCTCAGAATAATTGAAATATGTGAGCAAATTTATTATAATGCCGTTATACTTAGGTAGTGTAAAGGAATTATGCAGTCTCAGTATATTGAACCGAATACGATACCCATATTGTTGAAATCATAATTTCGCGCCATATTTTTTTCCAAAAATGATCCCAAAGTCGTTCTCGGCACCCTCGAGAATCTCGGATACGATATACATATTGTTGAAATCATAAATTTGTGCGGCGGCCATCTTGGATTTCTAACTTCCTAAAGAACATACAACAATCTCGCGTGACATAATATTTAAAATAACAATTTGTATATTTTATTTAAGTACTTTCCGACTTTCATTTACCTATTATATTTTAACATAATACGATGCCGTATCATCATAATTTTTTTACTATGTTTCCGCATTAGTGACGCTAGGCGTCGCGTTTGGTTTATTACGAAAAAAAATTATATAAAATAATTCACAAAGATAAAACTAACGAAGAAATTTTTTAAATACTAATAACCTATAGACAAAAATAGGTTTGGTTTGATAGCTATCATAGTTTTCTGATAATATAAAACAATTCAAATAATAAAGCCTATTTTTCAAAATATAAACTTATAGAGATTTTTTTTCATAATCGTGTTTTCGAAACTGCCTTAATTTAGATAAAGAAATGAAAATAAACATGTCAAAAAATTCGAACCGTAGTATTTGTAGAAGTATTTTAAATAGATTTTCAAAAATGTTAGTTTTTAGGACTATAGCGCCTTAACAAGTTAATTAAGTATTGTACCTATGAAACCAGTGTAGGTAGATCCTAGTAGTACAGTATCGTGATTTTAAATATAGTTTTGTGGGCTACACAAACTACATAGGCCTAATAAAAACATACAAAACAGAATAAATTCAGTACAGACTAGACAAGCGTTGTTAAGTATAATAATTTTAATTTGTAATTATTGGTTCAGAAACATTTCGTCTATGTACTTATGCCTTTTTAATGGATTAAAACGCGTGTAATTCTAACTGTGATTTTACGTTAGTTTTTGCGTACAAGTCACATTTTTGTTATTATTTTAGCCAACCCGACGTTAAGTTACCTTTTCCGAGCACGTTTTACACAAATTTTACGCAAAAACTAATGTTAAAAACACAGTACACACGCGTTTTAATGGTTTAAAAAGTGTTTTATTTAAATGTTTTACTCGCGTTAATCAAGAAAATAGTAAAATTCATCATAAATATTATATTCGAAATAAAAGAAATAACGCTTATCAACAAAACCAAGCTTTGTTTTATGCTCACTTAGAGAGTATCCTTAAGGCTGAGACCTACAGAGCGTACTTAGACTTTGCTCAGACTTTACTTACGTAAAACTTAGCTGAGTGCTAGTTTAGCCAAACTTTGATTTCGTTTTTATAATCTTTTGACAGCTGAAATTATGCTGAGCCTATGCTAAGACAGCTCAATACACATATCAAGTTCCCGTTTTATCATAGTCAGCAAAGTTTTACTTAAGTAAAGTCTGAGAAAAGTATAAGTACGCTTTATAGATCTCAACATTAGTCGTCACGACACCATTTTACTGAACGTGGTCATTCGTACACAGTCATTCAACACCCCTTTCAATGTGATGATTCAAATTATTTATTTCAGGATTGCAGGTAATAATCCTTTAAGTAAAGGTATTTTGAATTTTTGTAACATTAAGGGTCAATACGAGCAGGACGTTTAGCTGATGGTAATTGATACTCCCTGCTCATTACAAAACATAACGGATTTTTGAAAAACCCAAAAGTTATGAGCGCTCATCACCTTGACACAAGATGTAAAGTCTCATTTGCCCAGTAATTTCACTAGCTCCGGCGCCTTTCAGACCAAAACACAATACTACTTCACGTCAGAAAAAAGCGCCACTGCGATACCCATAATCTAGCCGATATTCTTTGCAATGAAGCCACCCATTGGAACAATTGGTGATTACAAACTTACCAGTAAAGCGAACCTGTCTCAAATACCGTAGCAGGGTCGGACCATTCACTGGTCGCATGGCGTCACATAGGCCAGCTTTACCACCGCACAGGTCCCTGTGCATGTCTCTAAAACAATTTTGATATTAAAACTTTATGGTTACAAAGTAAAATAGCAAATAGTGTAAACGTAGGAAGGTATGTAGCAATAAATGCATCAGTATTGTTGCTATATTTTATGTTATTAATCTAATTTGACGCATTTGGAAAATATGGTCAGTGTCACTCCCTTAAATCAATATTGTCAGCATCAATATTATTAAAAATATTTTCATTAAAATCTATGTGAAGCGAAGTTGCAACAGATTGATTGATTCATCTATTACGGAGCATTTGGTTATGTGTGTGTATGTGAAAGTGAGCATGTAATTTAAATGAATAATTATTTTTTTAATGTAAGTCAGAAAAAAAACGGTCGAACCAAAACGTTTCTTACGAGCAACACCGACTAACAAAAGTGTTCAGAGGCATAAAAATAATAATAATCAGAAAATAAACAGCTTTATAATAAAAAAAAAACAAAATATATCAAATTTAATATAATAAAAAATACAACTTGTAAAACTCCCGTTAGAATTCAATCTTTTTATTTTATTCTCTTCTTGTACTATTTTTAGACGGTCACTTTTTCAGACCTACAACAAAAGGAACCCTGTTGTCTACGGCTGCTGTCAACAGGTCGACTTGGGCGATCCTTATTTCAATTCCAAAAATGCTGAGTGGGTGTCCTTTTCATGACGCCGTATTTTTTAATTTGTTAATTTTACTTTTATTTGTTAGTTAGTATATAATGTTTTGTATTGTCATGAATAAATGCATGCTTTACTTTACTAATATGTGTAACAGCTACGCAAGCAAAATAAAGTCAATCCATAGCAAAAAGGAATTTATTGAAGCGGCACTAATACCTAATAGCGTGAACAAAGGACCAGACTGCATCCGCAACGAACTGAAGTTGTGCCTCGAACTCTGTGTTGTCAACGGAAAGTTTCTCTTCCCCACCGCAGGCTTTGTAGTCCACGTTGAAAGGCGTTCGGGGAGCGCCCGGATATCGGCACCGGAACTGTTCCTCCCAAAACTCTGTAAGATCTGCTAGTTATGCGTTTATCTCGTAGTTACTAACTAATTTGAGAAGTTTGAGTGATTGTTACTTAAGAGTTAAAGTCCCTTTGTCGTCTCTATATTACTTAGTTGAAGAAGTTTTAAAATAAGTTAAAATGTTTTGAGTTTTTGCCAAAGTTTTATTATCATCTTGCAAATTCTTTTTGAAATAATTCTTTATGTTATGAAATATTATTGACAAATTCATAAAAAAACAGAATTTTATTTATTATGTACAGAACGACGTCTGTCGGGTCAGCACGACATTGCTAATGAAAACTTTATTTAAATTTCAATTTTAGAACTCTTTGGTAACCTAATGTAGTATATTGCATTCATTTGTTTTAGTGAATTGGCGGCAAATCTAAAACTCTTGTTACACGTGAAAATGAAACTAATGCAAGAAAATTTTCGGTCAATGATTTATTATGACTTTCGTCTTGGGCTTACTCAACAACAGAGCTATGATAGGCTGCCATTAGAATTTCTTAATGAAGCCCCATCTCATGCAGTGGCATTTGTAAATAGTGATTTACAATTGGTTTAAGCGTGGACGTAGAAATCTCAATGATGATCCGCGTGAGGGACGTTCTTTAACAGCGACTACTGAAGATAACATCAGTGCTGTGCGATGCATGATAGAGGAAGATAAGAGAGTTACATATCAGCAGGTACGGGCAAGCCTAGCAGCCTGAGTCAAGTTCAAAAAATATTACACGAACATTTAGGCGTCAGGAACCAGATGGATTACCCATACTTTAACCGACTACCAGAAACACATTCGCATAGACTGGTGTCGCCAAATGTTAGATAAATCTAATGGCGATTTCTCGAATGCTGTATTTGACATCGTCACAGGTGATGAAAGCTGGATATATTGCTACGAACTCGAAACGAAGAGACAATCAGCAGCTGGGTGTTTTCTTTCGATGATCGGCCAACTAAGGTAAAAAAAGGAAAAGTCAAGGAAAAGAGATGATTGCCTCATTCTTTGATCGGAAAGGTCATTTCACGACAGTTGTGCTAGAAGATGGAAGGACGGTTACTGCAGACTGGTATGTCAATCGCTGTTTGCCTGTTGTCTTGGAAAAAATTCGACAGCAGCGCCATCTAAGCAGGATCCTCCTTCACCATGACAATGCTTCAGCGCACTCCGCAAAACGGACTGATGAATATTTGACTATTGCAGATGTCGACATAATGAGTCATCCGCCATACAGTCCCGACCTGGCGCCCTGCAACTTTTATTTATTCCCAAGAACTAAAGATAAAATTCGAGGTATTCGCTTTACGAGCCCTGAAGATGCGGGGAAAGCGTACGAAAGTGCCATAGAAGAGAACTAACGAAGAGTGGGCCCACTGCTTTTCGAATCGCATCGAATGCGACAATGTGGAGGAACGGAGATTACTTCGAAAAACAATAAAAGTATTGGCAACTTTCTACATTAAGCCGTTTTTCTTTTTCTAAACATTTTCAGTGTTACCTAGGTACAATAATTAGTAAGATTAAATAGTGGTTGTTTATAAAACGAAAGATAATTTTAATTCGACTTTCATTTTAGAAAACAAAACACGAATACAAAAATTGCCTATGTCTAATTTGCTCGTATTAAATTTAAAAGATTACTACAGTTACTGTGAGATAGTAGCTGTTTTGGCAATGCTTTGAGTTGAAACCCCTGTATCAAAGACAAAATTATCTATTTTTTTTTAGTTCAAAAAGTTATTCCTATGAATATCTAAGAATATTTTTTACCAGTTCCAACCACTTCGGAATGCTTTGACCCTTTCTTCCCAGTAAGGAAAGAAGTGGCAAGAAACTGAAGATGTTATACTCATGCTAAGGTGCGTATTTGGAGAAAGAGGCTTAAGTCGAAACCATATTTTAGCTAAAGAACTGGTAGTGAATGTAAATTATCAAACGTGCTTAAACGTTTTTATCCTCCACAAATGAACTCATATTTTTAGAAAACCATTTAAGACAATATTGAAATACCAGTGTCTCAAATTTTCTCTAATTATTATTTTTTGTACTGCTTACAATTATTATATAAACTCAAAATTTCATTCTCACGAAGGGATAATGCAAAAATATTGGACTTAAGTAGATCGAAAAAGACCTCAAGAAAAACTTTAATGTAAAAAATAATTGAAAAGCCAATTTTAGTATCAGCCGGAAGACGTCCACTGCTGGACAAAGGCCACCCCCAAAGATTTCAACGACGATTGGTCCTGCGCTGCCGATCGTCGGTACCACTTGTGGGGGGCCTTCCATCTCTGCGTCTTCCAGTACGTGGTCGCCATTCGAGGACTTACTGCCCCAACGGCCATCGAGCTATGTGCCCTACCCACTGCCACATTGGCCCATCTAAAACCTTTAAAATTAAGAGTTATGAATTCTAAAGCACGTTTGTCAACTAAACTAAATTACCGACAAACCAAGGATTCCTGGGGTTGTTTTGCGGCGTAAGTCCAAGGAAGTAGTCGCGAAACCCTCGCACGGGGTTTGCCTGCGGCTGAACGCTGATGGTTCCCTCCACAACGGGCTCGTTTCCCGCCGCAACCAGAGCCCTGGCGCTCCACCCATCGGACCCCACCCAGCCGAAGGTACTCTCGGCACCACGTCGCTGGACGGCTGCCATCACCCCAGCTACTTCTTGATCTGAACCGAACACTATTACTCCTGTGGGTAGACAATACGACGTAAATATATTAATAGCATAAGATTTCGTATATATCTTTTGTGTATGCTTGCTAACTAACATGTGCTCAAAATTTCGTTATTAAACGGTTGAGTCGGTTTCATTAGTTTTCATTTCTAGGCCACGGTTGACCTTACAATGATAATTAAAAGTATTTTATCTAAACATATAATAATCAAAAAATATTAAGATTCAAAAACCTTCAAAATATATATAAAAGTACCGATATTATTAGTATTGAAATTGGTATTGACAGACTTTTTGGGCCTGAAACCATGCTGTTCGTCACGTAAAAAATTATATATTTGTTGGCTTATTTCTCTAGAATACCTCTCTAGAATAATCGCCATAAGAAATGTAAGTTCCTTACATCAAATTCATACTTATTTTCAAGTATATTTCTACTTCTTATGTTTTAAGTTACTTACCTCTAGCCCTCGGCCGCGATAATAGCCTTTCTACAATATCGTCGTAACCTTTCTCGTCAGAAGCCCCCGAGTCCTTCGTGAGTCTCTCTTTTACGGCTATACAAATGTTATTCCTTGCCAGCAACGTTTCCAACTCTTCAAAAGCCTAACAGAACAAATACAATATCAGTAAGGAATAATAGTTACAATATTTTTTTCACCTCTCCAGCACCAACAGGGCGCTATTGCTACGTGAAAACGCAGTAAAAACGCTTTTTATAACTTAATATTTAAAATAAATACTAGTAATTATATTTATAATAAACATTGTTAAATATTATCTTAATTGTTTCTCTTACCTATATCACTTTTCTCGCTAGTCGAGGTGAAAAGTTGTATGTTTCACACGAGAGCAAATTTTTTTTTGTCTCGTGCCTTTAAATCACTCACAACCTCAGTAGTCTATATTAGAATCACTCGCCAGACTCACTAGAGTACTTCGCCAATTCGTGATTTAAAGTCAGCACTCGCAGCAAAAAATAACTTTGCTCACTTGTTGAACAAATAACTATTACTGATGAAAAACGCATGCAATGCAGAAATGAACAAATGAAATCTGAAATTTTTAGTAATGGTGGGTTAACGCGATGTTCTTGGCTACATCTACGCAGTCAACGAGATCCCGTGGGCGTGGATGGGCGCCTCGCATCGATGGTTCGTCCGTACCAAATCCGATCTTCTGTACAGGCTATTATGAAGCGGCGAATGTTGTCGCGACAAAACCATTTGATGCGCGCCTATTTACCGTCAGTGTCGCGATGTGCAATCGCCTGCCGCGATGCGACATTGCGGCTTCATTACCGCGCTACGGCGAATATTTGCCGTTGCCTGCTAGTGAAGCCCGAGCTTAAGGATTAATTTATTTTCTATTCAACCCGACATTTCATGGACACTGTCAACCATTAGCGCCAAACGTAAATCAAGTCAATCTACAGCAAGTACAACCTCTGTGCCAATAGATAGCGTTAAAGTTCTTACTGACAACTACCTAAGACTAAATTAAGAAATCTGGTCATTGAATCTGTTTTTTAATGCATTTCAACAGTTTTATCGCGAAACCATAATTTTTACTAAATAAAAAGTAGCCTGAGTTTACTACATACAATATGAGCAATGCAAGTGAAACTTCCGTAAATATAAAGATGAATTGTCGAAAAATTGCTATTATAAATTGTACAAGAGATACTAGAGTGATGTATTAATGCCTGCACACATTTGAAGTATTTTTATTTTTGAAGTAAAAATACTGAATGTCGTATTATGATTATCCGAAACATAACTACATATTACAAATCAAAGTCCTCCGCCGCGTCTGTCTGTCTGTCTGTTCGTGATAAACTCAAAAACTACAGCAACGATTTTCATGCTGTTTTCACCAATGGATAGCGTGGTTCTCGAGGAAGGTTCTAGTACATAATTTAATGTTGAGTTTTTGTATACATAAACGATATTTGTTGGAGGTGTAGGAAAATGTAAGCTGTCTGGGAGCTTTTTTATACGAAAACGCTGTCTAAACCCTTTGATATATAACAAAATAATGTACGGTGGAATTGTGTAGGTATCTTATATTAGATCTACAGAAAAGCGATATCATATGTCTATCTGTTAAGGATACCATACTATAGCCATTTTAATACTTTAATAAAAAAACTACGTTAAAAAAAACCGACTTCAAAAACTGAAAAGTATCAAATAAGTAAAAAGTAATTTAATACACCTCTTATGCAAACCTTAACCTTTAATATTTATAAAATACTATTATTTATATGTGCTACCCATTGATAGGTTTTAAGTCAGTGCCAAGCTCTAAATAAAATAAAACTTAACATTATAAACAGCTTACTGTATTTATTTAGGTTATCTGGCCTTGCGTGTCTGTCCGCTAGGGTTGATTTTTTCCAGACGAAGCTATCCCGCTCAAAGTCATGCGTGGTGAGTGTAGGTATGTTTATTACATTTGGCTTGGCACATACTTCAAAGCTATCAATATGTAGCACATACAAATAATAGTATTTTATAAATATTAAAGGTAAAGGTTTGCATAAGAGGTGTATTAAATTAAATTTTTAGTTATTTGATTCTTTTCAGTTTTTGAAGTCGGTTTTTTTAAACGTAGTTTATTTTTTATTTTTTACGTTTTAGTGTCAGTTAATAATAATATATAATCAACTTGAATGAAAACTCCAAAAAAAAAACAGTACACAGAAAACAATTATGTCATCCAGATAGACGAAAATTTTCATATAAATGTTCATAAAATGAAAACTACTGAGCCAAACTATGTAAAAATTTTTTGGGGCCAAATTCTATAAAATATTTTTTTGCTTCCGGTTGTACGGTGTTTCCTTTGTAACAATTTTATATATATGTTTATATTATAGAAGAAGAGCAGACAGATACTATATTATAACAGCGGTAGCATGTCAAACACGGGCTTGCAACATGGTAAAGGAGTTATATGCTTTACTGTTAACATGTTAAAGCGTATATTACATTGGTTATACAAAATTTAAATTGTTGTTTGATATTAAAATGTAAAAATAATATTTAAAAATCTAATTAAGCGCTGTCAGTTGTTATAAGCAGGCGAGTTACTCAGACCCGAGTTAGCCACTTTAGAATCTTGGATTAAAATTAAATTAAATTCTTAGCGTATTGTATTATTCAGGAAATGCTCAGGTGAAATTTAAATAAGTTTAGTAATAATATGCGATATTTATTATTCAAACAAAACAAATCTTCTAACTATATTTACTATACTAGGACTACATAAAATTAAAACTATCATTACGAAAATAATTAATTAATTAGCATTAATTATCATTATCAGTAATAATATGATAAAAGTATTGACGCAGTTCCTCCTTATTACCTCCAGTATCGTAGGTTACATACTTTATCTCTTTATAATGTATAAGAAACTAATATTATCTTTTTGTGTCAATAAGGTGCCAGACGAGCAGGACGTTCAGCTGATGGTAATTGATACGCTCTGCCCATTTCAATACTGTGCCGCTAAGGATTATTGAAAAACCCAGAAATTCTGAGCGGCACCACAATTGCTCTCGTCACCTTGAGAATAGGATGTCAAGTCTCATTTGCCCAGTAATTTCACAAGCTACGACCTTTCAGATCGAAACAATAATGCTTACACAATAATGCTTATACATTACTGCTTCACGCCAGAAATAGCCGGCATCATGTGCAAAGGAGCCTCCATCTATAATAACAACTTACAAATTATGATTTTTCTTATTAACGTTGAAGATAAAAATAAAAAAACATGTAAAATATACCTTAATGCCATAATTTGATTCTTCGTAAATGATAGAGACATATCGCCAGCCCAGTATTTTGACAATTTCAACCATAGCTTTGACTTGATGAAGATCTGAAGGTATTGTGCGTGTGAAGTATTCGAAGCGAGCCTTGTTTGACAGTTCTGGTGATGTGGAGAAGAAAGATACCTGAAAATAAAATGTAAAATACCTGTAAAAATCAACAGTCATCTACCATAACAGTCATCTACCATAACTATGTTATGGTAGATGACTGAAAAGACTTAAATATCCGGATAGCATAAAAAAGATTCGTCCGAGTATCGTTAATTTGCTCCTATAAATTGAAGAGTTCCGTTACTTTGTCATGGATTCCGTTATCAGTACTCACTCGCTGGTGGGAAATAAGTCACTATAAGGCCTCAAAAATATTCCTGATGAGTTCAACACCTGTAGCAGTAGTCGAGCGTACCCTAGTAAAGCCAAATTCTTTTATATGAAGTAACTTATAAGTATTAAGGTGAGTAAGCATTTGGCCTAAAATGTTTTTTTCAAAAATTTTACTAAGGTTCGGCAACACGGAAACAGGGTGATAGTTATTCGGGTCAGAAGTGAGTTGCGATTTAAATATTGGTGTAATTTTACTATATTTCAGGTCAGGAAACACGCCATGTTCAATACAGCTATTAAAAACTAGTGCTAGATATGGTGCTATGACGTCAAATACTGAACTTATTATTATTACAGATATACCCCATATATCAGCAGTATTTTTTTTCTAAAGATCTGAAAATTTTAATTATTTCTGCTGGGCTAACAACACTGAATTTGAAATTTCGTTTACATTCTTTAACATTTTCCAAAAGAAGTGACTCAGCAACACTGGTGGAGGAGACATGGGTGCTTGTGATAGAAACTGGAATGTCAAAAAAAAAGTTTCTCAAAAGCAGATGCTACTCCTGCTCAGAGTGGAATTAAGTATTGTTTATGATTAGATTATATTCAAAATTGCAGTCTTTCGCTCTTCCAGATTTAGTATTCAGTACATTCTTATTTCAATTTGTATAGCCCCACGCCATCATTAGAATGATTAGTAATATATATATATATATATATATATTATTTGCTATACTATAAGGAGCTTGAAATAAAAACCTGTGGTATTTTAAAGAGTCTTAGCAGATTGGCCACTTGTACGGAGGTGACACTCGAAGCTGCTCCGACCACTCCAGATATTACCTTCCTCAAAGCTGAAGCATTACACGCGTACTCTTCATCGTCAATGTTGCTTATTGAACCTATAAATAGAAAAAAATATCACATTTTTTTTGATAGACTTGTTGAGTTAGCTCGCACCTAGGGTTCCCTTATCAAATAACAGATACAAAATATATATAAATAAAACAGTACAATACACAAATTTAATTTGTACCAAAAATTTTAGACGATGCGGGACTCGAATTCGAACCCGCATCTGTCGGGTTCCGTCCGAGCGTTTTTACCAATTGAGCCAAATGTGACGTATCGACCGAACTCTCAGGTTGTGGTTCCATCTACAGGATCTACTTTACAGTTGATAACCTGCTCAACCCCAATAATTGCATGTAAGAAAATTGACTTGAGAATGTTGCAAATCTAAAAAAATATTTAATTCCTGTAGTGATGGATTTCATTTAAAAATAACAAAACAGTACAAATCAAATCATATCAAAATCACGTTATTGAATCTACCGCTACTTTGTAAAGGGTTGAGCATTAGCTCATTAGAGAAGAAGTAGCAAGAAACTCATTGCCACTCTTTTATATCAATATTACATTTCCATCGATTTACAAATCATTTCAATTACAATATAATATGGAAAATGATGCAACAAACATACTCAAACGTCAAATAGTCAATGTCTTACACGAGTAAGTCAAAAAAGTAAATGTAAATTAATACAAAAGTTATTGAGTACAGTAGCTGCATCATCCACATACACCATAAATAAATAAAGGTATTCTGTGAGAATTTTATAAGCGATTAAATATATAAAAAAATAACTTTTAAAAATCTGAAACCGAGTCTCCGGCAACAGTGTCAGTGTCAACCGGCACAAGCAGGGCCCGTTCACGAGCATGACGCATGAGCCAGCCATCACCTTCCTCAACCATATTTTAGGGAAGGGGACGACCCGTCCCACGTATCCGCCACAAGCAGTGACATTTAAGCGAGCATGACGAAACCTGTTAGGAGAACTCAAGCAAACAATAATAAAAGAATCCTTATCTACATATCATACAATACTCACCAAATACCTTACTTACTTACAATTTGTCAACTCTCGTGACAATTGTACGAGGGGTGGCTGATATAAAATCTACTTTGTTAAAGAAAGTTTTGAAAATCGAACTGGCCACTGCAAAATCATATTCTATATTTATTCCTTTTTCAAAATTATGACGCTTATTTTTTTTCGCTTGCTTTTGTTTTTTTGGCGCGGCTTTGATTTCACCATGTCGAAAGAAAATTGTAAAATGATGAAATTTGAGCATCGAGCAGTGATTAAATTCCTAAGTAAAGAAGGAAATACGCCTACGCAGATCAGAGAGCGCATGTTAAAGGTGTTTGGTGATTCAAGTCCTTCTGAATTCGTCATAAAGTTTTGGTCGAAGCAATTTAAACATGGCCGTGAGAGCCTGGAAGACGACCCACGTAGTGGAAGGCCAATTTCTGCTGTTACCGCAGATAATGTTGAAAAGGTGAAGAACCTGATTCTTGCAGATCGGCGAATCAAGCAGTGGGAGATAGCCAGAGATGTGGGCATTAGCAAGGAACGAGTTCATGAAATTATTCACGAACATTTGGGCTTGTCCAAGGTGAGCGCGCGTTGGGTCCCTAGAATGTTGACCCCCTTTGACAAACAAAGGCGAGTAGAATGTTGTCAGGCATTTCTAGACCTGGTCAAAGGTAAAGAAGAAGAGACTATCTCTCGAATTGTGACCTGTGATGAAACTTGGATTCGCCAGTGGGATCCGGAAAGCAAACAAGAGTCAATGCAATGGAAATTTAAAGGAGAAAAGCCGCCAAGGAAGTTCAAGGTTCGGCCGTCGGCTGGAAAACTAATGGCCACCGTATTTTGGGATGTCGAAGGGATTTTGATGGTAGATTATTTGCCTAAAAATACAACAATGAATGCTGAATATTATGCAAGCTTGCTTGACCAGCTTCGTGAGCAAATCAAAGAAAAGCGGAGAGGCAAACTCAGCAAAGGTGTTCTGATTTTACAAGACAATGCTCCTGTACACACAGCCTTAACGGCGAGGTCAGCCCTGAGCAAAAACGGCTTCACAGAAATTAACCATCCACCTTATAGTCCAGATCTGGCTCCCTGTGACTATTTCTTATTCAAAGATTTAAAGAAAAAATTGAGGGGTCGCAGATTTTCGACGGACGAAGAAATGAAGGAGGCTGTGACTGACCATTTTGACGAGCAAAATAAAAATTACTATTATAACGGCATGATGTCACTTATTTGCAAATGTCATAAGTGTATTTCACTTGCAGGAGACTATATAGAAAAATAAAAAAAAACTAGCCATCAAAGTCTTTTCTTTCATAGTTAGGTAGATTACTTATCAGCCTCCCCTCGTAATTAATATTATATTTAACTAACAGTAATCAAAAGCTCAATCCTTTAGGGTAATCAAATCAAATTCACTTTATTCATGCAGGTCACGGAAATGACTTTTCATTTTATTCCACCGCCTTTGAGGGTTAAGGTTTAATAATAAGAAGTGGCAAGAAACTCATTGTGACAATCACTCACTCACAAATCATTTCAGTTACAATATATCTAAAGTGAAACGTGTAATATATACATAAAGTGAATACGTAAAAACAAGAGTTATTAGTTAGACTACTACTGTACAATGTACATTATGCTAGCAAAATTATTTAGGCGCTTAAGCTTACTTTCAAATTGCAATACTTGTTACATAACAACAAGTGGAATCGCCAAAAATTCCAAAATACGACTTAGCCAAGCCCTTATTTACACGATTTTTACGGGAGCCGAAAAATGGTCAGACAAAAACAGAGAGAAAAGCGAATGTTACCTCAGGGTTGGTTGACTTCAGAGTCATACACCGAGATTACCATGATCAGACAGATGAAATTGAAGGTACCTTCGCAAATGTTTAAACAAACTCTACTTTATACGAACATATGGTAAACTGAGTCATTTAAAAGAAATATTTGTAGAGACGATTCTAAAGCGCTTATTTAAGCCTAATTAAATAAAGTTTATTTGACTTTGACTTTAATTAATGTAGCCTACTAATTCTAGAAGGCTTCATAAGATACATAATAGCTTTAAGGGTAAATGTATACCTACACTTCTATAATAAAGTCCCAGCCACTGTTCAGGCATTATCTATAAATAAATTTAAATGATTTATAAAAAAATGGCTCTGTCGTAAATCTCTCCTGCTGAATACCTAAATGATCGGACAGCCTGGGACTAGATTATGATTTTTTTATAGCGATAGAAATGACTGTACAATATTGTATATTTTTATTGAAAAGAGTGCAAAAAAAAGAATGCTAGGAGAGTTTCTTGCACCGCTTCTTCTCTCTCAGAGCGCCATTTGTTTCCGAAGTGGTAGTAGTATCTAGAAGTTATTAGAAATGACATCAAAAAGAATTCTAAAGGAATCAATATTGAGAAAATAAATGGGTTTTATGCCTTTTTATGCCTTTTAAAGCTACGTACATACGTGAAAATTAGACTTTGTAGGTAAAGTTGTAGTGTAAATCATAGTCTAGGATACAAAACCGTGTGATATAGCACTGTAAACCATAACACACTTAATTTATATAATTGAACGAGCAATTTTTGTGAATATACTCATGTTATATGCATGTGTATATATTTAATTTAACGTATCACGGAAATAAATCCAACGATTCATGGTATTCACATCACGAGGATTTGAAGGGGCAAAAAATAAATCTATCGACGTCTCGTTTCTGGTAAAACGTGTTTTATTTAGTTTAAACGTCGTTTATCTTCAAATCAAATCAAACTCTCTTTCCTAAGTCAAAGAAATATCAGTTACTAGCTGATCCAGCAAACGTTGTATTGCCATATAAAGTAAAAAAAAAATTAAAAAGTAGATGCAATCGATTCTCAGACCCACCAAATTTATCGTACTACAATTATTATTGTAAGTGTTGATCTATTGCCATCTTGCAAACCTATAACGGATTTCTGGATGGAACAGAGTAATATAAAAATTGCGATACAAAAATAGGGGTTGTTCGTAGAGTGTTGAAAATTTAAGGGTTGTATGCATTTTTTAATGTTGTATTATAAAAAAATAAAAACAATAAATTACGTTCAAAAAATAAAAATAAAATTGGGTGGACCACCCTTAACATTTAGGGGGATGAAAAATAGATAGTAGCCGATTTACAGACCTACTGAATATGCATATAATATTTGGTAAAAATCAGTAAAGCCGTTTCGGAGGAGTAAGTTTACTAACGTGACACGAGAATTTTATATATAAGATAAGACTACATTCTACCATTTATTACCACCTCGAATAAATTTAACTTTAATCAGAAGAAGTGGCAAGAAACCCTTTACTAGCAGTGTCCTCTAAATTCTGCGAAAAACCATATGTCTACAGCAAATACCACCTCTGAGGTAATAAATTTCGTTAAACTTCATAAACTATGACAAATACTACATGTATCTTGACTTATTTCAACTGCAGTCCCC
Source organism: Leptidea juvernica (assembly GCA_949711755.1). Lineage (NCBI taxonomy): Eukaryota > Metazoa > Arthropoda > Insecta > Lepidoptera > Pieridae > Leptidea > Leptidea juvernica. The sequence continues at coordinate 15,566,509 of CATIXQ010000011.1, forward strand.
CTGAAAACGTGATCTGGAAAGGTCACGAAACGTAAATTTAATAAAATAATAATAAACACAAAATCTAATGTAAAAATAAAGTTACACGCGATTTAATCCTTTAAAAAGTATTTTATGTTTTCTTTAAATGTATAACACTCGCGTTAATCAAAGAAAATACTAAATGCAATTCATGCAGCCATTAAATATACTCGTATTCTTGATAATATTATGTATATATGTATATACATAGGTACATAAGTGAAATTTCTAGAATCTGTGATAATCACCAGGAACAAACGCAAACTCGTTATGTTTGTTAGTTCGTTTTTTATGGGTCAACATATATGCTTTTACAAAATGATTACAGAAAAAATATGAAACAAAATATGTGTTAAGAATTTCAAAATAATTCTTAAAAAACGTTTCTGCAATAAAGGTTACTTCTAACATAAATTACTTTCTTAATTCGACACAGCAATAAATAATATTATTAATTGTAACAAAACTTTTACTAAAATTGACAAGAAAAGTGACTTAAAATGCTATTTTGAATCAATATTTGAATTTGAATGGTTATTATTACTATCATTAAAAAATAATTCAATTAAAAGCAATCCTCGAATATTTATCAAACGTTGTGAAAGTAACTTAGGCTCTTCTAAACGTTTCTACTAAGAAACTGGGTTAAGAGCGAAGTGACATTCTCAACCCCTTTGTAATAATCCCTCTATACTGTCTTCTCAAAATTGTGCAGCTTTCTATTCTCCTTTACTGAAGAAATTATTCATTTCTAAATGTTATCAAATAGATTTAAATCATTCTTACTTACATCTAATATATAAAATTCTCATGTCGCGGTGTTTTTAGTTAATCTCCTTCGAAACGGCTTGACCGATTCTCTCGAAATTTTGAATGCGTATTGGGTAGGTCTGAGAATCGGACAACATCTATTTTTCATCCCCCTAAATGTTAGGGGTGGACCACTCCAATTTTATTTAAATTAGTTTGATTATGAGTCAACATTAAAAAGTACATAAAACTTCAAATTTTCACCCATCTACGATCAACAGTTACTTTTGTATCGCGATTTTAATATCGGCAATACAACGTTTGCTGGGTCAGCTGTTTATAAATAAAATTCTTAAATAATTATAGTGGTAGAATAAGGTTTAATATTAATAGTTTAATTTATTTAACTATTATTATTTTTATTGAAAACTGTAAATTTAGATCGTAATTAAATTGTATTTTTACAAAAAAAAGTACAAAATAATTAAATATCTTTAACAATATACAGTTCGTAACAAAGACATTTATAGATCCTTTAGATTTTTTTATCCTTAACTTTACCTTCATTTTACAATCTGGTAAAACTATTGTTTTAAAAAAAGCGTAATCCTTAGCAGTTTTCAATATCTGCTCCGTTGAAAGGTCTCTATGTAATATTTGATCATCATTGTCATCATCATCATCAGCCGGAAAACGTCCACTGCTGGACAAAGGCCTCCTCCAAAGTTTGTTAGATTCTATTTTACTCAAATTATAAAATAAAATATTTCATGCATAGAAATTGGTAGTAAGAGTTTATTAAGATTTTTTATCGACATAAGCCTAACAATAGAACTAATAATGTTTCAAATTTGTACAATTAAAAAAAAAAAAAAATCCAGGAAGAATATGTTGAAGATCACCTACAGACAATCAACCCAGCTGATTGTTGAATTTAGTGACACCTTGATATTAAAAGTTGGAAAAACATTGAACCTTAAGTTCCGCTGCAAATACAATGAACAAGATGAAACCTTAAGGATGATTATGACTAAAGCGAGATGAATAATGAATACGGTTCAGCGAGTTTAATTTCGCATTGTTGTAACCCATCGAGGGATAATTTTGAAGTTATTTTCAACAAAATCCCAACCGAAACCATTTGGGTTTCGGTTGGGATTTTGTTTGTTTGTTTATTACATACAAGAACATATATTTGCGTATGTCGTGATAGTTACATAAAATTATTTATTTTATTGTATAACTCTACATTTATTTTAGTTAAAGTGTTTCCATTTAATTGACGTATATGTTCATCATGGTTTACTTAAACTAGCGTTATTTTGTAATTATTATACGTGTATGTTGTATGGGAGCCAATAAATAAATAAATTACATGAAATATTTAACTTTAGAACACAACAATAAAGAAAAATAATACCAGAAAATTACTTAAACTTACTAACTAACAGCGACAAGCCGTAGCAGATATTATTCTATCAAAATTAACATTTAATACGCACACTATATCTAGTGGTTAGAGACTCTGTCTACTAAACCAGGGGTCTCTTCTTCGAAACCAGATGCTGTCGTAAAAAATATATTAAACTAGCAATGCCAGCTACTGGTCAGCGTAGTCTTAAATCTATATCGGCCTGTTAATCTTACTAATGTTATAAAAGCGACAGTTTGTTACTCTTTCTCGCAAAGACTACTAATTGGATTTTGACGAAACTTTACAATAATATAGCTTACACATAAGAAGAACACATAATTTCTAAGGATATAGTGTAAATTATCCAAAATCTAACAATGAGTGTCAAGTTAGGAGGGGAAAAATCTGCCATCTGCGGGCTATACTGTCGTGCGCCGCAAAAACCGTTCGAGTTACACGTATATATTGTATAATGGAAATGTTCATCTTAAATAGTCGTACAGAAAAGCCGGCGACAATTATATTTATAATTTATGTGTAAGCCATTATCGCCAAAAAGTTGAACAATATAGGCAATTAAAATTGATAATTTATTTCTAGCGAATATTTGGTACTAAGAAATTGATCTTTGTAAATATAAATATAATATATATTAAATGTTTATCCTTAGCAATAACTGCTTTTATCGCATCTGGTATTTAAAGTAGATAAACTTTGTCTTTTACACTACATCATTTTGTTAAACATGACATCATATATCACAAATATATGTACTATATCACAAATATATTAAATGGACGGGGATGGATGGGTGTTTCCTTTCGAGGATTGCCAACTAAGGTAAAGAAAGGAAGAAGTCAAGGAAAAAAGATTATTGCCTCATTCTTTGATTGGAAAGGTCTTTTCGCGACAGTTGTGCTAGAAGATGGAAGGACAGTAACTGCAAACTGGTATTTCAATCGATGTTTGCCTGTTGTCTTGGAAAAAATTCGACAGAAGCGCCCTCTAAGCAGGATCCTCCTTCACCATGACAATGCTTCAGCGCACTCCGCTAAACAGACTATTGAATATTTGACTATGGCAGATGTCGAGATAATAAGTCATCCGCCATACAGTCCCGACCTGGCGCCCTGCGAATTTTATTTATTCCCAAGAAGTAAAGATAAAATTCGAGGTATTTGCTTTACGAGCCCTGAAGATGCGGTGAAAGCTTACGAAAATGCCATAGAAGAAGAACCCTAAGGAAGAATGGGCCCACTGCTTTTCTCAGTGGTTCCATCGAATGCGAAGATGTGTAGAGAGGAACAGAGATTACTTCGAAAAACAATAAATTATTGGCAACTGGCTATATTAGGCCGTTTTTCATTTTCTAAACATTTTCAGTGTTACCTAGGTATATTAAAACAAACAATTTAAATATTACCAAAGATAATTTAATAGTAGTACTTACTAACTCAAATACTGTAACCTAGATTAAAGTCCACTGATAATGAGGTGAGTATAAAAATTATTTAAAGTTCTACTTTGTCATGAAAACTCGGAGAGTATTTAACTTACATAAGCCCCGTTTCATTGTGTAAATTTGCTCTGCTTTCAACTTAATAATGATGAATCATAGAAACGGGGATTTGAAAAGCAAATTGAAGGCATCATTATTCAAATTGAAAAGATTATAAACAAGGAGAAAATGGTCGTCCTGAAGACCTTTGGGGGAGGCTTTTGTTCAGCAGTGGGCGTCTTCCGGCCGATATGATGATGACGATAAAGGAGTAAAATACCTTCCTATTGAGAGAGCGCTCAGAATTCGATGATGACATTATGTTAGTGAACAACAACTCACTAAGCTAAAGGCAAAACTTGCTGAGATCCATGTACAAAATATGGATCTTTTAGATGAACAGGATAGGCTGTAAGCAGAAATAAATTCTTTTAATAATTACATAAATGACTGTGTATCACTATGTTTCGCATTTTTTCGGTTTGTGTCGCGAACTGGCGCCTACCATCCCCCCTCCCTTCCCCACAATACTGAATTAATCAAATGTTTTTGTTTATTTTTAATTAATTTATTCACTAACTGTTTTGTTTAGCCGTTGGAAACCGCGATTTGGTATATTGTAGACTGAAATACAGTAATGCTTACACAATACTGCTTCACGGCAGGAATAGGCGCCGTTGTGGTACCCATAATACAAAATATAAAATATGGATCTTTTAGATGAACAGGATAGTCTAGTTAAGCAGAAATAAACTCTTTTAATAATTAATTATGTGACTATCGTATGCGCCTATGTATCACTATGCTTCTCATGGGATAGTCTCGCGAACTGGCGCCTACGATCCCCCGTTCCCTCCCCACAATATGACAGCAATCCTAGAAGAGATTTTACTACAGGAGCGTACTATTTTTGCTAGAGTCGGAGAATCTGCGCATCCTACTTTGGGAATTCTTATCATTGAGGACAAACGAAGCTTAAATACGACGGCACATCACTCCACGCTTAATGTGGATTTGCGGTAATGTGGATGGAGACTTCGAAACGCCTGAAATGGCAATATTATGTAGGCGCGACTTAATATTCCATAACACCAAATAATTTCGGAGGATCATGTTGTAGGCTAGACGAACATCGCAATTCATGTCACGTCTAGTTATTTATTATCTTATGATAATACTGCGTGTTAAGAGAACCTTAAATTGCAAATAACCGTAGAGGCTCTATTTTATTAAGAACCTTTAAACCTCTCTATGCCCATGCTATGTAAATAACTTATTTAAAATTAAAAAAAGGGAATTTTTTAGGGTTTGTTGTTTTATTGTCCATCCGTCCGTCTGTCTGTCTGGCAAGACCCTTATCTCAGGAACGCGTGGAGGCATCGAGTTGAAATTAAAACAATATTCTTAAGTCTACAGTTTCTTGAAGCTGTAAAAAAATCAAGCTTACAAGGAACTTGAAAAAAAAAATACTGCAGTTTAGGCTGATATACAAGTATATTTCGACACTCTCAATGGTGTCAAATTTCATAGGGTATTTTCCGTTGACCCTATCTATGAAATTTGGCAAGTATAAAGGGGGTCTTTATGCAAGGAACAGCGGTCCAAGTTTTGAATTGAGTTAACCGTGTCTCGTATGAAAGGGCTTCATTGGCACAAGCTTAAATTTCATTTCAATTATTTTTATGATATGTTATATGTTTTTCATTTATGACTGTGAATGAAAACGGACCTTTTGCTTCTATTATAAAAAGGTACCTAAATTTTTAAGCATATTGTACTTATGATACCGAGTACAAAAAAAATGTTATTAAAATTTTTCTAATCTCAGAAGCAGCTAAGCATATTTGAATATAGTTTTTAGTGATACCACTCAATGTTTATTTTATTCCAATAAAAAACAAAGATATAAATTTAACTAATGGGACAGCTTATAAACCTTTTTCACAGCTTATTAATTAAGGTACTTACTGGTTAGAAGAAATAACTTATGATAATTCGGTAGGGCTTAAACAAGAAGATTTGAAAAATGTAATATTTCCACGTAAATGAAATTTATGTGCAATGTTGCGGACGCCCGTTTATAAATAATATATCAAATCATAATCACTTTGTTCATATAGGTCAAGGAAATGACACTTCTGAGTGTCATGCAAGTTTTCTATTCTTTTTACATTTATCGCTACTTTGCAATATGTTGAGGTTAATGAGAACAACAAGAAATTCGTTGCCACTCTTTTAATTCAACATTTACAGCTTCATAGTTTTAAAAATGAATCATTTCAACTATAATATATGTAAAGTGACGCATCAAAAATACTCAAACGTCAAATACTTCAACGTAATGTGTTACACGAGTAAGTCAAAAAAGTAATTGTAAATTAATATGTACGTAAAACTAGAGTTATTGAGTGCAGTACATGCATCAATCCACATATACTGTAAATAAGCAAAGGTATTTTATGAGCATTTTTAGCGATTTAAAAAAATATAATAACTTTAATTTTAAAAATATGAAGCAGAGTTTCTCGACTTTCAGGACCATCCTGTGCCCGTTCACGAGCGTGACGCATGAGCCAGCCATTGCCTCCCTCCAACATATTTTAAGGAAGGGATCGACCCATTCCACGTCACCGCCACAAGCAGTGAAATTTAAGCGATGTATAGATCTATAACATAATTATTAATTATGTGTATCTAATATTACAAACTGAAAATTCTTTTTCATGTATTCGACTATTATTTATTTGAAATTTTCATTTTCTAAGCCCAATACCGAGAACTTTAATTAAAACGTCCAAACGGTAGAAATGTGGAAACCTACAGTTTCACTATCCACGATTGTTAGGTATATTTTAAACGAATTGAAAGATTGTTCTTTCTTTTCATCTCTACAAACACGAAGATTAGCTAAAACGCTATTCTGTCAAAAACTTGGAAGAAAAATCGTTCATTAAAGAAATATAAATGTTTTAAGGTTAAAAAAAATAGAGCCTTAGAGTAATTATGTAGTCAATTTATTTCATAACACTAGAATATAAATTCATTATTATAATACTAAAAATAAGGGATTGCTTGTAACTATTTCTAGTAGGCTTCATAAGATACATAATAGATTTAAGGGTAAATGTATACACTTCTATAATAAAGTCCCAGCCACTGTTCAGGCATTATCAATAAATAAATTTAAATGTTTTATAAAAAAATGGCTCTGTCGTAAATCCTATTACTCCACTGCTGAATATCTAAATGATCGGACAGCCTGGGACTAGATTGTGATTATTTTATAGCGATAGAAATGACTGTACAATATTGTATATTTTTATTGAAAAGAGCGCAAAAAAAGAATGCTGCTGGCGCCGCTTCTTCTCTCTCAGAGCACCATTTTAGAAATGACATCAAAAAGAATTCTAAAGGAATCAATTTTGAGAAAATAAATGCCTTTTATGCCTAATGTAATATATAGCAAATATATCGCTGTAGGTGCTGTATCCAATATATTATGAATAGTGTTCAAAGTTAAAAGCGTTTTAAGTATCAAATTGTTCATAAAAATTATTAAACTGTATAAATATAAATTACCCTATATTGGATGCATCAAGCTCTTAAGGTTGAATTTACATCTTAAGGTCTACCAGTGCATTTTATTAATTAAATGCACTGGTAGACTAAATACAAAATTAATATATACGCACCCTTAATAAAATCAAGTGCCATTTCTAATCCCCTAGTATCACTGTCGCAGTCATCTAAGACTAGGGCTCCCAGCTTCACTCCGGGAGGCGGGAGATGGAGTCTTCGGGCTTCATCCAGGGCGAACAGCATAGCTTCGAGTGCCTGCACGCCACCCTGGGCCATAAGGGGTCCACATTTGGCCACATTGGTTATACCTTCAGACCCGCTTGCTCGGCCGTGCACCTGTACAGAGAAAACCAAAGGTTAAAGAAAATTTTTAAAAGACTAGCTGCTGCCCGCAACGTCGTCCGCGTGGAAGCTATAAAGCGGCAAAAATAGTTTTTAAATATAAAAAATATACTTAAATTTATTATTTATTTTATTATTCATATAATTACTTTTAAATATAAATATTATTATTTTACTTAAATACGTTAATAAGTATTTGTTAATAGACTAAACTTAGGTAGACTTTTAAAGACAACTTTTTGATACCTTGGATTACATTGTTTCAACTTAGGTGAAAATTTTTTCTATATTACCCGGCTTTCGTATATTAAAAGGAAGTTTGCTAATGGTGAAAGAATTTTTAAGATCGGTCAAGTAGTTTTTGAGCTAAATAGTGACATAACATACAAACAATAAATCAAATCTTTCCTCTTTGTAAAATAAGCATGCATTACTGCCACAATAACAATTTTCATGTTTTAGAATAATAATAGTGTGAACACATACCTATTTCGAATTATTAATTATTATTAATACGTAATTATATCCTACCCAGTGCTATTACAAATTAAAAAGGTTTATTACACCTTTCCTTATAATAATTATTCAATGTTTATGTTCTTTTTAACAATGTCAAACAGGAATCAGATAAATAGTGAACGAATAAATATTGCTATATGTAATATATATAAATTAAAGTACAACTATTGCTGAAAGAAGCCCACTAAATATTTTATGAATAAATTTATATTTAGCCTGGTATTAATATAAATCTGTAAATGCAAAGTATACCATAAGGTATTGTAATTTGAATTTCATTTATGATTTCAAATTAAGCCGATTGTGAATAGGTTACAAGCTCATAGTTATATGACGATTTAACTGCTAAATTATCTTCCACACAAATATGTCGAAGATATTATATCACACCTCGGCTCCCAGAGGGAAACAAAACCCACTGTTCGTCGCTCGATAAAAGTTACAACCAACGAGTTTATATTTTTTGTTAAGACGTGCTGTATATCTGGAGAATAATAGGCAATTAGACAGAACAGATTTTCCGTAGGGCATTTAAATAACCAATAAAAACGATAAATCGGTTTGTTAAGATAAATATCTGTGTTTTTCCCCGGAATATCGGTAACGATATTGTCTCTATCAAAGTATTCAATGGAAAACCAATCTTAGCTGCATGTAAATAAATTATCGTTTCATTTGGAGGCTGATCAAGAATAGCATAAAAATAAAATTCGGCTATCAATTAATATGAAACAGCCAAGACTGTTGCGGAAATTTGTGGAAATACTGTTATTGAAACTTATTATAATTCATGATTCATATTCCCTCGTTCATTTTTCTTCTTGGATTAACACAAATTTTACATGACAGGTATTATATTCATGATAGGATTTATCGCCTTTAAATAAAGCTAAATATACAAAGCAACGTAATAAAGATATAAGAAAGTAATATTTTCTCGCAGCGCCGTTTTTCAGTCATCCATATTATCAATTAAAGTAGGAGAAGTTAGAATATAAAAAAAGGAGTTGGAGTTGGAGGGAGATGTTCGTTGTTTTTGCTAATTAAAGTTTATTTTCTACTTTTTGGTTTGGTTTTCTTTAAAAAAACGTAGTTTTTTCTATTATTAATTTTTGCCACTTTCGTCTTAAAACCATGATAATGTCGTAGTAACGAATTAGCACGTCATAGTCCTTGGCACAAAGACACTACCGGCTATCGGAGTTAAAAATGTTTTATCCTAAAGATCGGACATAACATTTGTTGTTGATAAATTGTTTTACATACAAACAGACATACATTTAAATCCAATAAAAGTGAAGCAAACTGTTTGAATTATTGTATTGTCATCAATCATTGATAATTGTGCAAAGTTTCAATTCAATAAAATATTTTGAAGTGTGTTCAGTTTTCGTAATATAAATAATTTAATATCTAAATGATCGGACAGCTTGGGGCTATATTGTGATTATTTTATAGCGCTAGAAATGATTGTACAATATTGTATATTTTTATTGAAAAGAGCGCAAAAAAAGAATGCTGGGAGAGTTTCTCGCGCCGCTTCTTCTCTCTCAGAGCACCATTTGTTTCCGAAGCGGTAGTAGTATCTAGTAGTTATTAGAAATGACATCAAAAAGAATTCTAAAGGAATCAATTTTGAGAAATAAATGCCTTTTATGCCTTTTAATAAAAAAAATATAAAATAATGCTTCTGAAATTCCGTGTTCAAATCGTTCATCGTAATCCAAATTAGAATGACTGAAACTTATTCAACAATGACTGAAAATAGCGTCCCATTGAGAATAATTTAATGTCATGTTTAATCTCAAAATATTTATAGAATAAAAAAAATACCAATGCCTATTTTTCGACAGTCACAGCTAGTTAAAAACTAGCAACGATATGGGAGAGAAGAAATTACTTTTATCGTGGTCAAAATAATTACTTTCTAGTAAGTGGATTGGACAGTTATTTAATCTGCTAATGCTTCATTGGCTGCATGACCTAATTAATGTGTGTTCCTGTATCACTGGCAATCCACGTGGACGACCACATTGAATTTCCACCCCAATCGATCCTGAATATGTCTTGATCGCTTCAGGTCCAGCCTAGCGAAACTGTCTAAGAAAGAAAGTGATTCACTCGATTGTATGAAACGCCGTCATCTATATATGACGGCTATAATCTTGTAAAAATCGCAGTTAGCCAAAATCCACTACGTTTTTTCAAACCTTATGTCAAATCTCACCACTGCACATTTCATACTAAACGAAATTTTAATTTTAACATTCACTAACTTTTCAATAACTTTTTTCAGGTCCTTCCGAAGGCATTCGCTTTATCAGTGACAGTTCACCGTCAAGTTTTCTTTGGACAGACTCGTATTCTAGTCCTTGGGGTTTCAGTTTAGGAGCTTCGGGGCTCTGACCAAAGAGGATGTAAATACTACGTAATAAGAGGCGGGGCTGCCTATGTAAAAATTGAAATTTAGTTTAATAAAAAACGTGCAGTCATTTGACATGAGTTTGAAATTTACTTATTTATAATTGGGTGACGAAGTATAATCCGTCTAAGTTTGAAAGCGAACACGTATTGGACTTTTTACAAGATAATTTGTCAACGTATCAATAACTGCACGTTTCATACAATCGCTTTTTATTGAGAGAGTTTCTTCTTCTCTACCCACAGTAAATACAATCGAATGTATCATTGAATCAAATTTGTTTATTACTAAAACAAATGATAGATAATTAGCTATCATCATTGTCTCTACATAACTACGCATAAAAGAGATAAGGTACAATGTAAAAAAAATATCTTAGATATAGATATCTTAGATAGAAGATTGTCTTAGATAGAAAGCTTTAAGATAAAATAGCGCAATGATTTCTCAGTTGTTGCAAGTGAATAAATTAAAAAACAAAATTTATGAACGATGCAGGGCTCGAATTCGCGACATCTCGCGTTTCATGCGAGCCCTCTTTCACTGAGCCAACCGTTCCAGTGACGTAAAGTACATAAATCTTGATAGAATTTGTTCAACAAGTTCCAGACCCACATCGTTCATAAATTTTGTTTTTAAATTTAATCTGTGTTATTAATCCCACAAGTGAGTTTGTTGAATTGTCGGCTTTCGCCATGGTCGGTCGGCAGGTGATCTTCTGGTATACCTAACACATAGATGGGCGGCGGCTATTGAAAGCAAGGGGGAAGGCCTGGCAGTTAGCCTGGATATAGCGAAGGCCTTTGATCGTGTATGGCACAAGGCGCTCCTCTCAAAACTTCCATCATTTGGGCTTCCCGAGAGTTTTTGCAAGTGGACCTCCAGCTTCCTCACTGGGCGTAGCAAACAGGTCGTTGTCGACGGATATTGCTCGTACTCGAAGCCCGTGAATGCTGGAGTGCCCCAAGGCTGTGTGCTATCTCCTACGCTGTTTCTTCTGCATATCAATGATATGTTGGACACCTCCAACATACATTGCTATGCAGATGACAGCACTGGTGATGCCGTATACACGGGACATGCAGGTCTCTCTCGGGAAATCGTCGACCAGTGCCGGGAGAAACTTGTGTCTTCTATCGAGTCCTCTCTCGAGAAGGTCGCGGAATGGGGTAAATTGAACCTTGTCCAATTTAACCCCCGGAAGATTCAAGTTTGCGCGTTTACCACTAAAAAAAACCCCATTTGTCGTATCACCGGTCTTCGAGAACACTTCTCTTAAAGTCTCTCCTAGTATCGGAATACTGGGTCTCGAAATCTCGAGCGATTGCCAAATCCGTGGCCATCTGGAGGGCAAAGCCAAATTGGCTTCGAAGAAGCTGGGCGTCATCAATAGAGCACGGCAATATTTCAAGCCGGCCCACATTCTAGCGCTGTACAAAGCGCAGGCCAGACATGGGGTATTGCTGTCATCTCTGGTCTGGCGCACCCCAGTATCTGCTCGATCCATATGACCGCGTGCAACGTTGAGCAGCTCGAATTGTCGAGGACTCAGTGCTCTGTGAACGGCTGGATCACTTGGCGTTGCGTAGGGACGTCGCTTCATTGTGTGTCTTCTACCGCATTTATCACGGGGAGTGTTCCGAAGAGCTGTTTAACCTGATTCCTGCCGCCGAATTCCACCTTCGCACGACACGCCACAAGTTAGGATTTCATCCCCACCATCTGCATGTGTGGCGGTCCTCCACAGTGCGGTTTTCAAGGAGCTTTCTCCCTCGTACTACAAAGCTGTGGATTGAGCTTCCTTGTGCGGTGTTTCCGGGACGATACGACATGGATACCTTCAAAAAAAGCGCGTTCACCTTCCTTAAAGGCCAGGTGTTGTTGCTAGAGAATGTGGGCGGCGGTGATAACTTAACACCAGGTGACCCGTACGCTCGTTTGTCCTCCTATTCCATAAAAAAAAATTGTTGCTAGAGAGTATGATGTGAGGAGATTGGTGGTGATCACTTTATAATCAGGTGACCCATGCGCTTCTTTATCTTTTCCATATGGTTTATTCAATTCCATTACGGGCAAGTTTTCGTTTTACAACACAGTTTTCCAGCTTCGAAAACTACGCCGTTGAAATTTAGTAATGAGTTATGCAAATGACACTAAAAAGTTGTCTCGGAGAGTTGCAAAGGATTATTTATCCGCAAAATTATACAAACATAGCTTAAAAACCAATTAATGAAATCGTTGACTTGCATTGCTTACCGAATACCCATTAAGGTTTTATTTTTCATGAAAGAGAGTGTTCTTCAAGCTTACACATTACTGCTTCACGGCAGAAATAGGCGCCGTTGTGGTACCCATAATCTAGCCGGCATCCTGTCCAAAGGAGCCTCCCACTGGTATAATATATATAATAATCTACTATACTATAGTAGAGTACAGAAATCACAGATAAAAGAACCTATCTTAAAGACCCTACACACGACCAATCAAAAACCTGTCATTCCACACCTACTAATTTAATAAATACGTTCGTTTCCGAATAATATCAAGGTTGCTTATTTCCGTTATAGCGATGGATAATATGCAATTATTCTTTGACCAGATGAAAATTGAGATGGCAAAATAAACAAAAGAGATTATTTCACAGATAGATGAAAAACTAGTGCCTTTTACTCGAGAAATTGAACAATTAAAATCAGAAAATAAATACTTAAAAAACAAAATTTGTTCATTGGAAAGAGGCAGTAGAGCGAACAATTTAATTATATATGATCTAAAAACAAAACGAAGAATCTTCATCTGAACTTGTTAAAATTTTGAAAGAAAAAAAAAATAAGTAGTGATCTCGATATTTCTCTGAACCTCAAAGACATTAATGTAGTACGAAGGATTGGGAAACCAAATAGTAAAAATAAGAAGGAAAGGCCAGTATTAGTTTTATTTGTGAACAATTGGCAAAAACGTGATATGAGTATCTTTCCATCACTCTAACAACGAAGATGAAGTAGCAAGAAGAGTATCAAAAGCGTGGAAGAGATCCTGGTCATTAAAAGAAATCTTAAAAGGCAACTACAATCTTCACATAAAAAAAGTAGTAATGGATACTAGTGTCCTATCATGCTTATTGTAAGGCTGTCAAACGTGGACCTTTACAGAAGAAGTCAAGCAGATGATTACGAGTAATCAAAGCGCAATGGAAAGAAGCTTATTAAAAATAAGGAAGATAGACAAAGTAAGAAGCGCCAGGATAAGACAGAAAACGAAGATCACCGGAGCACTCACACATGCACTAGCACTTAAATGGAAATGGGCTGGACATATTGCACGGCATACCGACAGGAGGTAGACTAGAGAAATTACACGTTGGAAGAGGCCAACATCAGGAAAACGAAATGTAGGAAGGGCTGATGACATAGCACAATCAGCAGGAAAAGATTGGATGCAGAAAGCACTAGACAGAAAGTTGTGGATGAAGTTGGAGGAGGCCTTTACCCAATCTGGGATCCATATCTAAAAATTTAACTAAATAACAATTATACTAAAAACCTAGATTAAGCAAATAATACTAAAAAAAAAACTAACAATATTGCATATGTACACTTTTTTTAGAGATATGGAATGAATGGCTTTATTATTATTATTATTATTATTATACTATAGTAAGCCTTCTTCGTCAAAGTTTTAATATGTTTTAAAAACAAACAATGTTTATTTGGGATATTTTAAGTTACTTTACGATTTTAAAAATACTCGCCAATAATTTGAAGAACACTCTCTGTTATGAGAAATAAAGCCTTAATGGGCATTCGGTAAGCGTTGCAAGTAAACGATTATATTAATTGGTTTTTAAGCTATCTTTGTATAATTTTGCGGATAAAACATAATCCTTTGTAGCTCTCCGAGACAACTTTTTAGTATCATTTGCATAACTCATTACTAAATTCCAACAAAGTAGTTTTCGTAATCTTCGAAGCGGTAAAACGGTGTTGTATAATGAATACTTGCCCGTAATGGAATTCAATAAACCATATGGAATAAATAAACGAGTGTCATCTAATCATAAGTGACTACCGCCGCTCTCCTCTCATCATACTCTTTTGTAACAGAAACATAAATTATGGCCGTATTTTATCTAAAAGCTGGCAATCTCCTATCTAAGTGTACGCGCTGTCCGATATTAGAAATGGAGTATATTGTGTAGTATGTGAATTATACCACCTATCTTTACAGCTCCTCGCCACACAGCATCCACCGGTGCACGGAACTACAGGAATCAACGTGGTTTTAACAATCGAGGGGCGGCGAAGAACGTCTCGGACAGCACCTTCTCGTACGGCGGTCACAAGTCACGCGATTGTCGCGGCTAGCGCCACTAATTTGCTACCGGTTTCACCTTAGGGTTGAAGTACAATAGCGATAGATGGCTCCTTAGCATGTCCGATCTCCACAGTTGAAATGAATTGGCACTTTACCAAACAATATACAGTTAATATATAGTTTTTCAATTTGTAATTTATGTCTTTTACGCGTAGTTATGTAGAAAATGATGATAGATAATGTGTTTCAATGATTCGTTCAATTGTATTTTTTGTTGTTAGAGAGGAAGAAAAGTGGCATAATTTTTTTTTAATTTCCAATGATATCCATCACTTGTGGGCTTAAACATAAAAATTTCATTTTATACCAAGTCTTATGGACAGCATAAAATTAAGAACATCACAAATTTTACATATTTTATTCCCTCATTGAAATTCTATCGATGTTTTTGCGGAATTATGATGATGCTTAGGATTTACAAGGCAATAAGAAAAAAGATCTGTTATTTGATGTGTCATTAAATTTTGAAGATGATATTGTAAGATGTTAAGATGTGAAGTTAGTTTCATGATACGAATAAGTTCAACATAAAAACGATCATACCTTAAGGTCTAATGAATTATATATTTAAAGTTAATACATAAATTATCCAGAAAACAGACATTTCCGATATATTTGTAGAATATAAAATTTAATACAAAACGCTTTTCATCCATTGAACAAATGGGTTTAGGTCGCTTCCTATTCGTACCTGAGACAATGAGTTTACATTTTACATGAAAAATAAAATCTTAGTTAAAACTAATAAACCATAAAAAAACAAAGTAATGTTTCAAACTTTACACGTCTAAATAAAACCTTTTGATGCGAGCCTATTACTTACTTAATTACTATAGTGTGGGTGACAAGCTACGTTTTTAACCGACTTCAAAAAATGAGGAGGTTCTCAATTCGTCGGTATGTTTTTTTTATGTTTGTTACCTCAAAACTTTGGACAGGTTGAACGGATTTTGATAATTCTTTTTTTATTTGAAAGCGGGTGTTTCCCATGTGTTCCAGATTTGACAATGGAAACCATGTGACAACTATTAAATTCTTTAATTTGCCATAAGTACGTGAGCGACTAATTTACGAATAACTCAATATCGCGCCAACCGATTTCAATAAATCTTTTTATTGGAAAGGATATACTTCAAAGGAAGTTTGGTGAGAATTTGGTTAGGTTCTGATTATGGGATCCATGACAAAGTAACGGAACTCTTCAATTCTTAGGGGCAAAATAACGATACTAGGCCAAATCTTTTTATGCTATCCGGAAATTTAGGTCACCTACCGTAACGTCGTTATGGTCAAGTAATAATTGTCGTAGTAAAATATGATGATCAATGGAACTCCTTAACGACTTGACCACGACAACGAATGCATTGAAAAATTTAGTAGATCTACACAAGTTTAGACAAATTACTAGTTAGCTACACTAACTATCATCATATCAAATTCACTAAAAATCTAAAAATAAAAATAAAAATTACAAAAAAACAACCGACTTTAAAAACACTATTCTAAAATGATCTAAGGTTTAGAGTTACGCATTGGGATCGGTTATCCAACATGTGGTGAGTTCTTTCAAAGTCAAAGTCAACTAAATGCTTCTGAATCGTCACTATATATTTTTTTTAATTACTGAATCTACCAAATGTTTGGAAAAATTAGAACCTCGTGAGAAGAACATACAAGGAACTCAACGGCCACTCGCATAAATTAGACTCACCCACTCTTAGCTTCACCCATCCAAAAACTGTCTAACTGTATATGTGTATTTTCTTAGTTATTTATTACTAGCTGACCTGGTAAACGTTGTTTTGCCATATAAATTATATATGTAAACCTTCCTTGAGCTTCAACGAATCTATTACAAAATATTTCATTGAGATTGTTTAGGAGTTATTAGGGAACATACAAACATACATTGTTTTTTTTTATATATAGATTCGCGTACTTGATCAGCGTTCGGGAAGCTCCGTAAAATCTTCTCGTCCCAAATACCGCAGTGTCTGAAGGCGGATGTTTTCAACCAGTTTGCCAGTAATGACTTCGGTGTGCAGACGTGGTCGCTAACTATGGGCCTAATTAGAAAGCTCAAGGTCGCTCAGAGGGAAATGGAGAGGGCTATGTTGGGAGTTTACCTGCGAGATCGAATCATAAATGAGGAGATCTGTAGGAGAACCAAAGTCACCGACATAGCGCAAATGATTGCAAAATTGAAGTGGCAGATGGCTGGTGGGACAGAAAAGTCCTCGAAGAAGACGCACCGACGATCTGGTCAAGATTGACGGAATACGTTGAATGAGGGCAGCGCAGGACCCATTGTAGTGAAGATTTTTGGGGGAGGCCTTTGTCCAGCAGTGGACGTCTTCCGGCTGATAATGATAATTTGCGTGCGCTAGTGAGCATGTCAGTGACGCAAAACCATAAGATTTTTCATTACTTAAAAGTCCCCAACGCGGCTTAAGGAGATTTAACTTTAAAAAAATTGAGGCGATGTAATTAAAGTTTCACTTTAATAAAATCCGATTTGATAGTTTAGAGATTAGTGTTAGCGTAAGTCTTGTAGTCGCGATGAAATGCTCTCGTTCATATTATGTTACCATACATCACAGGGTAATATAACATTCAGAAATAAATGTAGCAAAAATAAATACAATCTAAGCGAGAAATGTCTCAGCGAGACAATATTCACATAAACCTATTTGTATTTCGTAGTGAAGACAAGATCGACTAAGCCTGCGTAATCTCATAACGCGCGACGTAGACTATTTGGCACCTGACATGTCAACTTACCGAGATAAAATGGGAACAATTTTCACAGAGCCGGCTTTGAAAGGATTCTACGCGTCAAAAATAATATTAATTCGAACTACAATTTATTGAATATTATTGGAGAGAAAAAAAGAAAGAAGTTGTCTTTCAAAGTAATAAATAAAATAATAATAAAAGTAGTTGTAAAAAAACAGTGACATTCATAACTGCAACACTAGAAATAAACATAATCTTGCTCTGATTCACACAAGGCTTACAAAAATAGACAAATCATTCAGGGGACAATGTGTCCGTTTTTATAATAAAATCCCTGAAGAAATTTGCAAACTACAACTAAAAAAGTTTAAAATATTTGTTAAACAGAAACATTAAAAAAAGCTTATTATATAATTAAAGATTATATAACAGATAAAAGTGCATGGGATTAAAACAATGCAAATAATTTTTACGGTCTGCATACTATTTGAATTTATAAACAGTAGGACTGTATTATTCTATTATTTGTTTGACTTGACTTCAAAAAGTGATGCAGTTATCCTATTTTGTGAAATAAACTATTTGATTTAAAAAAAAGTAAAGTTGGGTCGATTAATGCCCGCTACATACGAAATGATATATCTCCTAGTGACTCCTGGTAAGAATCACTACGTTATGAAAATACAGAGAAACTTGTGGAAGTGTAAAATATTCATCACTCCCTCACACAATTAAAAAAACCACACACAGAACACTTGCAACTAACCTAACTTCACAATCACTTTATACATATTATTAACCCTCACCCACACAGTCATAAAACTAAACACATTAATATATATACATTCCAAATCACAAGTCCAGTACTATTTTTAATTTTTTGTTATCAATTAGCTAACTTAGTTCACTATTTTGATCTTTGTTCATGGAACATCATTCCTTATTGTATCCGAGGAAGGTCGTTGTTAGCTGAGCTGTAGTTAATAGTTTGCAGCCATAATCGTTTTTACTTGTTTGTATTACGAGTATGTTTGTCAAATTGTCCCAAATAAAAAAATTATTATTTATTTTTTTAAATCTGTGCAAACTGATTTGCGCAGGTCTATCGGTCGTGTGTATGATAATTTGTTGCAGATCTACGGCCTTACAAATAAAATTGCCATAAAGTTATAACTAGACATAAACCAAGAAAATGCAAAATGTTTACAAATAGACATTTTGCTTACGATTGGTTTATTCGGACGTATAACGTTTCCCGCGTTTATTTGCAAGGCTGCTTGTCATTCGGAAAACTTCAGAATTAGTTGTCAGCGATATTGTAAAGATTTTGCATATTTTTTGTTTATGTTTGCACATACACCCTCTTTCTCTCTCTCTCACACACACACACGCACATACAAATACACCCTTACACACGCACATACACATACACCCACACACAATTACCTCTATCCTTTGGAATTTCAAGCTTTTTAGTCACTGTGTAAGTGGAATCCTGGTGACCAGTAATACAGGTATTTTATTACCTACCACAGGCAACAGCGATCCACGACCAA